>JBAMAV010001068.1:0-600000 GCA_037043315.1 Amiota communis | reverse complement strand
GCTTCAGATCAGTTTTCTATGGGGCCCTGGTTTGGGCGAATATTACTTGAAACCATTTAAACAAATTATAAATTATGCAAAACAAATTGCTTAAAATGATTCTTGGCCCACCATGCCGCTACTCTACCACCGACTTGCATAAGCAAGCCAATGTTAAAAATCAGACAAGTGTGAGTCGTAATCGCACACGAAGGGTTCCGTACCATCGTACAAGATTTTTTGCAGCAAAAATGAATTATGTATTCAAATAACACACTCTTCACGCACCTTTTATATGAAGTGTGCTACTCCTAGTAGTCCCAGGGTCTTGAAATTTATATGTATTTATATATATTTTATGGGTATAAGTCAGACACTTATAGTAACGAAATTACTGTTCGAAGTTTTATTGTTTGCTTGTTGGTTTTAGTTTTAGTTATCTTCTTGCAATATACATATAGATAAAATAAACAAAAACTCGCTCAATCAGGTGTCCATTGATGATGTCAATGTCAACTTTCATTCTACCGAAACCAAAGATGTTAGAAGTTTCTTGTATGGTGACCCCTTTGATTTTTTAACTTTATTTTAGTTTAATTATTTGTTGTTACTATTGTAATTGTCTATCAATTACGGTTCATGAGATACAGCCGGAGTCAGACGGACGGACGGCGGAAGCTTAGTAATACGGTCCAATTAGCACCCTTTGGGTACGTTACCCTAACAAGGTAGTTGACAGGCTAGTCCATCACAACCAGTTCTTCAATAATAGATGTAGATACCCTCCGTATTCACATATCAATGATATTATTAGACATTATTGGATTAAAGTTTTAGTTTTCAAAACCAGCCTTAATGGGTTTTCGATGAATTTTCCCCCACAGTAGCTCGATGTTATTAACTAATTATTATAAGAAACTAAAAAGACTACCCCTTTATATAAAATTTAGTTGTAAAGGTATTGAAATTAAAAAAAAAAAAAAAAAAAAACCAAGACGTACTATTAAGTATATGAAATGTTAACTGATATGATCAGAGGAAACAAACATACCATAGTACAATAAATCCCTATCTGAAAGATTTTTTAATGTATCCATGGTTGCACCAAATAATCGATTTGTGCTGTTGCCCTTCAGGGATCTATTCTAGGGCCTGTTTTATATAATATGTAACGTGAGTGTATCACGTCATTCCAACGTTTGAAAGTCTTCGCATAACGTTGGCACAGGAGAATCCTTCAATGCGATTCATAATGACCTTCAGAGTGTACTTATATCCCTATCTAGTTATTGGAGACGATGGAAAATAAAATGAATTATTAACAGCAGATCCCAGCTATCACTACAAAATAAGCTCATCATATTTAAAATAATTATCACACCAATAATGTTGTATGGAACAGAAATTTGGGGCTCCTGAACAAACAAAAATACAATACATATTTTCTTTTCAACTATTCGACTGCATGTTACAGCTGATGTTAGGTCAATAGATGAAAATATCTCCCGAGCAATAAACATCTTAGCTCTTAAAAATTCTAATATTGCACATTTAGTGGTACCTACTTCATATGTTCACACTCAGTTGAGCCATATTAAGTACCAAACAATTAGTTATAGTTATAGTTCTAGTTCTAAGTTTTCCTTAATTATTTCTTATATCAGGTAAGTATAATTTTATATTGTATTATAAGAGAGTCACTAAGATCTATTGTAATTCTTTGTATAAATTGTAAATTTTAGCGCTAGCGCTCTTAAAATAAATTTGTAAAATTGTGCACTAAAGCAAATCAAAACTAACCTAAGCCCCTTGGGGTCTGATCTAGCAAGCTAGTTAAAACATGGACATGTGTTAACAAGAAACAGATTAAGCGAGCGAGGAGTAATACTAAAACTTTGGGGAAAGTAAACATGTGGTTTAATGGCATCTGATAATTAAATAAGTAGTAGAATGACATTTTTGGATTATTAATGGGAATCAACTTGAACTGTTAGTGTGTACTAGTAATTACTAGTACTACGTTGAAAGTACAAAGCTCTAATGGGTTCATGCCGGTGTTTTGCCCACCTACCGCCCATTGCTTGTGCTTGGAACTTGACTGAACACACTAACTAGTGTCCTAGTGTATGTGTGCCTTGATTTTATAAACATATACTTAGTATATTGTACAATATACATAGGTATGTATGTGCGTGTGTTTCCCAGTATTGTGCCGATAAATGCCGATTTAGACATAAAAAAAAAAAATTAGCCGGTATTTCGCTACGCACATGCGTTGTCGCACAAGAAGAAAATTGTTAAGGTTGAGCTGAGCACATTTTGGGATTCCATGAGAATTTTTGTATTTTATATTTCCTAGTATTTTTTTTATTTTTTTGTTCGGTTTTCTGCTGTGTGGTGCAAATTTTTGCGCGATTATAGTAACAAACATACATACATACATACTACAAATGCTATGTACATGCATACATGCATACATATATGTAGGTATGTTGAGAAATTGCCGACTGAACTAAACTGACTTGAATTGAACTTAAGAACAAAACTATGATAAATCAACATTTAATGATGACATGCTGTAATTAGTATTTTAATTTTTACATCATTTTTTGTTGTTTCGGATAATTGGATAATATATCACACACACACACACGCACACATACACACACACACCATAACCCATATTAACATACTACATACATTTGTATGTATATTTAACACTTTTTATTATTGTTTTTATTACATGATGGTCAATAAACTACTACAATACTAAGTACAATATTTTTTTGTAAGCAAATAAACTATTTGCAAAATACATTAATATTGTACTGTACTAGTGTAGTAGTAGTAGTAGTAATAGTAGTTTGTTCTATTGTTCTATAATTTATGATTCATTTATTTATTTGCATTTTTTTGTTCTTTTTTTTTTTGTTAACTGATTTGCTTATTTTCTTTTTTTTTTATATTTTTTTTTATTATTCACAGAAAATAATAATGTAATGCGAAGTAAAGTGAAGTCATTCATTCATTAGTTCACTAATGTAGAAGTGTAAAATTCAAATTAAGTAAGTCATTTTCAATTTGTTTATATTGCACATTTTGTTATTGTTGTGTTATGTTTTTTGTTTTTTTTTTTTTTTTTTTGATTAGATTATTACATAAAACAATTCTTACCATTGGTATGAATATGAATTGTGTTTGGTAGGACATGCTGATACATGACTTGCTGGAGTGCCCTGGTGTCGTCACTTTCATGTCACTTAAACCACTACGAGAGAATGAAAGCTGTAACGTTATGCTCTCCGTATTTAAGGTGCCGGAACCCAGAAGAAAACTCGCAGCAGCGACAGCAGCAGCGGAGTAGACACAGTCAATTACTATCACTTACATATATGTATGTATACACATTTACACCAATATCTTGCACACATACACACAATGTATTCATACAAATACATACATACATTTATCATGTTTGTATCTGTATCTGTTGTATTTGCCTAAAGCTTGTGTTGCAGCCCTGCTTCAACTTCAGCTGGGGCTTTTCTTTGTACGCTCATACTTTTGCACAACACCTGCATGTGTACAGTCTGACTCCTATATAACGAACTCTCTCTCTCCTCTATAAAGATATTACTTCGTTATACATAATGATGAATCTGATATAACTAAGACTTTTCTTTCACATAGATTTCGTTATAGACTATTAGCAGACCCGGTCACGCGTCGCTATGGCTCAGTTGTAATGCATTGAATTAATATTTGTCTAAACTATTGAATAAGTGAAAATTATTTTTACTATAGAAATCGAAACATGACGCTTGCCCAACCTGGATGACATAAAAGTTGAAGTGTTGGTGCATCAGCGCAATCTATTAAAAATTTAAGGAACTTACAAAAAAAACAAAAAAAACATTTAATTTAAAATTAAAAAATATTGAGCTCATTAATCGAGAAAAAACCTATCCTATCTTTCAAGTTGGACCAAATTACATACATATAAAATATTTCATCAAGATCGGCTCTGTAGTTTAGGAGTCCATAAGTCGTAAACTCTGTAACACGAGATTTTTATTTCTAGAGAAGATAACATAGTGGTCTGACTATACGTACTGTACTGTACTGTACAACAGCTAAGTCTACCAACCCACCCTCATTTACGTAGCATTTCTTTGATTTGATTTTTGAACTTTTTTTATTTTAGTTACGCAAAGCTTTTTGTGCAAATTTACACGTTTAGTTTTGTGTCCGAGACTTTTTTTGACATTCATTTGTCAGTCACTCACTCAGTCAGTTGTCTCCTTACCACTGGCGAATCAAGGTGGTTCTTTGGTGGCTTGGGGGCGGTAAAACTATTGTAAATAATATGTCTTAGAAATACTCATATGGAACGAATATTTTAGATTTGATCTTCGATTTTGTTGTTACTATTAAGGAACCTGTTGTTGAGTTTTATGTTAAAGGCTCCTTGAACAAGTTTTGTCCTCTTTTTGGGACTTAATAGTCGTTTTGGTGAATTTTTTCTTGGAATTTGGAGGCCCTTTGAACATACATATCACATGTATTTTTCCATCGGTTCATGTCCATGTATTGTAAAGAACTTCTTGGAATTTTGGATGCCCTCAGTACCCCTGGCCCGGTGACTTTTTCGCCTTTCCCCCTTTATGATGCATGACTGACTGAGTGTAAGGAAATTGAGGGTAGTACTATAGCCTTTTTTCCCTCAAACAATATTTTCTTTGTTTACCAAGCCTGATAATACACAAAAAAGCTTTAAAGCTTTTTCGAACAGCTTTTGGCCATTCTTAATGTCCCCTTTCTAAGCTGCTTTCATCACACTTTAATTACATACTACTACACCCGTGTATTGTCACGGTGGAAGAGTATTTATTCCTTTGCCAAGTGCACTGGTTTTTGTTTCAAATCAATGTCGAATCTATCCTTTTCAAGCTAGTAGATATGACAGACCCACCTTGGCTTCCTTTAGTGTACGTTCACACGGAGAAGTCCATTGCTTTGATTGTACCTTAATCTATAGTGTCTTGTGATGAATCCATGTTCCACAACTCCACACCGCAAAAATTCAATGGGATTGCAGATCAATGGTGGCTGTGTGGTAGAGTGCCGGTTTCGCAGCACGCACAACACAGGTTCGAGTCCCGAGTTGAATGTAGTAGTAGTTTTTTTCGCAATTATAGAATTTATCGTTTCTTCGCTATTAAATAGCTCAAGAAAAAGCTGGTGGACTCAACATTCCTATTCCTATTAGAGTAATAAAAGAAATATTTATATAATATTCAAAGAAAGAGAATTAAGTCCCGACTTAAAAAAATAACCTTCTCTAAAGAAGTGGAAGTAAAGCTTCACACATGATGGGAAACTTTTTTGTAACAGTACAATGGATCAGCAACAGACTCATAGGTAAGAATTGGGGACTGAAACCAACAATGTCACTGTGGCTGTACAAGGCTATTAATAGACCGATTATGTCATGTACTGCATCTATCTGGTGCTCTAAATTAGAAGAAGCACAGATCAATTGAAGATTATTAGGGAGCTTGTTTCTATGTTACTGGAGCTATAAGGTCGGCTTCAACAGCTGCCCTTGATACGCTACTGAAACAACCGCCAATCCACTTGTTTTTAAAGAAAGAGGCACTGTCGTTTATTGCAAAGCTCATCGTAGTTAATGATAGTGACTGCGTAGGTCCCACGTAATCCCTAGTGACGAATGAGCTCAACCTGAGCATTACCAACTTCATTACTAGCAACATTTGTTTGTCTAAATTTAACTTTAAACAAAATTTTAAAGTTACATTTCCAAACAGACACGGCTAGGAACAGTTAAGATCTAAGTCCATCCATGACTCTCATGTGTGGTATACAGGTGGTTATAATATTTACGGACACCGGTGTTGGAGCAGGTGTCTACGTTGAAAACCCTAAATAAACTCACATTTAGCAGTATGGACCAAGAGAACTCAGTTTTCCAGGCTGAATTCCATGCAATATGCCTCACTGCTACTGAGCACACATTCACTCTGATAGCAAAACTGCACTGCAAGCACTCAATGCTTTTGAGTTCAATTCGAAGTTGGTTTGGGATTGCTTGATGTTACTCAAAAGACTAGCATCGAACAGTCATGTTAACCTTATATGGGTACCTGGACCATAGTTTGTATTTGGGAACGTAAAAGCAGATCAACTCGCCCGAAAAGGATCTGCAAATGTCCCCACTGGACCAGAGCCATTCTGCGGGTTGCCTTGGAGTTCGACGAAAATTAGACTCAAATAATGGCTCCACGACAAATCGCACCACTATTTGGTATACACGAAGAATTTCAGAGTTGCTAAACTCCCAACTAGAAATCGCATAAGAACACATAAATTACTGGGACTGAGACATGAATTACTGGACAATCTCAGGTTTCTTGACAGGGCATTGTAGAGTAATGAAACATTCACAAAACATGCGGATAAGTAGTAGCGCTCTCTGTCGACTGTGTAATGAAGAAAAGGATTCAGCGAGCACTTACTATGTCACTGCAAGGACATAATCTGGACCAGCTCCGCAACCTTGGAAACCAGTACTTAAAACCAGTTGAAATTGCAGATTTGTCTTCGAAGAAAATCTTGATATTCCTGATGAAAACCAGAATCTCGGAGTAACTGTGATAACGGCCCACTTGTAGTATGCATATTATTAGCTTTTCCTTGTCTGAACCATAATAAAATTGATGGTGGAGAATCTCCATAGTACTTATCAAGCCTTTCCTTGGCTGCCAACACACAAATTAACTGATTCATCCTGCTCAAAATAGTAGGAAGTACTAGTCTATTAATAAATGTCAATTGACAGAAATAATGTTGCATTTAAAGTTACTTTACAGGATTTTCAAAAATCAGCCAAGTGTGAGTCGGACTCGCACACGGAGGGTTCCGTACCATCGTACCAGATTTTTTGCCGCAAAAATGAATTATGTATTCAATAACTCAATGCTCGAGCATTTCCAAACACAATGAATATGCATTTATTATGAAATTGACAAAAGGCTCATGCTCCAAATATTAAATTATTGATTTGACTTATGTTTAGAGTAGAGCCAGTGTTCATACTGCATATCAACGTTGAGATCGGGAACTGTAAAAGTTATCAAAAGCAAAAATAAAATATTCATAAAGCCTAAAAGTATGCTACAAAAATAAAATTACCAAAATATGAAACAAAATATACAACAAAGCTTCTAAAACTGTGCGCAGTGCATATTGGAGCACACATTTCTTGTATAGGGACCACTTAAATTTTTTAACTTTATTTTAGTTTTAGTATTTGTTGCTATCACACATTCTGTGAAAATTTCAGCTGTCTATCTATTACGGTTCATGAGAAACAGCGGAGTCGGACGAACGAACGGCGGAAGCTTAGTAATAGGGTTCCGTTAGCACCCTTTGGGTACGGAACCCTAAAAAGTCACTGACTCATCTAACTGTCCTAGTATTAAGCATCATTTCCCACTAATGCAATTTATGTAACTTATTTGAGTTTCAAACTCGCGTCATAGCTTCATAAAGTACGGTCAGTAATTCTGCCTTTATCTGAGATTATTTATAAATAAGTGTACTTTCCTAAATCCCTGAACACAACAACAACATTCTTTTTGTATTTGTAGTGTTTGTTACATTCATATGGCAAAACCTCTAATCCTTATGTCATCATCTGTGTTTATCGTAAAACTCACAGTAACATTCTAATCCTTAGGCAATTCCTTGCAAATTACTTCAGTTCAGTCAGTCTCAGTCCACAGAGAACTGTGTCACTCCATTTCGTTTTCTGAAGCGATAAGAGACACTTTCACTGACCGACCTATTCTAACTGCGATGACAAATAAATTGTTTGTCTGTTAACACCTAACAAAGTGGTTATTAGCTGTTAATGGCTCTTTGCGATGACAAGAAAATCTGATGACAACTGTTTGGTTTCTTGACATCTGCTGCCATATGTATTTTTTCTAGAGAAGCCATCTGTACCTTTAGCAATATTTAAGTCCGAAATGTATATGATAAACGGAAAGTGGAGAATTATGTCACCGTAACCAGGGTGTAATGGATATCAGAGCTTACAAAAACTAATAAGAATTTTTCTTCGATTATTCGGTTTCATTTCGCAGATGTTTCCTTATTTGCTTGAAATAAGCATAGGTTCAATATTTAAAAGTTGATAAAAATTGCTTACTGCGCATTATTAGCTATGAATATTATCATAAAAACAGCATTTGTATATTTGAAATTTTATTTTATGTTATTAATAGAAAGCCAAAAACGGAAAATTTTCAAAAAAAAAATTCACAACAAAAGGCGAAAAACTGCGTAATTTTTGCGCAGTTTTTATTCAGTTAACAGTCTGCTGTTATTAACAGTCTTACAATGTCAGTTTGTTACCATAAAATAATGTTAACGTGCACACTGTTATCGCTCTGTAAAATGGAAAAAAAAGAAAAATGTGTTAAAATTATTGCGTGATCATATTCATGCGTTTTTAATGCCGGACGATATTTTGTTGTGCAAAATTATCGATTCTGAAAAATTCTGTGCTATTAATTGATTCAATTTTGCATAGTAAAGAATAAGCATTTGCAAATAGTACAAGATAACAAACAAACACTTTACAGAGTTTTTTGAAAGCGCAGCATTCAACTTGAGCAAGACTCGAAACGATGACAAAAGCTTTAATTATTTGCGGTGGCAACGCAAAAAAATCGATAATAGGTCAGTGAGGTATTTGATTCATTAAGGTAGGAATCAGATATGTGCAGCGAAGGGTTGTGCTTGTGAAGTGCTTGCAAGCAAACAAGCAAATTGGGGAACCAAGCCTGCTTGAGCTTATGTATTGTTTTGCTTGGCTTGCTTATGCTTTTAGCAACAATAACACATACCAATGCAACTATAGCATCAACGAATGTTGTAATGATTTTCATATTAAGCACATACTAGCACACACTAGTCGTCGCGCACAAGCAGACGCACATAAACACAACACAAAAAAGAGAACAAAGAAAACAATACAAACAAAAATGTAATGTTCTACAAACATACACCAAGCCTACCAAGCCAAGCATAAGGTTACAAACATAGTGAGCGCTGAAGCTGAAACCGAAGCTAAAGCGAAAGCTGAAGCCGAATTGCTTGCGGTGCTAGCAAGCTGTTTAGTGCACATAGTGGAAGCCGAATTGCTTGCGTTGCGAGCAAGCGATGAGTGTATTTTGACGACAGCAAGGCGCCGAAAAAGAGAATTGGATAAAGAAAACTGATAAAAATCGAGATCATTTACTATTATACAAACATTATTGTATGCATGTATTTATATCATATACTAGATAAGTCGCACACAAACACAGTGTCCGTTCTCAAAATTGTTGTTACCTTTCTCTAACGCAAAGCAACATACTAATAATTCAAAGGAAAAAAAAAAACAACAAAAACTGCACTGAGCAGCAAGCGATTCAGCTTCAAAAACAGTACCGCACAGTTTGAAGCTGACAGCTTGCGTTTGGGCCTCATCTTCATCTTCGTCTTCGCCTGTACTATGCACACTTTCGAGCATTTTCATATGTTTCATTGTGCACTCTTTTACGCGCTTTTTCATCTTCAGATTCGGCTTCAGCTTCAGCGCACGCTATGTTTGTACCCTTAGCAAGCCAAGCAAAAGCTAGCCAAGCCAAGTATAATCAAGCCAAGCAATATAATACACAAGCTCAAACAGGGTTGGTGTTCTGTGCGTGCATGCTTGGCTTGCTCAGGCTTGTTTTTTTACAACCAACATTATGATGTTCTCTGGTAGGAATCCACACGTCCACGATTTGATCAAATCGTTTTTGTTGTGATTTGATGCGTTTCCCATTCACTCATCCGCAAATGTGCCAACGGCAATATTGTTTGCTCTAAAAACAAAATGAATGAAGAAAGAGGGTGAAAAATAAATGAGAAGAAAACACACAATGAATGTGCCGTATTTTTTCTGCGTTGTAGATACACACGTCATCCACACATCCACTTCTGTCAAATCAAATCAAGAGAGCAGTACAAATTTGAAGATAATGAAAACGTTTTGATTTGACTCTAACATTGGATCCAACGTCAAATCAGCGCCATCCTCACATCAAATAGCTTCAGCTCTCTCTTTTCTCAGACGATTTGATCAAATCGTGGATGTGTGGATTCCTACCTTTACAGCATGGTACAATAATACAAGGTAGCGCCATCTCAAATGTTGACGTCATTAGTGTATAGAACGCTGATATGCTAATGACGTCACAAAATTGAGAACGACACTTAACTGTAAAAAATTGGCACCACCTCTATTGCCTTTGCAGTAACAGTACTCTGTGCATTTCGTTTTCTGAACCGATAACAGACTCTTGGTCTGAGACTGACCATTATTTCTATTGGAATATCGATTATTGGTATCGTTATTGGTTACTTTTATTGTATATCAATCAGATCATCGAATATTTTCCATTCATATCAAAATATTTTTGTAATTCACTCAGTTGACAGAGTCATTTTATTAGTAATCGTATAACGAACGTTTTTTGTTAACAGAAATGAATAACACCGATGGGACCGTCTTGGGTATCGTTGGAGATGATTTTGCTGTAATTGCTACACGTTTGTGTTCAAAGGACATGGAGCAAACACGAGATAAAAACCGACTGCTACAGCTGACCAGACAATCAATCGTGGGCTCTTGCGGTTGCTGTACTGATATTGTCGAGCTTTTCGATATATTAAAACAACGAGTGGAACTGGATGAACCCATTTCATTGGCAGTGGAAAATATAGCCGACTTGTTTAAGGTTACGCATTACAATAGAATTAGGCACATCCTCGTTGGCCTGGATTCCGAAGGCAAAGGTATCCTTTATAAATTCGATGGAAAAGGAAATTACAAACGTTCAGAATACGGCGCATGTGGTTTTGGTGGTCCAATGATTGTTTCACTGCTAGACAACCAGATTGGCTGCAAAAATATTGCCATCGCACCAAAAGACATCCCTAAAATGTCAAAGGAACGAGCACTTGCTCTTATCTTTGCGGCGTTTGATGATTTCGGTGAAAGTTCCATTATAATTAAAGTTATCACTAAGGATGGAATTGAAGAAATTGCCTAAGGATGAGAATGTTACTGTGAGTTTTACGATCAACACAAATGATTACATAAGGATTGGAGGTTTCGCCATATGGATTTAACGAACACTACAAATACACGCAAATTTACAGAAAAAAAAAGACTGTTCTTAAGGATGAGTCCTTAAATTTTCTTAATTTTTTTAATCAAATATCAAGATTAAAATTAAAAATAAATAAAATTCATTGGGACATTGGCTTAAGGTTTCACATGTTTTTATTCACATATGTAAGGTATAATTTATGGATTTGGTATAATTCTATATTCACGAATTTAAATACACTTATTTATAAATAATCTCAAGTAAAGGCAGAATTACTGACCGTACTCTATGGAGCTATGACGCGAGTTTGAAATTCAAATAAGTTGCAATTTCAACTGGTTTTAAGTACTGGTTTCCAATTTTGCGGAGTCTGGTCCAGATTAGACCCTAGCAGTGACATAGTAAGTGCTCGCTGACTCCTTTTCTTCATTACTCAGTCGACACAGATCGCTACGACTGATCCACATGTTATGTAAATGTTTTATTTCTCTGCAATGTCCTGTCTAGAATCCTGAGACTGTCCAGTAATTCATGTCTCAGTCCCAGTAATTCATGTGTTCTTATGCGAGATCTATTTGGGAGTTTAGCCACTCTGAATTTCTTCTTGTCTACCAAATAGTGGTGCGATTTTTCGTCGAACTCCAAGGCAGCCCGCTGAATGGCACTGGTCCAGTGGGGACATTTGCAAATTCTTCCCCGGCGAGTTCATCTGCTTTTTCGTTCCCAAGATACCCACTATGGTCCAGGTACCCATTTAAGGTTAACATGATTGTTGGATGCTAGTCTTTTGAGTAACATCAAGCAATCCGAAACCAATTTCGAATTGAACTCAAAAGCATAGTGTGCTTGTAGTGCAGCCTTGCTATCAGAGTGAATATATATGTGCTCAGTAGCAATGGGACACTTTCTCTGAGGCATTATGCATGGATTTCAGCCTGGAAAACTGAGTTCTCTTGGTCCATACTGCTAAATGTTAGTTTTCTTAGAGTTTTCGATGTAGACACCTGCTCCAACACCGGTGTCCTTTTTATAACCACCTGTATACCGCACATGGGAATCATGGATGGGCGTAGGTCTTAAGTGTTCCCAGCCGTATCTGTCTGGAAATGGAACTTCAAAATTTTGTTTAAAGTTGAATTTAGTCAGACGGGTTTCGCTAGTGGTGGAGTTCGTGATGATCAGGTTGTGGTCATTCCCTACTAGGGATTGCCTGAAACCTACCAAGTCACTATCATTTACTAGGATGAGCTTTGAAATAAACGACAGTGTCTCTTTCTTTAAAAACAAGTGGATTGGCGGTTGTTTCAGAAGCGTATCAAAGGCAGCTGTTAGAGCCGACCTTATAGCTTCAATAACATAGAAACAAGCTCCCTAATAATCTTCAATTGATCTGTGCTTCTGTCTAATTTAAAGCTCTAGATAGATGCAGCATATGAGATTGGTTTCAGTCCCTAATTTTTACCCATGATTGTAGGGGACTGTTACAAAAAAGTTTCGCCTAAGTATTTCACTTCTTTAGAGAATTGTATTTTTTTCACGACGGGACCAGAGGTGTGCAGTGAACTTCATAATGATGTTTGTGAAGGCTTGGTAAAAAAACAAGCCAAGCATGCACGCACAGACCGCAGCGCACAAGCAGACGCACATAAACACAACACAAAAAGAGAACAAAACGAACAAAATTCTGTGTGTTACAAACTTCTTAACAAACTTATAACACTATTTGTTCACTGCGTGAAGATTATAAAAAGATTTGAAGTTATCGTTTTGATGTACAATATTTTCGATTATCTAGACTCTAGAGTATCTGTCTATCTGCGAGTATAACACTTAAGTTTAATTACCCTCTTAAGTGATAATAAATGATTTCGAGTGTGTTTTGAAGAAACCCGATAATAAGTCTTATCAGAGTATACCCGTAAATTGGGCTGGCACATAAGTAGCATGTGGGGTTTATAAGGTGATTTTGAGGAATGTTTACTATTTAATATGGGTATGTGATGTGATAATTACTTGTATTGTATCGCCATCTCTCGAGTAACTTCATAATCCTTCTCTAATAAAAGTGAAAAGACTATCAAGGTGCCGTTTCATAAAGGTCTTTGGTGGTAAACATTGTATCATTCTATGATTTTTGCAAAATGCATATGAAAATTTTGTTAATTGAAGGTCACTGCATTTGCCAGTGTTTGAACTTAGGCTAGATTAGGTTATGGTAGTAGTCTTCCGGGATCAAAGCCAACTCTCTTAAGCCATCAAAGCGCGAATTCTTCCAATACGGCCTACGGAACCAAAAATGTTGGACAACCCTGCATTAAAGGCTCATTGAGAATAGAGGTAAAAGAAAAAGTGGGAGGATAGATGATATCGAAAGGGAAAAATACGCCGTCTTCTTTCCGATTGACAGATCTTAATAGGGTCTAAAAGCTGTCGGGAAGGTTAACATTGTGACCGGACAGGAGAGAGGAGAGTCTATGAAGACGCATATATGTCACCTTTTATATCGTTTCATTTGTCCCTGTTGCGTCTTTTAACGAGGAGCAACTCTAAGTATATGTACATATGTATATTTATGTCTCCCTATTAGTACAATCACATTATTTTCATTAAACAATTTTAATGAAATGCTAAATTTTTCATCGATCGAACAAATCAGTTTTATTGAATATTCAAAACAATTTAACATACAAATGCGATTCATCGACCGATCGAGTGTTAATCGGTTTTTCAATTGACTGTCAAAATTTGCATTCTCTAATTGCATCATAATTTGCAAACAATTGTCGCTTGGCTTCTCTTATCTTTAATTATGGGAATAGTTGACCCCCTTGCTTGTTGATTGTTACCATTTGTCTTGTTAAGGGAGCTCTAAAGGTAAAGTGTAAGTAAGGACCTTGAGGGCGATGCTGGTGGTAGCCTAAGCTCATTAATCGGTAGGAGCCATGCCGCCGTTAAAATCGAAGGCGAACATTGAAGCTAATAGAAATCAATGCAAACTAGAGATGAGCTAAACAGTGATTTCAAAATCACAGTGATTCTAAACTGTGATTGAGTAACAGTCATTTAAAGGGAGAGACACAGTTTACATTGTTTAAATTGGTGATTACCAATCACAGTTTAGGGAGCAACTGAATCAAAGTGAGTCACAATCAATCAAGTAAACTATATCTCTCCCTTCAAATGACTGCGACTCAATCACAGTTTAGAATCACTTTGTCACTGTTTAGCTCATCTCTAATGCAAACATCACAGGCATCTTAATGGCCTGGCCGTAGTTTGCATACATACAGACGGACAGACGGACATGGCTTAATCAACTCGTCTCATCGAGCTGATCACAAATATGCATACTTTATGTGGTCTGTGTGTTACAAACTTCATGACAAACTTATAATACTATTCACTCCCGTGAAGAGTATAAAAATTGTATAACATTAATAAAAACACCTATTCTTTCTATTAATTTGGACATGCTGAAGACGGTTTCCTTCTAACACGTACCATTTAAAAGTTATGATAGATTAAATCAATAAAGAGAGCGAAAAAATGTGGGCATTAACAATTTCTGAGAAACAACATTACATAGTACCGCACTACAACACTTCCCGTCTTTTATGTAACATGTTACATTACTGTTTATTAGTTTTATTTTGATGATTGTTAAAAAAGTGAATGCAGGACTACTGACTTTAACAGGTCACAAGCACAATATACAAAAATAAAACTAATATTGACCATACATTTTTGTTGTCCGGTCATTCGTTTCTTCCAAATGACAGAGATTTTGGAGTTGTGGAAACAGCATTAAAGAAAAAGGATCAATTATACCTTGCTAACGACTTTTATAATGTTATAAAAAATTGCAAAAAAAAAAACAAAAAGCTTCATTTTGTATGAAATGAAAAGAGAGGATTTTGTCTGAACCAAATTGCTATAAGATGCAATATCAAACAGGAAAAAAATACGGACGGAGAACTTGTGAACTGGCTAAAAATATGCTGGATGAGGTTTAAAAGGGATGAACCACACAAAATATTTTACAAAAGAAGTATGCAAGAATATGCTCCATTTAAAGCAATTTTTTTATTTGGAGAACAAGAGAGACCTAAAAGCCTCAGCAAAATTACTATGTTGCCACTGTATAAAACTTCAAGACCAATTACAAGAAAGAAATACAACGATATGATGAGTTTATGTCTTACATACCACCTACCTATTTACCATGAACACTATAGTACTTCACTATGCTTACTGTAAAGGAGAAATAAGCATAAGATACATACATTTTTTTCATTTATTCGTATTTTTAATATCACTGAAATTAATCTTTAATAAACTTGGTTTTCATATATTTAAATGTTTTCATTTTAGTGTTTTTTATGTCTATAAAAATATGGACTTCATTTTGGTATTGTTAATTTGTTTATGATTTTGTTATATTTGAAAGTGGTAGAAGTCCATTTGGAGCTATAAAAACCCGTGTTTCCTTTAAATAATTTTAATAACTATTATTAAATAACAAATTTTAAAGTGTCTATAAGGATAAAAACATCACTCGAATTGATTTACGTTTGCCAATATTTTTAAATTAATTTAAATACACCGAAACGTGAAAAAATTGACTTATACCACTTTCAAATAACACATCTCATATAATTGTGTAGACAAAGTGTTGTGCACGCTTTGAAATAACACATAGGATTGACTCTTCTCCGTAGTTGATGGACTTTGAATATTTTCTATTCTAATTCTACTCTGTTTATTTTATTAGCTTCATATTTGATCTAATCATGCCTTTATGTATTTATTAAAAAATTCTACAATATTCCCACACTGGGACTCACTCTCTGCCGTTTTGTACAAAATTATGAGCCGGCGCTTAATACACTAGCCTATCGACCTATCGAGGTATTGCTGGCTTTAGCAGCAATATAAGCTTAGTACATACTTAGTCAAAAACAACAAGTTGATGATTTATAATCAAGTTGTGGCCCCAGTTTGACGATACGGCATTCAAATATGGGGACTCATCATTATCATTATTGGCTCTACAACTCTTTTCGAATCTTCGCCTGCTTCAGCGTGAGTCTCCAGCTTGATCTGTCTCGTGCCTTTGCTCTCCAAGACCGAATACCAAGATCTTGCGCGTCTTGGTCGACTCCATCAATCCATCTTAGTTTTGGGCGTCCTCTTGATCTGTTTTCTCGGCATTTGTCAAATAGAATTTTTTTCGGAGGATAGGTGTCGTCTGCTCTTATTAAATGCCCGGCCCATCTTAATCTATTCACTTTTATCTGCGTTATTATGTTGGCCCCTTGTGTAGTCTTTCAAGCTCGTGGTTGTATCTCCTTCTCCATACTCCATTTTTGCGTACGCCTCCAAAAATGGTTCGAATACCTTTTCTTTCATAGATACTTATTTTATTTTCATCTGCCTTAGACAGTGTCCATGTTTCACTAGCGTACATCAAAACTGGTGCAATCAGCGTTTGGTATATAGACACTTTTGTATTTCTGTCGAGTTTCTTGCTTCTCAGGAATTTATTTAGGCGGAAGTACTGTCTATTTGCAGCAAGAAGTCGTTGATCTATTTTTACATTTTTGTTCTCGTTGTTTATATTAACGCCCAGGTACGTGAAGTCTGCAACTACTTCAAAGTTGTATTCCCCGAAAGTAACATTTTGGCCAAGTCTATGGCTCATTGCGTCAGATGTTGTGGACACCATTACTTTGGTATTTCTTTCGTTAATTATTAGATTTTCTATTTTTCTCTCATTCTCTTCGATGCTGTTGAAGGCTTCCTTGAGGTCTGTTATTGATATCGATATGATGTCTATGTCGTCGGCATATGCTAATAATGGCACCGATTTGTAAAAGATGGTGCCTTTGACGTTTACTTTGGAGTCTCTGATGACTTTTTCAAGTGCCAGGTTGAAAAGGAGGCAAGAGAGGCCATCTCTTTGACGGACACAAAAGTGAGTTTCGAACTCACGGGAGTTTTCATTCCTAACTCTCACAACATTTCTTACTTTTGTTATGGTAGCTTTTGTTAGTCTTATTAGCTTCGTTGGGATAGAAAATTCTTTCATCGCCGCAATTAGTCTATCTCTCCTGATTCTATCATACGTTGTTTTAAAGTCAATAAAAAGATGTAATGTCGTGACATTGTTTTCTCGAGTTTTTTCTAAGATGGGGGACTGCGGCACCATATATCATCAAAAAGTTGCAAGCAAATCAAAACAAAGCCCTACGACGCATAACTGCTGCACCATGGTATGTTCGAAACACCATACTACACCGTGACCTTGAGATGCCTACGGTGATTGAGGAAATACATTTTTTCAGCAGCCCATCCAATGATCGTTTGCTAAAGCACCCCACTTCTATGGCAAGATGTCTTACACGCAACACAATCTGCTACCGTCGTTTAAAAAGACTTCACCCCAACGATCTTCTTAATAGGTGATCTTAATAATAATTAGATGTCATCTTAATCTAAGCTGATGTAAATATCCTGATGATGAAACAAATGTATAAAAACCCATCCGGTTGTTTGACATTAAATTAAATAATCTCAAAAAAAAGAAAAAATGTTGTTACAAAATGTTTATAAAAATATAAAAACTAAACTAACAAAAAACATAATAAAATGTAAATTTAAAAAATCACGTTGTCACCAATCGTTAGTGATCGGTCCTTCATCTAAGTACTACCTGCGCCACAAGTTCCTTAATTTCTCTCATAGCTCAAGATCGCAAAGAAAAGCGTTAACCGAAATTTTATACAATTTTACCCTGATGTTTCACATTAAAAACAAATAAATTTGATAAAGATGTGAATTCTCCGACAGTGACCATAAATTTAGTTTGCTTGTTTCGTTTCTTTATCTTTGCTTAAAACTCTTCATCAAATACTAAAAAGTACACAATTTTCCAATCTATGAGACAACAATACTAATCACTTTTTGGTAGACAAGACAAGACAAGACAAGAAAAGATAAGAAAGCTTTAGTTCCTCTTATATGATACACTTGGTATATGTACAATATACAATATATGATATTACAATTTACTATTAAAAGTTTTAGTCATAAACACAAAGTCTATATGCAGTTGCACAAAAAGGAATGACTCATGTACAAGTGAGTATTTATAAATTACATATAATTATGCAATTTTGATCGACCTTCTTTCTCACTCTCTCCCCATTAGAGTAGCAGCCACAAACACTTGGAGATTTTTCCAGAACACTTTGATTGATTGTCTTGTATTGAAAATTATGACCTTCTTTCAACCCTCAAAATAAACATCATTTCATTTGACCTATAAGAACGAACTCTCTCCTCTTGCGTAGTATTGTACAAAAACTTCCACTATACTAGAAATATTTTAGAAAATTGTATACTATAGCAAAAGTCATTTAGCCAAGACAACATATCATACTACTATTGTATGTATTGTACTATATATATTATATTATAAGTATGTACTTAAGATGACTTTAATCGGCAGACACCTTTTGCTTTCGTTTTTAACTTTAATTTCTACGGAAGCTGTGGCTGTGGTTGTCTCGGTTGACTGACTTGTACTGTAGCTTAGCTTAGCTTAGCTTAACGACGACCTTTCTTGATAAGCAAAGTCATATTACAATTCATGTATGTACATGTATATATAATTTTTCCACACGCACAATTCATAATATATGGAATTTGTAATTAAAAAAAAGCAAACAAACAAACAAACACATAAAATTAATTCAAACCAAATTCAAATAATTTTATTATCAAATCTGGCTGGTATACACGATTTACGTAAATATATGTTGTATATGTTTATATAGTATAAGTATGTAAGTATATTTTGTTTTAGTTATATGCCTGTATGTACATATCTATCTTTTGCCATCAGAGTACAGAGAGACTAAGCTTAGTTTAACTAATTAATCGATTCCGATTCAAACTCAGACTCAATGACGAGCATATTATAGTTGGCTTTAGTATAGTATGTAGTATAAAGAATTCGAATGTGCTAATATATATAGAGGGCCTCTTTAACTGCATGTATCTACGTGTCTATGTATGTGAGGTGTGAATGTGTAAATTTAGTATTAGTATATGTTTTGCGTCGAATCCACGAATCCAAATCAATCTTTTGTGTAATATGTAATTTTAGTTATACTATTCAAATGATGTATGTGTTGTTGTTGTTGCACCTTTTTCCTCGACAACACCAACAGTAGTCTGATAGCAGACATGAATAAACATAAATATTGTATCCACTGTCTGTCATCTGACTACCTGCCTGCTTGTCTTTTGTAGTACACATATATGTATTAAAAATATTGACAAGCATATTCGACATTACTTGGTTAGTTGGTTGTGGTGGCTTAAGATGTTTGAGAAAAATACTCCTTAGACTTGGCTGGATCAGCGATCATGGTCTTCTGTCCAGGCTTCCAGTTGGCTGGGCAAACCTCACCATAAGTATCAGTGTATTTAAAAGCTTGCACTAAACGCAAAGTCTCATCAACACTGCGACCAACGGGCAAATCGTTGATGGTAATTTGACGCAAGTTTTGCTTTCCATCAATAATGAAGAGACCACGGAATGGGATTCCAGTTTCTTCATCCAAAACACCATAGTCACGTGCAATTTTCATTGACTTGTCGGCCAACAAAGGAATGTTCATTTCGCCGAGACCACCCTGCTTACGTGGCGTATTGATCCAGGCCAAGTGAGTGAACTGGCTGTCGGTGGAGCAGCCAATCAATTCGCAATCAACGCTACGGAACTCTTCGGCACGTTCAGAGTAAGCAATAATTTCAGTTGGGCACACAAACGTAAAGTCAAGTGGATAAAAGAAGAGTACAACATATTTGCCCTTGTAGTCACTGAGCTTGATATCTTTGAAGGCGCCTTTAACTACTGCGGTACCGGCGAATTCGGGTGCGGGCTTCTGCAATTGTGGCATCTATGGAAAAATATTGAAATTATTTCATTTTTTTCTTTATTCTTTTATTATACACGAATACAACAGATAACACATTTGTAATTGGAGAAACAGTTATAAAAAATCATAAAAAAAAACTCGTTTCTTAGGTGATTCAGCAAAACTTATACACACAAATAACACTTACAATAATTATAGATAGATAGATAAATTGTATGTACAAATGTAGATACAAGAGAAGAAGAAAAAAAAACTATTATAAGCTTATGGAAACAATTACAATTATTGGAAAAAAAAATGCATTGAAGTCTTCAAATAATCATTTCATTTTTCATTTTTCTATTACTAGACGCGGCGAGATAAATCTGCTGCCATGTGCAAAAAATCATCATCTTTATCTCTCTCATCAGCAAACAAGATGTCGGAGAAAACCGGCATCAAATTTGCTTATTTCCGCAACAAGAAAAAATATAAATGAAATTAAACGAAACAAAAAAATAGGCAAACACAAGAAGAATTTCATCACTTTTTTTTAAGTTATTTAATACAATTTTTCTTTTCACCACTTACCTTGACTTCTAACTTCAATGGAAGATATTTTTAATTAAAACAATAAGTTGCGCTGCAAACAAGGAAGAAAGCTTGACTGCTACAAAAGCTGAAAACTACTAATACGAAATAAAAGTTGGCAATGAACTTATCTGCCGACAACGACTGAGGCGTTCGTTATATTATGGTACTATTACACGCACAAATTTATTGCGCAAAAACAGGAGACAGAAGCATTTTTGTACGTGGAACGCCTTCCTGTTTGCGTGTTTGCACAAAAATTTGTGGCAAAATCAAAACAATTTGATTTTCTACAAATTTCCGACAAAATTTTGTAGCGTGGATAGCGAAATCATTTCATTATGATGAAATCTTAGTTGTGCGATGAAAAATTGAAGATAAATGCAGTATTTTGTTTGTTCAGACAGCGAGTTCTGGTTACTTGTTTTTTTGTCACTGAATTCTGAGTAGCTGTTTTTTGTTTTGTTTTTGTTTTCATTAAACACACAAATGCACAAATGGAACGTTGTGACAATTGTGAGAAATAAAAATTGATATTTTGTGATAAATACATGATTTAGAATATTTTGCAGGGTATGCACATAGTTCTGGCATTTCCCTTTTTAATTCCTGCTACGTATTTTGTTAATCGATTACAAAAAAATATTACAATTATTACTATCAATAAATATATTATCTGCCATCATCAGCTGTTTATTGCCGGGCAACAAAAACAAAGAACAAGACTATCGACAATCTCCTAAAAGAGACCAAATTTTACCAACACTATTTAGACTGACCATGTCAGAACAGCGAGTTCTGAGCTACAACAACAACTACAAATTTCGTTCATTTTCCCTGTGGTTGCTGTAATTTGAACTCGAGTTCTCGTGCGAGTTCTGCTCTGCCTGAATACACTATAAAATATTGATTTATTTAAAAATAGTATAATGAATTTGTTTTTATATTTCTTAATTATTTAAAAATATTAAATTTAATTTTTCCATTATAAATACATATTTTACTGCTATTGCAAGACCATAAATACATATGGTTAAAGAATGGTCTTTGCCGCCCAACATTCGCTGTCCGAACTAATTATAGTTCAAAGACGACTAAAAATCGAAAAAATTTTGCACAAAATTTTGTAGCGTGGAAAGGCAACACCACAAAAAGTATCGCGCAAAAATTTGTACGTGGAATAGTACCTTAAGTCTGGCAACACTAAAATCATCAATAGATCAATTTTATTGTTACTATTGTTTAACAAACAACAAATTATTTTTTTCATGTGTTCCATTCCGGTCGTTCCAAAATTGTGATGTAAGACTCGTCGCTAGCTTTGCTTTTGCATACCAAAAAAAACAATTCAATATAAAGCTGTGTTTTAAATTTATTTTTGAAAAATGTCAAATTTAAGGTCTAGCGAAATGGATACAAGTGCCAGCTCAAGTAATGGCACAACAGCAGCATCTGACGAACCCAGGCGAATATGGGTGGGGAATCTAGACGCTAGAGTCACCGAGTAAGTAGACTGTATTAATACGTAGTACATGCATACACAACTAATATTGTCTGAATACGCGTACTAGAGAATTGCACGAATCCCTTCATTTGTCGTTTCGAATGCCTCCATAGGTAGGATATTGCACGTATTTTGCCTGCATGAATGTATGTGAAACGACATATGAATGCCATGAATCTATTACAAATGTATATTATATATAATTTCGTTTGGTTAAAAACTAATTTAAACATATTTCACTGTTACCTTTCAACTTTATTGGTTTCAACTTCTTAAAATAATGCAAAAATGCGGTGCAATTGATAAGTTCGACATGCTTTTCCATAAAGGCGGACCCATGGCTGGACACTCACGTGGATATGCATTTGTAACATTTGCACAGGTAACTAAATATCATTTGACTATACCAAAGACTATAAAAAGAATATAGACTGGACAAATGCAACGCGCCTTCTACAAATGCAGCGCGCTCGCTTGTTATTTTGTTACCAGTCTATATTCTTTTTATAGTCTGACTATACCTACAACACAAAAAATACCAGTCATAAAATAAATCAAATCATTAAACAGGAAAAAGGTGCCATGAACGCTCTAGAAAAACTAGATGGAAAATCAATTGGTGGACGTCCAATTGCTGTGCGTCTTGCTAAGAATATTAAATATGTAAGTATACTCACATACAGTAGATAATAATTGAATTATAAATAAATGCATTCTCAGGATAAACTCGAGAACCCCAAGCCACGCATTGAAATACCCGCCTTGGGAACAGGCAAGCGAGATAATAAATTTAGTAAGTTAGATGCTATTCGTGCAATAGAGGCTAAGCTAGAACTGCTTCAGCGGCAAACAACAGATGATGATCTCGAGCTTAACACAGTCGGCGGAGATACTGGTCGCAGTGGAGGAAATTTACCAATTATAGCACGTTATCAATTTAATAAAGATCGTGTCATCAATCAGCGCACAGATCAGCCATCAAGGGGAAAGTACACAAAATCATCAGCACCATACCATCGTAAGCAACGATAATACAATAAGTAAAGCCAAAAGTTGTTGGTCTGTGCTATACTCAGTACTTAATTAAATTAGTGATAATTTTTGTATGCTTAAGTCTAGTTTAAGTTTCAAACAACAAAACATTAACTAATCTCTTGACCGACATGATCATTATTTGTTACATTTTTCTGCATATGTTACATCTCAGGTAAAATATTGTGAATAAAAACTAGGAAAAATGTAACAACTTCAATTTTGAACAATGGTTCATGGTTTGTTTTTCTTTATTCAAGAAAACCCAATGCATAATATTTACCTGAGGTATATTTTAATAATGTAATAATGCATACAATACAAATACAATAAAATATACCAAAAAGAAAAAAAAAACATCAACCACACAATTAAATTATTTCGAACAATGAATCAACACTTTACTTAGGAGCAAATAAAAATTTGCCACGCATATGTTCAGGCAATGGAACAGTTCCTGGACATCGTATCTGACCGGGAATTTCGCAAATACAGTGACGATCACACATGTAACCGAAATTTGCCGGATTATGTTTACTCTCAGCCAAACGGGCATCCGCATTGAGTTGTTCTCTGCACAGAAACAGAATGGAATATATATATAACAGTGAATTGATTGGAAATAATGTTCATCTTACTTTGTTTTGCCTAAAACATTTACCAGATGTGTCATGATCTGATCGCTATCCTTGCCTTCAATATCGATTAAAATATCACGTCCATCATCAAAGTAGCATCGAACAAATGGCGATGGCGTAAGGTTTTTAATTGTAAGTACTTGCACTTGCGGGTTCTTAAATTGTACTTGCTGAATGTTCCAAAAAACAAAATTGCTGCAAATAAATAAATATATGTTGAAATATCATTATGTAGGATTTATCATTCTCTTTTTTGTATACAACCTACCGTGCTCCATCGTGATGATCACCATAGGTATTATAGTTAATGCTAAAGATCCGTACCTTCTCCTTCAATACTAGTCGCCCGGCATTAAGATACTCTAATGTACGGCGTATGGGTGCACGTCCTTTCATAAATGGCATTGTGAATTTTTGTTATTATTATTATTATTATATTGATATGGCCAAGGGTGCACGTGCAACAAACTTGTGTAATTAATGAAAAACGGCCGACACACTCAGCTGAGACTTTCTGATTGCCGATTTCCGAAGCACAGCTGATGCAGCAACAACAAAAATAACATAGAAGAATGAAAGACCACAATGTGAATTATGCAAAAATACTATTTCTGCATATCTAATAACTAAGAAAGTTGATAATTATTTATAAGAAATCAATTTTGTTTATGTGAGAATGAATGTATTACATATGTGCTGTAACGTTTTTTATTTTATTTATTTTTAATCGCACAAACTGCAGGAATATAATGGAAACGAATCAGAATCGATAAACGGTCTGAAACAATTAATCGATTCTAAGGTAGCCCTAAACATTTAAAAACAAAAACAGAACATTATGTGATAGTAGTAGTGATTTTTTTAAGTTTAAATTAAAAATATAAACAAAGTAAATATTTAAAGCATATTTTGTGAGGATGCAAATAACGTTGGCTCTCATTAAACCGCACGTCTTGAAGAATGTGTATGCACTAAAGCAAATCCAGCAAATTATCAATGATAACTTTACAGTGTTGGACTCCAAAGAAGTGCATCTTACGAAACAGCTGTCCGAATGCTTTTATTCAGAGCATAAAAACAAATTCTTTTACAATAGATTAACGAATTTCATGGGCAGGTGTGACAAAATATGTTAAAAGCACATAATATTCTATAACTTCAAACCTTAACATTTCGTTCAATTTCTTGGAACAGTGGTCCCTGTATAGCATTTATTTTGCAGTCAACTAATAGCATTAAAAAGTGGCGGTCTCTTATGGGTCCGACAAAAGTCTTTAAGGCTATTTATGATGAGCCTGAGTGCATACGTGCGATATATGGACTCTCAGATACACGTAATGCCTGCCATGGTTCTGACAGTGAGGAATCAGCGAAACGTGAGATTTCTATACTCTTTCCGGAATATGCAAACTCAAAGGAATCGGCAACAGCATTATCAACGTAGTTAGTAGTCACAATATCTACCAAGTACATACTTATGTACATATTGTCTATCTTCCAAATTATTTGTAATGACTGAGTTCATGCTTGGAATACAAATTTTAGTCATGTTTTGCATGAATTGTATAGAATGGAATGGATCATGATCATCTGGTATACAAAATAAGTATATATAGACTGGAAAATTTCAAAGATTTAATTAAGGCATGCATATTTTAGTTGGAATTGTGAGCCACTATTCAGAGTAAAGCAGAAACAAAATTGTAACATTGATTTGCATTATTATTGTTAAGTTGAAAGACACTAATATTTCTGAGACATCAGATAAAGCATTGATTCACAATCTGATCACAAGTTCAAGCCAGATCGAAGTCTGTTTGGTCGGACACTTAACCATAAAAGCACTTCGATCATCAGATAGATAAGTACAAGATTCTGATATTTACTTTGTCATGAATTAACCGAATATTGCCAATTCTTCTTTTCTATGTATGATATGCAGATTGTACCATTTACCTCTCTCTCTCTCTCTCTTTCAAAATACAATACTAATAAGTAGACAATGTTATATTCAAGAAAATTATGCAACAAATATAAACGAAACAGAAAGAGAAAAGAAAAAACAATTTGTTACAATATTATTATCATCATATGAGTATTTAATTACATATAAATTTGTGTGTTACATAGACTTTTGTATGATATTTGTAACTAATGATGGAAGGAAAAAACATACGAGTATGCGTATGTATTTATCATTAACATTGAAAAGATTAGAGTCAATTTAATTAGATCAGATCATTTATATGTTGTATCATATGTTGCAGATGAAGACCTGCGGTTATTTCATTGATGTTCCATAGATGGGTAAAATAAATGAATAATTGAATTGAAAACATATGCAAATTATGAGGAGACGTTGTGCTGAGACAAATCATTAATTTGACTAATATCAATTTGTTTAAATCACTGTCAAGTACCTGGGACTGACATTTCACAGGCGCATCACCAGGAAACCTCACATTACGACCAAAAGACCTGAAAGTTCGAAGGTTGCGTTGGCTGGTCAGCACAAAATCGAAGCTTAACCTGCGAAATAAGCTGTTACTGTACAAGGCCATACTGAAACCAGTATGTACTTATGGTATACAGCTTTGGGGCACTGCATCCAACTCAAACCTGGAAATACTGCAGAGGTTTCAGTCCAAGCTACTACGAAGGATTGTAGGCGCGCAGTGGTTTGTCCGGAACTCGGTTATCCACCTGCAGTTACCAATGATAAAGGAGGAAATCGTCAAGTACAGCAACAGACACCTCATAAGGTTGGAGGCCCATGAAAATCACCTGGCAATGATCTAGTTGGACAACAGCACCCAAACGCGACGCCTGAATTGGCACCACCCACTAGACGACACATTACGCATCCTGGATGAGTAATTAACTCATCCAAACCTGTGCAAAGCGACTATCTTTTCGATAGTCGTCAAGACGACAACCAGCAAATAAAAAAAAAAAAAAAATTTATTTAAATAATCTAATCAAATCAAATCATTATCAGTCATCATTTTAATAATATGGCCTAAACAATATGTTGCACTTCATACATACTAACATATATGTATTTTCTATGGACATGGAGTTGAATTTATTTCCTCACTGACTGAGTATGTATTCATTCGTATGTAAGCATTGATGTTGGAACAGGTAATGAATGGTTAACTGACTTGTTTATCCAAAATCATACAAAACAATTAAACTAATTATTGTAGTTTTGCTGTTCCAATTGCTCCAATTCCGCACAAAACTCTTTAGTAGACTGTGGCAGTGTCACATTGCTTTGGTGGCTCTTAACAATTTAAAACACCCAGATATGGTCACATAAACTACTTATGCACTATAATTAGTAGCTATATAAGTGGGTACATACATATATTGTACGAAAAGTTACTTAGTAGTGAGTGATAATAGAAACTTCTCCAGGCTCCAAAAACTTTTATCCGCTAATTGGCAATCGGCAATTGGATTTTGTATAATCTATTTTCTCGACTATGGTAAAATTAACTTTTTAACATCACTTTTCTCAAAACATTCATTCACTAAATGCTCTGCTCAACGTGTTTGGTTTGGTTGGCTGGTCTAACAACATGTAAATACGAAGGTCATTCAATAAGTAATGAGACAAATTGATGTAGTAGCTCAAAAACGGGTTGTTTAATCAATACAGTACTAGTTTCAGATGCTTGGCATCCTTGTACTTTGTTTCTCATCTGCTGTCAGTTAACAGTGGAAGTTTCCACAATAATATTCAGTATGAGCTGCAAAAAAAAACTCAAAAAACACTTCAAAAACTAAGGTAAGAAATCATTCCACATTGGACTTCCATCTGCTTGGACCCCTTAAAGATGCTCTACGTGGAAGATATTTTGCAATTCAATGAAGAAGTTAAATATCAGGAGCATAAGTGACTTCAAAACTAACTCATGGAATTTTATACCAGAGGCATACATAAATTAATAATGTTGCTGGGGACTACTTTCTTTCTTCGACCTCTATTTATTTAGTGAATCACTTTGTATACAACACAAAGCCTAACAATAATGTAGAAATCTTAAAATTATGGATTGATTGATTTACAAGTTCTCTTAGTGGTGAGCTGAAGAAACTTTACAGTGTTGCGTGGTCCTCTCAGGCTCATGGGGCAGGAAAGTCATTCCGTCGTAAGTGCGTGTGGCTGCTTGTTTGTGAGAGTGTACGAGCTAGTGGGTTAGGATGTTGCGACAGTTTGAGTTTGTGCTTCAGTTGGGACAGTTCAGTTTTAATTAGTGGGACGTTAAGGTCCATGTGGATGTTCGCATTCGATATGTACCAGGGAGCACCTGTTAAAAAGCGAAGTATTTTCAATTGAGCTCTTTGGATGACTTCAACGTTACTTGAGCTAGCGTTCCCCCAAAGCTGGGAACCGTATATAGTCGCACCTTTAGATTGAGGCTTAGACCAGATCTGGGGTTTAAGAGCCAGTGGAGCGACTGGGCTTTTAATTACATGCTAAATTTTTTGACAGGTGAGTCGTCTGTCCAAATGAACTCCTAGGTAGGTGACTTTAGTAGAGTGTGGAACAGTGGTGTTATTAAAGATGATAGACGGACAGTCACTCTTATTTAGGATGAATGTTACGTGCTTACATTTATCCGGATTGACTTACGCCAATTGTCCGATACAAGTTGCAAGTGATTGGTTAGCTCTTTCGACGCTTTTTTGGGGTAGCGTGACCGACTGATGATTGCAGTGTCATCTGCAAAGGTTGATGTCATGAGGCGGGGATTTGTAGGGATGTCAGCGGTGAATAAATAGTACGTATAAGAGCAAACCAAGAACACTGCCTTGTGGAATTGATTGTAAGATACTCATTAGAGGTGAAATTCTTGCATCTCACCACGAATAGCCTGGGGACTACATAGTATGTATGTATATTGAAACGTAGCCAAAGTTTTGCATTGAATCAATAAATTGTTTTTTAGCTAAAGCGATTTGTTGCGTTACTTTTTGAATGTACCTCGTAGTATTCGACCATAATTTCGACTATTAAAGATTGGTAGATAGTTCGGTAATAATTGTACTTTATTTCAATACCCTGCACCCTTATATTGTACATACTATATATTGTATTATACAATAAGTTCAAAGACAATACATACATACTAGTATTGTGAATATGGATCTTTTAAAGAATGAGACTTGCTGTTGCTTATAACAAAATCATCTATTGTAAGTGTATTTTAATTGAATAGCATAGTATAGGATATTGAGGAGTGTTGTCTAGCCGAATGTGTGTGATAATACTCTTGTACTTGTTTCCAACCATTTAATGTTGTTTGTTAGTTTTACGTAAATAAAGATTTCTCTTAAGCATGCGGCAAAATGTTGGAATTAAAGCGATAAAACCGTTTCTCATACACAGTTAAATTTGAAACATTGCAGCAAGAAGACGCATGCGCATATGTCATCGCCTATATTACATCTTTTGATATTACCTCGTTAGCTACTGATTTTACCTTCGTTTTCAAGCTTATTACACAACAACAACAACATCATAAACATCAACAACAACAATCCAAATGTCTCCAGTTAAATATAACGCAATCATAATATCATGCTTGGCTTTTGCATTGAGTTTATTATGCAATTCGCGGGCAGCACCGGCAGCAGCTTATGAAGACTCGGTCAACAAGTCCGAAGCTGTTGACCAGTTCAGAAATAATTTCGATAATGTTAATGACACCATCACTACCACCACGAACAACAACTACAACTACAACAACACAACTTTAGTCGGTGAACATTCACAACCAGAGCAACGATGGACCGATGCTAGTGACTCGGCATTTAAGGTAAGAAAGATCACCAAGTTGATTGTTAACACTGAGCTTAAATAGTATAATCCTCATAATATTACCTACAGATCTCTCTTCTACCAGAAGAGAAGAAAACTTTAGAATCGGTAAATCTCGAATATGAAGCCATACAATCCAAAGTGTTAAGTGCCTACGATAATACCCATAAGAAATACGCTGAGGTGTCGCATGTAAGTTACAATACTGGTATTATTTAATCATCTAACTGATCTTCAAATTCTTATTATTTATTATAAACTTCTCGTATATCTCTGAATTCTCTGCAGCCCGTAGCAATATTAGACACTATCAGTGAACATGAAAAATATGGAAACAATGGAGATATGTTCGATGCCATCTCGAAATCAATTGTCAATGGTTATGAAGCATTTTCAAATTTACTTAATACCCTCATACAGGTAAGTAAAGAAGTACAACTAAGTCTGTGTAGACGTATGACATAGATTAGGAAAGGTCAGGAGCTAGTTACTTGTTACTTGAGGGCTCCTTGATTGGACTTATCTATGAGTTTGGTTATGCCAAATTTGTAATACTCTTCACGCTCCTGTCAATGAGCATACTCAAAAATATTATATTATTGATTTGACACTTATACTGCATTTCAATACACCAATTGTCATATGTAGATGGCGCTAAATATGCGTCATGTGACCAACTACTCTTTGACCATGTGCATATGTGTGATCATGCATACATGAGCCTCCTATGATTGAGCATACATTATTGATTTGACTTAAGTTTAGAGTAGAATCAGTATTCATACTGGATTATAACATTCAGACCGGGAGCTATACGGTCCAGTAATCCTAGGATCTTGATGATTGGTGAATATGAGTCAGACATGGTCAAATTACAGTTCGATAAGATAAAAAACAAAAAAGTTTTTGTAATAAGAAAATTAATTTATATTTGGATTTGGATTTGTATGGAAGGTATCCCTCCTAGTGATCCGATTCAGTGCAGTGTCTCATCGAGCTGATCAAGAATATATATATGTACTGTATGGGGTCCCCGATGTTTTACTCTGTGTGTTACAAACTTCTTGACAAACTCATAATACAATAGTTTAAGTAAAAAAAATATAATATACACAAATAAAATTTATTACTATTTAGGCAGAGGCAGAGTTCTTTGAATACTGACAATTGTACCATATTATAGATTACCCATATTTCAACCTATATCCTTCCTAATCGATTTTTTTAAATTTCACATTTCTCACAGAAACCAAAAGAACTCACGCGGACTATTTCAAAAGGCATTACCGCACAATTGGATATAATCGGTGGTAAAATTGTTGGCCTTTAGGATCTGTAAGTCTCCAAAAATGTCCAAATATCCAGATATTGATTGTGGTCATTGTGGTTGTAGTTATTTTAACTACTTATTAGATATTGACCCTTCTCGAGATAGTTTCATAAGAAATAAAAATTAATTTAGTATTTTTTTTTTTTTTTGTCGATTTTACCTTTTACTAATTTCGATTTATAAGAATTATTGTATATATCATATATACTATACATAATAATAATAATAATTATAATATTATAATAATAAATTAACAATAATAAATAAATAAATAATCAATATGTAGGCAGTTTTAGGATTTGTTGTTGCTTCGCTCTTTGTTGTTGTCTTTGATTGCTTTTCGATAGCATCATAGCATTATTTAGCAGCTTCAATCTTCCCAACTACTTGCTCCCGTATGTGGATCAATTGATGGCGAATAGGATTTGTATGTGTCCGAATCACGTTTGTGCTTTACTGTGCAGAAGAGCAGTAAAGATGTGATTAAGCCAAAGAGCTGAATAAATGCAATACCAAGACCAATGGCACCAATTACATTCAACTGGCCATTAAACCAAACCTGTAGCGATTGGGCACATCCTTTATCCCACCAAAGTATCGGATTTTCGGAGCTATGACATTGAAAATGAAAACAATATCAGTGAATGCATTGAGACAATTGCTAAACACAATACTACTCACCGGCCGCAATCGACACGCATTATGCTATCGCCAGAACCTTCGGTCAGTAACGTACCACGCTGTTCGTAGATAGACCTGCAGCAGGATTCAGGTACCCAACGCTTACCACTCCACGAATGTATATCGTACCAGTCTTCATACGATGAAACACCACAGCACTCAAACTACAATCAACACAAATTCAATCAATATTAATTCCATAATTTCCCGGTATTTTGTACTATATATCATACTATGTTGGTATGTTCATACATACAGATTTTTGTACACTGTCCCATATAGCAGCGACAGATGGTGCAACCAATGATCCACGATCGCTTGCATTATAATGTTTGTCGATGCCGAAACGTAGCTCGTTTGCTAATGTTCGTCCAAGACCTCCACGGAACAGGAATGCTACTGAGCCGATAAGGAACTCGCTTAAAAATAGCACCACAATCATCAAGAAGTACTGTGAGTTAGTTAAAGACAACAATTCAAATAGGTGGATGGATATCGGAAAGATCGACGAAAACTGTCATCAAAGTACAATACTTACAAACATTAGTAGGCATCTCGATTGTATCCAGGCGCCGCAACATCCAAAGAACGAAACAACAAAACCCACAATGCCAATGCCCATGAAGACTGTATCTGCGCTCAGTGCCGCATGCTGAGGCAACAGTGTGGCATAACCCTGATAGGAGAGATGCAACCATATGCCAGCTCCAAGGAAAGCACAGCTACAAAGCTGTCAATTGATTGATTTAAGTACGTACACACATTGAATAAGGGAATAGAGTTCTTCACATTTGAATAGACCCACCCAATTTACACTCTTCACATTTCATCTCTTAACAAAATATGTATAGTATAAATCGATTTAAACAAATCTAGTGGACCAATTTATATATACGAGTATGTATGACACGGACAATGGTGTTGAAGCAGGTGTCTACTTGGAAAACCCTAAAAAATGCTTATTTAGCAATATGGGCCAATAGAACTCGGAAGAATTAAAGTGTGCCACTGCTAAATTCTGATAGCAAGGCTGTTAGTTACTCAAAAGACTAGCATTTAAAAATCATGTCACCCTAATCTGGGTACCTGGAATCTCATTGAACCAAAGCCTTTCTGCGGGCTGCCTTGGAGTTCGATGAATATGAAACTCAAACATTGGCTTGATGACAAATCGCACCGCTATTGGTTAGATACGAGGAATATTAGAGTAGGTAAATTCTTTATGCCAACTAGAATTCGCAAAAGAACAAAGGAATTAGACAGGGACTGATACGGAATGGTATTCGGATAGTCTCATGTTTCTTGACAGGAATTCGCAGAGTAATGCAGATCTGTCATAATGATCTATGCAGACTGTGCAATGAAGAAGAGCACTTACTATGCCATGTCGACCACAAATTATGGAAATTATTGTAATTGGGTCGATCAATAAGTCTTTAGAAAATCCAAGAAATTGCGCTCCTAGCATCGATAACTTAATTTTTTTTTTTTTTTTTTTTTAAGTATATTTCATCACTAAACAGCTGTCTCAGTAATATCGACCATATGGTTTCTTTTTAAAGTCAATTGAAGCAACAAACAGAAGTTCATGGCACATCTGCTCCTGCGTTTGCAACTAAGTATGTAATTACAATTGGGTAAATGAGTTTAAATGTGCCCGTACATCCACAAAAGATGAACATCTTTCGGGAAACGATTGAGAAAATCCACTATATCGTTTTGAGTAATCGACCAATAAAAGTTCGCGAAATAGTTGAAGCCACAGACATATCAATATTGTGCGAAAAATTGGGTGTGAAAAAGTCTCGCCAAAATAGGTACCGCGTTTGCTCTCAGTCAGGACCATCCTGACGTTCGCAGTTTCGATGGCCAAAATAATTGAATTAAAATTCGAATTGATACAACAACCACTGTATTAACTAGCCTCCATTGATTTATTTTTAATTACAAATTTCAAAATTTGGAACTTCCGAAATCATAATTTTTGGACGATTTAAAAATTTTGGTAAAAATATTGGAAAAGTGCATAGAGCTCGAAGGAGATTATATTGAAAAATAAAAAGAAAATTAAGAAAAAAAAAAATGGTTTTTCTATCTTTTTCTAAGATCTTATTGATCGACCCACGTATTATAAAATTACATTACCCAAAGTAAGATGTTGAGCCAACACAAGGTTCTTCGTATGCATGAGTAGCCGGCATTACCCATATTTGTACCAAAGTTGTATGTTTATGAATGTTAAGAAGAAAGAAATCTGAAAAAGTACTAGAGTATTATTTATGGTTCACATTTTGTACATACTGTACTCGTACAATACAATAGTTAGTAGTAGTATCTTTCACACGAAATTACGATTTATCACTTTGTCGCGTATAGAATCATCAGGTTCATAGATGCATCGGTGCATTGAACATTGGTAAGATCAGTACAGTTTAGTAGTTAAAAATATTATAAATTTGAACAACAATGACAAACGATCAACAACTTATGTACCTATGTACAAAACCATAGTAGATTAAATAGATAACATAAATCGCAATAAGTTTGATGCATTTAGAGAACAGCAACATTTAGGAAAGAATCCAAATTCCAAAACGTATGAATATACACATCGACTACATATGGTTTAAGTGAGAATGTATGGATTACTTAATCAGAGTGGAGAGTGGTGGAGGGAAGGCTCACATAAAATACCAACAAATTTGAAACTAAAACGGTTGGTCGCTGTCGCTTATTTTCTAATTTAACTTAATAGCATGCTCGATTTAATAGCATTTGATGCTGGAAATAGCGATTTATTGCGAGAGGCCTCGGGTAAGCAAGCACAGAAATGGAAGCTTTACAGCTAGCTATACTACTACAATACAATAGTAGTAGTTGTAGAAATAGTAGGTATGTGCGACGAATACTAAGTACTACTACTACATACAGACAGATAGATAGATACAGATATAGTACAGCACATGTTTGATGTATGAATTTCAGTGATTATACATTATGAATTGAATTAGGTGAGGGTGAGGGTGATGGTGATGGTGCAGTGTAAAGTAGGAAGTAACTAGTATACTACACTATATTTTATATGTCATTCAAGTACATACATATTCATAACTCAATTGATTGATTAAGTATAATGCTTCACTTTTGCATTTTGTATAACAAATATGCGTATTATTATGATTAATCTTAGATAATATTTCATCTATACATAATATACATTTATAATACAATAGATGGAATTATTACTACAAATAAACTAAATAGAATAACGAAATAGAATTGATTTATAAACCAGAAAAATTATTTAGTAAAAATTACATAAATCTATATCCCTTTGGATTCCGAAACTGCTAGACTAATTTTCAACTCTAACATAGTCTGAAGAGTGTTCCTGTAAAGTTTGATGTGAATCGAACCCGCTGTTGTTGAGAAATTGATTGATAAAAATTTTGAATATAATACTTAGGCATATCTTTTTTTCAAAAGCTAAAAACAAAAAACAACAAGAGCGTAACAAGGTACAACGGGTTCGCTCAGAAATTATCAATACAATAGTATTTTGTTGGTAATGCTAGGGCAGACCAATTTCGATCCATATTTGGAGTTATTCCATCAAAAAAATATTGTGTTGCACCATTTCCATGCATAACATCCCGTTCACAGCTTTGGTTGAGATATCGCTTTGATTATACTATATAGTACACTACCTTAAATCCTCAAAATAGTATCATTTGGATATGATCTACACTATAGGTATAATAGTAGTTAAAATAATATTGATTTTAATCAGCTTACTGTACGACAGGACTGTCCAACCAGTATGCGGCCCATGGTAAATATGTTCTATAAATGCGGCTGCCTCAGAAGATAAAAGACAATAGAATGGGATAAAAACTTGCAGCTCAAATCACCACGTCTTCTTGCATTGTATCCAAAAGGTTGGACACTCCTGCTCTAATGAATAATATTGGGTTGGTGGAAAAGTAACTTCCGAAAATTTGGAAAAAAGCGACATCTCTGTAAGTAATAATCCGAAGTGGAAATGCCTTACAGCAATGGAAAGCTGGAAATCTTTGTAAAATCATGTTGCTAAGAGAATGAACAAGTGATCATTAAATCAGCGGTTTTTGCGTAAAGAAAAGGAGGGCCGAAACAAAGAAAATTCGATGCAATTTAGTTTATTTCTTCGAAAAAGGTTATTCTGCACCGAATGCTGATAAAAAAAATGTATGCACATCATGGAGAAGGCACTTTATCAGAATGATCAGTTGGAACGTGGTTTTACGAGGTTTCGATAAAGTGGACCAAATTATTGAAAAAGGTGAGAATGACCGAAACATAAGTACTCATGAATGATTACAACCTTTCCTGTTCAAATTGATAACTGGCGATAAATAATGGGTAGCATACGAAAATAATGTGCGCAAAATGTCATGATCTAAACAAGGTTAGCCTGCCCAAAACCATTGTAAAGCCGACGCTATCTGCGTGGAAGTTGTTGCTGTACATTTGGTGCAATTGCAAAGGTCCTGCGCGTTGGGAGCTGATCTAACCTGGGCAAATGATGAATTCAATACTCAATTGTCATCAACTAACAAGTCTAAATGAAGCGGTGAAGGAAAAACGGCCACAATTGGTCTTCCACCACGACAACGCTAGGCTACTCACTTCTGTTATGACTCGGCAAAAATTAATGGAACTCGTATGGGAAATGTTATTGCATCCAGCATATAGTCAAGACCTAGAATCATCTGATTACCATTTAATTCGTTCCATGCAAGAATTATCTTGATGGCGTAACAATGGATTCCCTATATGAATGCAAAACGGTATTGCGCCAGTTTTTTTTATCTAAAACTCCAGAATTTCTACAAAGACGGGATTATGGAAAATCTTTGATGAAGTAAAGTTGCTTTGTTATAAGAAAAAAAATTGCTGAAACATGAATATCTTTTTCGGAAGATACAACCCAATAATAACTAACTGATACAATTCTAGAGCCCCCTGGTTGTTTCATAAAATTCATTCAAGTTTTCTCATTTTATCGTTTTTTTAATCAATGGGAATATTAGATTAGGTAAGGGCAGAAGCTTGTCAGTCACCTAGTCACTGCGGCCCATTTTGGGTTTATTAAAACAAAATTTTACAATAATATTATAATACCTACAATTTTATAGAACTCTGAATTTTGATCCATACTAGTACTTTTCTCATATCTTTGATCATCATCATGCAATAAATAATCCCATCGCATCGTAATGCATCCCTTCCTTTTGCTATCCATGTACCAGAAATGCTACAATTGTTGTACAGCAATAGAATTAAAAAATTCTAGGTCATCTTAATTAAAATTATGTGGTGTATAAAGTTGATTTAGTTGTTAGTTAACTGTGTGTAATTTTGTATTACAATATATTTTATATAAACAAATGAAGTATTGTAAATGAAAGATCGGAACACTACACTACACTATCAATAGGAACGATGTATGAAATGCCTGAAGCACAATTTGATTAAATATGTAGTACTAGTAACTAACAGTTATATATATAGGTATTTTTTTATTATGTTTGCTTACTTAGATATATTGTATTACAAGTACTTTAAATGTTTCATGTGGTGGTCTTAGATGGCTCTGATCAGCCCATCCATGTAGATATACATATTTACATATGGATGTGTTACTGTTATGAGATCCCGGCTGTATGGATGGATAGATGGATGCTTCCTTTTATGCATTACAAACATCAGAGCAAAGTGTGATGTCTATAATAGTACAATAATAAAAGTACGATTATAGTAATATAAGAAGAAAAAAAAAAAAAAAAAAAAAATATTATTGTAATATTGTAAATAAAAAACCACGCACCAAATTTTTAAAGAAGCATTCTTCTTTGCAACTAGTTTGAGAATTATGTATAATTATCAATTTTTTGATTGTTTAAACAACTTGTAAAATGAATATTGTTTTCTTGTTATTATCAAATCATATGGATATGTTGTTGGCGATTTATCAAATCAAATATATTTGCTTATACATTTGTACAATAAGTACTTAGTATATACTATAGAAGCACTTTAGTATTGTATGTTTGTTTTCGGTTTGGTTTGGTTTGGTTTTATTCGGGCTTTTTGTAATTTTTGCGTTTGCGATCTTTGCTCACCAAATGTTCAAAATAGACTAAATTTTTGGCGCAGTTAAAAATAGTTACGAAGACAATCACTATATGGCGGTGGTGGTGGTGATGGTGGTGATGGTGGTGGTGGTGGTGGTGGTCGTGGTATCAACAACGACGACAATAAAACAAACTCATCAAAATCAGCGCATCCGCCACATACGAGTACGAGTATATCTATCTGTCTGTATAGATCTATGTAGATCTATATAGGTACATAGTAGGCACATCTGTACGACAGTGCATCTGTATGTAAGTGTTAGTCAGGGGCATTGCAACTTGTTTCCACACTAAGTGCGTTATTTTGCCCTGTATTGCATCTGCATGAGTGCTGATGATGATGAGTCCCATAAATCTATTGTCATAGTGTTCTGTTCATTTATTTAACATTTCACTTTTCTCCACTTTACGTACTCGTACTCTTACAAAGTTTACTCTTTTCCAAATGATTTCATAAATATCCATATGTAGTACATATTTTAGTATATGATATACTAAAAGTTTGTTTAATTTCTAATCATAAGCCTGGAATTCCATCCATTGATCTTATCTGGCTCTGTTCCAATAGAGAGAATTTGGTTTATTGTGAACTCTGGACCGTTGCTAGCCAAATGATCACAATAACAAGACAGACATAGGCATATGCATCACACATATATGATATATTCTAAAGGGCATATTAACAAGATCTAGGAATCCTACAATAGACTATCGTAATACATATGGTAAATATCAAGTCAAATCAAAATTGATATTGTAGAGACATCACACTAGTGTTAGCAGAGGGCTGATACAAGAGACATCTTGAGATCGTCTACAGACTGGGCGATCAGCGCATTTCGCACTGTATCGGAGGATGCAGCACTAGTACTTGCAGGGCTAGTATCAATAGATCTACTTGCTATTGCAACAGCTGAGTTTTTTGCTTGGAGATCTCAACTTTCAGAAGAGTTGAGAGCACAGAGGATAGAAACGACCATCAGGAAGTGGCTTAAACACAAAATGACGCTAGATGTACAGCGTAATCCCAAACATATAGCCGATTGAATCGGAAAGAAGCATAGCGAAGTAAATTTTTACCTCACCCAACTTCTGGAAAGTCATGGATGCTTCCGGCAGTGACTAAGCAAGGTCCCATCCCACATAGCTGCAACCAGTGCGAAGAAGACGCAAAATGTGGAAGATTCTACTTAGAGCGGCAGGATGTGAGAGATATTACCTTAGGTGAACATGATGTCTACTGTCACGAGCATAGTAGGTCACAAGTTGGAACATCTATTCAACTGAAATACTGGTGCCAGGTAATTTTGCTAATAGCAGCCTTATGAAGCTTTGCTTAGTTGCAGTCCCGTAAGGTGTTGATACTCTTTTTTATGTGTATAGTTATTATTAGTATCCTGCAGTATGAATCACTGGTCCAAAACTGTTTCGTGGCTTGTCCCTTTGGAATCAGCAGTAGTTCCATTTCTATCACTTTTACACGCAAAAATCTGGCGAATATAACATGGCGATAGCATTGGCAGTGGTCATTGCCACCGCCTGCATTACCGTTCACCAGTCATGCCATCAGTTATTGACACCGCCTGCATTATTCTCTCATTCTTAACGGGATACCAATTTAGTGAGAGTAAACAAATACTTCCCTCTCAATTTTTGTTACATGCTGATTCGCTTTGCATTACCTTTGACTGACGAATGCAATACCCACCAGTAATGCGAAAAGGGGCTAATGACTTAGTATAGGAACGTGCACATGCTGGTTCGCTTCTGCATTATCTTTGACTGGCGAATGCAAAACCCCTCAGGTAATAAGAAAAGAAGGTAGTGAATTACTGTCGAAACGGGGACTTTGGCCACCAAGCATACTGCAGGGTAGTTAGAGCAAAAAAAAAAAAAACATCACATTGCATTTACTATATATTGGTTGGAAATGTTTAAGGGTGAGGGAGTTATAAATGCTCTTCAAGTAGTGGCAGGAGTTCAGAAGATGATCTGCGGTGAGGTCAGCCCCGCAAAGATGGTATGGTAGACAAAACTGAACCTTTGATGAGATGCTGATGCGTGATCCGAGTATGTACAATCAGGCGGATGAAAGTTCCGCATGCCCGTCTGATTAAGTTGGAGGGGCTAGACAGATTTTGTTCACACGTTAGGTTGATGGTATCGGTGCGCACATTCCTTCAATATCTTCGTTTGAATCTTTGGCACTGGTGGCAGTGCTGATTTCGGCGCATTCGTAAAAGTTAATTTTAAAAATGTGGAGGCTTTAGAATTGTTTAATGTAGTCCAAAAACTGAGCTTGTTTTGGTTCTTGAACTTAAATACAGAGTTCTTCTGGTTTTTGTTTGAAACTTATTATCAATTCATACTACTTAGTGTAAAAGTTCTGAAATATGGAAATATGTATATAGACTTTCTGTTTGTTGAATATAACATTTAACAATTGCAATTTGAAGCACATAGCATACATCCATTTTTACTTTTTCTTTTGTACACATTCGTCATTTGTTTTTCTTACATATAAAAAAGAAATCTGTTTTGTTCTAGTATAAATATTATTTTTGTATTATTACTCTGATATTACAATAAAGAAGTTATAAAAACCATCAGGTTATGGGACCAGATTAATAAAAAAAAAAATAAATAAAGAAAAGTAAAAGCATTATTAAAGAATAATAACAATTCATTGGCACAATGGCGGAGTTCAAATCAAAGGTCGAAAAATTGAGTCATTTGCGATCATTGGTTTATCACTTGAAGATGATGAAATCATGAATCATGATGTAATCATGCATATACCTGATGCGAGAAATTTGTTCATTAAAAATGGCTGAAAATGCTGATATTACGGGCCATATCAACCGAATGCAAAATTTGTTTGTAAAGCTTAAGGACATCACCGATGAGGAAATATCCGAACAATGGAATGTGGCAATGCTATTGAGCAGTTTGCCAGAAAGTTATGGCACATTAATAACAGCTCTTGAGGCGCGTAATGCAGATGATTTAACTTTTGCATTTGTACAGCAAAAGTTGATTGCAGAATATGAACGGCGTGTAAACTCAAATGGTTTAGAAATGAAAATGAAAATGTTTTGAAATTTGTTCACAAAAGTGGTGGGAGTAATAGCAGCAGTCATAGTGGTAGAAATTCGGGACTTGAATGCTATTTCTGTAAAAAGCCAAATCATGTTAAAAGAGATTGTCTGGAATATAAACAGTGGAAAGCAAAGCAAGAAAAGAAGGAAAAGAGATCAACAATTACAAAAAGTGATGACAAATCGACCGTGGCAAAGTAAATTTTTTGCTGGACAACTAAAAGATGGATGGTTACTCGATTCGGGTGCAACTCGACACATAACAAAAAGTTTTTTTCGTCGCTTGATGAATCATACAAAGGCATGATTGAGGTTGGAAATGGCGAACATGTAACTGTCACCGGTATTGGAAGCGGTAAATTGAAATTTCTCAATCAAAATGGTTCAGTTCATGAAGCATTGGCCAAAGAGGTATTATTTGCTCCAAGTATGGTTGGAAATATGTTATCGATTGGAAAACTAACTGACAACAATTTGGAAGTGGTTTTTAAGCAAACTTACTGTGAAATTGTTTGTAATGGTGTGCAAATTGCAATCGGAGATCGTGTTGAGAATTTATATAAGTTACGTATACCAGGCAAAGGATATGCAGCAATAAATGGTCACAATGATAACTGTATTCATACATGGCATCGGATTTTCGGTCATCATGATCCGGAAGTAATAAAGAAAATGGAGTCAAATGGAATGGTCGATGGAATAAAGATTATTGATTGTGGAATAAAAGAATTGTGTGAGACATGTGCAAAAGGAAAATTGTCAAGACAACCATTTCCAAAGAAATCGTTAAGTGAATCGAAGGGACCGCTTCATCTAATACATTCAGACGTTTGTGAACCAATGCAAACAGCAACGCCGAGTGGAAAAAGGTATGTTTTCACTTTAACTGATGATTATTCTCGTTTTACCATTATTAGACTACTGGCACATAAATCAGAGGTGGAAGAAAGCATTCGTAATTTTGTTGAATTCGTTAAAACAAAGTTCAACAAAAAGCCAAAGATCATTAGATCGGATCGTGGAGGTGAATACACGGGCAAACAGTTACAAAATTATTTAAGGGCTGAAGATATTCACAAACAGTTAACGGCTGCATATTCACCACAGCAAAATGGTGTGGCCGAAAGGAAAAAACATTTTGGGGCGAAGCAGTGTCAACAGCGACATACATTTTGAACAGAACGATTACACGATCAACGAACGCAATTCCATTTGAGAAATTCAATGGAAAAAAAGTTTCAGTAAAGCATTTTAAACGGGATTTTTCTTACATATAAAAAGGAATCTGTTTTGTTCTCGTATAAGTATTATTTTTGTATTATTACTCTGTTCCCAGTTGACCAAGCAACGTATGTCGTGCGGACCTCCGCCGAAACTATCTGAAACGGGCTCAGAAATGAGTGTTTCGTCCGTACAAAACAGATGTATGAGAAAAAATAGACAAAAGAGACGAAAACACAACAACAACAAAAAATCAGCGCCGCAACAATATCCGTTTCATGCTCAGAAACGTTCACGTTCGCGGGAATATTTCGAACATGAAACGGATAAATAGATAAATAGCAATAATAAGTAAAAGAGGTAACCAACGGTTTAACTGACAAACGAAGCAAACACACAATTTTCGGAATTTGTTTTGCTGTCGTTCGCGCTATTCTTCTTTATTGTGTATACATTTAGTGCAGCAGTTGCGTGCGCACAAAAAAAAAAAGTAAAAACAAAAATTATTGGCGTAATAAAACAAAGTAAGTAGAAAAGAAGACAAAGTGAAGTGAGTGGTGCATTTATTTAATGTTTTTATTCTTTTTCATGTTAATCATCGACGTTACTAATTTAGTGAACAACACATCGTTTTCCTTACACAATTAAATTATTATAAATAAATTGTGCTCATTGTAAATAGTTCTTTTAATTAAATGACATTACTTGCGGCACGAAAACGGTTTAATTGACGGGCCGAAAACGGTTTCAGTAGCGGGCCGAAAACGGTTCCATTGGCGGACCGAAAACGGTTCCATTAACGGCCCGTTTCCGAGGGCCGTAAATGATAGTTTTTGCTGCCGCAAACTGAGCGACAGCTGATTACTTTACGTACCGTTTTCGGATGCGAAACCGGCTTTTTGACCCGCTCAGGACCCGCTTAACTCTCATAAGTAATACCACTTACACAGATGTTTTGGTCAACTGGGTTATTACAATAAAGAAGTTATAAAAACCAACACTGCTTACCCCCATATTACCCAATATGTATACAACCCATACATGGTACATAATCCATTCATTCATTCTATTAATTTTAAGAAACATTTAATTTAAGATTTGGAAAGAAGACTCTAAATAAGTAGTTACAAAAAAACAAAATTGTATGATAGTTTAAAGAAGGATCGAAATTCTTGTTGTTTATAGTAGTTGTAAGTTGTACATGATGATTTTACTGGTCTTTTTTACTTGAAACTTACAATGAATATTGTTCTCTGTTTTGAATAGGTGGAGGTTGAGTTCCCGTATACTCGTATGTGGCATTACATTTATAAGATTTAGAAAGGCATATATGGTGCAGATTGCAAGACAGAACTTTCTGGTACTGCCATACCGTACAATTGAATGGTCGTTGGTGGCTTTGAGGGATCATAGTGCTGATGCATGATATTGTGCTGATCTCTAAGAACATTGTTATGCTGTTGCTGCATGAGACTGCAATGTTGCTGGGCGGTGTAGAAAGGATTCTGCTGCTGCTGTTGTTGCTGTTGCTGGTACTGCTGCTGCGGTTGGAATGACGGCTGCGATTGAAGCCCCGATCGAGAACCAGAAGAAGCGGAGCCACCACCAATTTCATGCGGCAGTCGAGTATTCTCCATTAAGCTGGTAGGAGAAATTTGGGGACAATTTTGGTATAGTTGCTCCAATAATTGATTTTGCTGCTGATTAAATCGACGTTGCTGTAAAACATAGGCCTGATATGCAGCCTGCATTTGTTCGGAATAAGTCGGTGGTGGAGGAGTGTTTGGATGCAATAGTTTATGCTGATTATATTGATGCTGCCGCTGCTGTGATACTGGTGATGTGCTAGGAAGCATCGCTTTCGGCTGTGGCTGTTGCAGCTGCTGCAAATACTGTTGTAATTGATGCTGCATATTCGGTGGTAAATTAGAAGTCATCATTTTGAGCTGATTTTGTGGATGTACTAGTTCTGGTGCAACTGGTTGTTGGACTGCCTTGGTAGTTGTGGATTTCGTGCGTCTAGTGAAGCTGGGACTGCTCTTGGAGGAGGCAACTGCATATCGATGTGATGGTACTGTTTCATATGTCGGTATGCTAACAGCTGCTCCACCAACAGCAGTATGGTACTGAGGATGATTACCATTGACCGCTCCACATTGAGGAGAAGGGGGAGAAGCAGGATATTCCTGCTGCTGAGTATAATCAGTTGGACTTGGACTACTAGTATATTCATTTTGCACATCAAACCATTGAGGGTGATTCTGTGGAAAAAATGTTTATCAAATTTATCGATTAGTTTAGATACTACTACTTAGAGCGGTTGACATATTGTATTTATTTTAAAGACCATACAATACACACATCTAGCAAAATCGAAATGAAACTAAAAAGCTAAAGAGAATAAATTTTAGTGTGTTGGATCATCTCAAAATATCGGTCCCAACCCATTTCATCCCATAGAACATCCACTATAAAAAGCCACTCATCACTCTACCATACATTACTGCGTTGAATCAATATATTGGTTTGAAATACATATACATACAGTATACTCTTCTATCCATCAATCCGGAAAAAAACAATGGGACATGATCTCCATAATCATCGCTCAAATAACCTTATCCATTTCCACAGAATTTCAATTCAGAGGGCATTGCAAAATCGGATATTCTAGGCTCATACCTTACCACTTTTTTTTCCTTAAAGTTGCACATTCTAACAGCCAACATCTACAACCTACTACTTTCCAAGATCATATTAATATGTGCTTTGGATGCTTTGTATGCTTGCCCAGTGCACCAAGAGCCTTGTGTTTTGGACCCTTCTTTAGCCTGATTTTTTTACTTACCAACCACATTGATCGGGTCGAGGTAACGCTTTCGGACTTGCGCTTTTTATATGCATCCTATGTGTAGAAACAAAAAAAAAAAAGAATGGCTTAGAAAAATAAAAAAAAATAGGAACAACATGTTCGTTTACCATATGCGAATTATTATGCAATCGTGTTTTGTTGCCTTTCATTTTTTCTTTTTTTACACTCTTGTTGACTTCAAATTTTGTTGAGAATTTTACCAATAATTTTTTTTTTGATTTTGCCGGAAAGTTTTTTATAAAAAAATTAAAAGAAAAAAGTAAAATACGAAATACTTCTGTTTGATAGTAGAACTAGAAAAAAATTAAATGAAATGAAACTAAGATTTTTAGACATTGACAGTTGACATGTTGTTCTACGTTTACTTTGATAAAATCGAGAATTTAATGACCCATATTAGTGATGTAAAGAATGTCAATTTTTTTTTTTTTTTTTTTATATATCTTTTTAACAATAATCACCAATACGAGAGGTTTTAATTGCTATTTGTGAGCACTACAGTGGCAGATGAGTTTTGTACATTGACAATATCTTACTATTTAACAATGACTTACAGTAAGTAACAAAGAGTGACTATGTGTTATACTAGCAAATAATACACAATTTATTTGGTTAGATTCTCCGATCCTTAAGCTTATGTGGATGGAGCCTCTTCAGTCTTCTGCTTGCGGTTGTGTTTGTAACAAGAGCGTTTGCTAGGGGTTTTGGATGAATCGATAGTCGGTTATTGTATCTGCTGCTGTGGAAGTTTATGGAATCTCCCACAAAGGGGACGTTAAGGTCTCGGTGTAACTGGGAGTTTCTGATAAACCAGGGAGCACCTGTTATGAATCGCAGGGTTTCGTTTTGCATTATTTGGATGCGTTTGATCTGGCTTGCTGACGATGTACCCCATAACTGGTTGCCATATCGCCATGTAGGAGCAATTACCGATTTGTACACCAGCACTTTGTTTCTCAAGCTGAGTTTGCTTTTGCTTTTCATTAGCCAACTTAGTTTTTTAAGTTTTGTGACGCATTTTACGTGGGCTTTCTTAATGTGTTCTGACCAAGTTAGTTTCCTAGGTAATTGTGATGACGTTTGGTCGGAAACGGACCACCATTGAGGTAAAGACTAGTGCATGAATCTCGCTTTAGGGTGAATGTCACATTAGCTGATTTATGTTGATTTACTGCGATATTCCATCGTTTGAACCAGTCCTCTAAAGTGTTTATATAATCCTGCAAAATAGCAGTGGCTATAGAGGAACATTTGGAAGAGTCCATAATTGCAGTGTCATCAGCATATGTGGCAATCAGTAAGTCCCGGTTATTCGGTGGTGGCATGTTACTTGTGAAAATTGTGTACAGCACTGGAGCGAGTACGCTGCCTTGGGGCAACCCTGCCATGATTTGTCAGATGGTAGACGTCACGTCTTTAATTGTCACCATGAAGGTCCTGTTTTCGAGAAGTGACTTCAGGATTACGTAGAACGGAGCTCGGCATAGTTGTTTGCTCGCCACTTACTGCCAACAATCTACGCAAGAATATTCTTTCGAATGTCGCTTAAGCGAATGGGAATATTTGCAATATCACTAATGCATAAACTTCACTACTTCTCTATTCTCTTTGTAAAGAGTTTTTTTTTTAGAGGTACAGAACTTAAAATGGCAAATAATGTTCTGCAGCTCTTTTGAACTAATTTCGTGTTGTTTTTGCTCTTGCAAGTCACCCTTTACTTTATTTTTAGAAGATGAAAAGCAAAACCGATTACCGTTATATTTTATTTTTAATTTCTTAACAACCTCCATAAAATAGGTTTTTTTTTCGTTTTTAAACTGAAATATTTTGAATGTTAAAAACTTTTTGATTATCAAACTAAATTATTATGAATTTGTTGATATTTCTTTATATGAATTTGATAGATAAAACTAGAGGACATAGAAAAAAACTAAGGTCAGATTCGAAATCAGCGACCTCGAATTAGTAATAAATCATTACAATTATTCAATGCTGTCGGCCAGTGTTATTATTTACTAAATAAAAAAAAAAATTGGTGGTAGTAATTGACAATTGAATGCCAATAACCCAAAATTATTTTTGAATTTATCTCTTTAAAACCTAATCAGATATTTAAAATAAAAAATATAATTGTGATAAAATTTGTTCACAAAACCAACAAAAACCAAAAAGAAGGTTCCTCCGGATTGCATCCAACCGAACGGCGACGAATGCCAGATATCAGATATGCTTCCTTTCTTAGCATCACTATATTTTCTCTGTCACAGTTCGAGTATCAAATGTGAATACTCATCTCATCGAGTTGATTTGGCCATGTCCGTTATTTGGTCTGCGATGTCTCCTTCTTTATGACAAACTTATAATATTGTACTATTCACTCCCGTGAAGAGTATTACAATATCATTGCGATGGGCGCTTAACAAGTATGTGCCAGCAATCAAGGGCAAGTGATGAGCTTAAATTGATATTATTACCATCCGACTAATCCATTCGCTAGATTTTGAAGGAAAGCCATATAAATAATTTACAGAAATGAAAAAAATTAATTATCGACTAATGATACGATGTTTCAGATGAATTACTGAATCTTAGACAAAATGTGGGTCCATTATTATACAATACACAGTTCGATTCGATTTCCCTCTATCGAATCAATCAGTAATCAATTGTGATTATGTAGTACCATTAAGCGAAAAAGAAAGTGCTCTTCAATCAAGAGAGTCCACAGGTTCAAATAATAACGAAAGTGATGAATTTAGCTAGTTGCACTCATCATCATCATCATATTCTCCAGATTAAAGCCCCTTCAAGTATTTCTTATTTGCAAATCTGAAGAAGATACTACCATATCATATCAATTGTTCTTAAAGTCTTCAACAACCCAGATTGCATGTCACAATTGCTGCCCTAATTATATTTTATAATCACATAAAACAAAACAGATCACATAAATGTGAAAATATTGTATTTTCTAATTTATATAAAAATTACTGTAATCCTCTAGTAATTAATTAATTAAATATGATATTTGCCATTAAAAGATAAAATGAGAAAACAATAGTTTCGGTTCCACCGACAACTATATACATTTCTCACAAATACATTAGTATTTACATTTGGGAAAAGTATTCTTCCTACAATTAATTTATCCCTGTCTGTTCCAGTACGTAGAACTTCTAAGCCACGCAAAGGATTTTGATACAGTGTTCACTATCATTTGTAGAATTTTTTCCGGAAGGTTTATATGTGCACTACATTCTAAATAAGTCTCTTTAATCAATATAATTAATGGTGGCTTTGAGACATTTTCAAAATTCAATCAAGTAGCCTTTGTTAAACATATCTTTTTGTTAATTCTTGTAAAGTTTCTAATTTGTAAATGGGAAATGCACCTGTGCAAAGCAGGGATGAGTCTCTAGTATTGTATAAATTTATAACACTCCGATGTTTTACTAAAGTTTGGAGTCTCAAATACTCGTACAAATGTACTATTGTATTAAATATTTCTCTTTGAAATTTCCGGTTTCTCCTTTAATACCTTACAAATAGTATCATGAAAAAGTGTTAATTCAATAGTATGTGTAAGGCATTAAAATCCCATCATATTGTCCAATATATTGCATGTTTAACAAGGGGGAAAAAAATATTGGCATTTATGATTATGAAGCACCCTTCATAAAAACATTTGTCCATATGATGAAGCTCATTTTGTGGCAATCTATAATAGTATACCTACCCTGCATGTTATGTTATGAGTGGGTTAAAGGTATACAATTTAAGATCAGTGAAACGTGCACCTCGTTAGCCGAACGCAAGCTGCATTTCGTTGAGACGACAAAAGATTTCGCGATAAGTTCGAACAACACCACGACAGTTTAAAATGATGTACAAGCATTCATTCATTCCCAGCACGACATCGGAATTGGTAATACTAAAATAAGTTTATTAACTCAGCTATAACAAAATATCGAACGAAGAACACATGTGGAATATGAAACATCTTTTGGTACTGCCAGTGGTGCTATTAATGCTACCGGCAGTAATACCAAGGCCTCAAAATCCGTTGGAAATGGGTGCCATGACAATTGCAGGTGTTCTCACCGAAACGGTACAAGGTGGTGGTGCTATGCGTAAAGATATCGACATGGAGACTCCATTATTTACGTTACGCTCAAAGTCAGAAATCGGTACGGGCGATGCAATACGTCCACGCACCAATTCCGATTCAGATTCAGATGAGCATGGCAGAAGGCGCAAACGCGCTACAAATCATAATGCTACCTGGATATGGCAGCCTTCGTCGTCTCATAAACGTATCAAACGATCGCCCTGCATATGGAATACGGCTAGCGGTGGTGGCGGTAACAACGGTAACAATGGCGACGGTGGTAATGAAAACGAAGACTACACCGATCCAGTTGAGAGTAGGAGACGAAAGCGCGCCAAACAACGGAAAAACACAGCTCGACAAAGCAAACGCTCAAGCTCCAGCAAAACACGTAAGACCAAAAAATCATATGGCATTGATCAGGATATGCATTTAAAAAATCGGCTCTTGCGCACTCGTCGTCAAATCCAGGGCATAACAGACAAGGATATGAATGAGAACATGGGAATGTTCGGTCAGAACATTGGAAACAATACTCCACCGAAAATTAACGAATGGGTCCAAGGTATTTGGAACTCCTTTCTTAACACGATGACAGATGTTACACAATATATGAAGCAAACTATTAGCTCCGCCCAAACGGAAACTTTCAGGCCGTAAATTTTATATGGCAGACATTGACGAGGGATAATAGTTTTTTTTTTTTTTTTACAATCAATTGTAACACAATATACACCTGCACTAATCTTTATATTAATCTACAATATAGTATGATGATATATCTATTTAATTAATTACAATTATTGGTATTATTTTGAATAACCAATTCTACTTATTTGTTCATGACAACATATTATAATATTCTTAAATAAAAACATTAAATTTCGAAATTTGAAATATTCCCTCATACCTTAGCCATGTTACCACCAGAACTCTCCCGTATAGATTATTCCCTACCTATATGCATATGTGGCTGATGTTCAACGTCTACTTTAAAATCGATCTTAAACGACGTATAAACTTATTCCCAAGATCATGACCAAGGAATACCAATAAGCTTCAAAAAGTCAACGCAGATTTAAAGTTATGTCTACCAACCGGTGATGTGTAAGTTTCTCAAAGCTACACAATATCCACAAACCCTCCTAAGCTTCCATGTGCTCAACACACTCTTCTCCTACGGCTCTAAATCGGATTTATGCACTTCTTTCGCCGTTGTGAATAAATGCGGTTCCACAATATCTCAAGGAATAATCATTCCCTCACTACTTCTCCGTTTTTGCAGCTGCAACCGTAACAATAACTATAAAAGCTATCCACTACGCGCAAAAAAAAAAACAGAGAAAAAAAATGTTATCTGTACGGTTAGTTTATCAACGATACTAGAAATCCCAATTTTATTGAAAATAAAAAAAATCTTCTTTGTGATCTCCGGCAATTCTGCATCAAAAGCCAGAATAAAATTATACTCTTTTGGGTTCCCGGTCTTTCAGGGATAAAGGGAAATGAATCCAAAACAATGCAGCATCATAGGAAGCAGGATCCGCTTCTTATCTGACGGTTATCCTAGACATCAAGGATTCACGTTAATAAAATATATTGCGTGACATGAAGACATTCCAATTCTGCAAAAACTTAAATCCATTTCCCCTCTTCTTGTCATTGTCGGATATGTTCTACTTTTGTCGGATTGAGAACTGATGGTTATAGCAAAGTAACTCATCAACATGAGTCATCCTAGAAAAACAAAGTGTCCACTCTGCCTTCCCATTATGCGGGAACAGTCTCTTGGTAAAACACATTTTGGATGATTGTACAAAACTAAACAACACACTAGATCCCAGCTGTTTGAGCGTTTGGGTTTGGGCATAATCTATTCTCAACCTACTTCAAAATTCCATCTCTGGATAACATTCATAATATTGGGTCATATAAAAAGTCTCCGCGGTTTTTTGCCATGACATTTCAGGCCACATTTTTTTGTGAAGACAGCTGTGTAATTCGTTGCTCGTGTTCAAAATTATTCTGAATTGTATATGAGTCAGTGATGCCAGCTTAAAAAACAGGACAGATTATTTTGTAATTTGTATCCTTTAAATTTATTTTTATAAATCAGATGAGTTTTATTGCCTCATCTATCAATCATAATCCTCTTCATCTACGGTACTTACAAAATATGCAGTAACCTTATTGCTGTCTTTTGGATCGAAGGACAGATCTGTCTGGAAAAAAAGGCTAAAATGGCATCACTGATATGAGTGAATTATCTGAAGATATACACTATGTGAAGCTTTTTTGCTATAAAAAAGGGAAAAACGCTGCAAAAACATACCGAAAAATTTGTGCAGTTTACGGGGAGAATGATATGAGCGAACACCGGACCCAGGAGTGGTTTGCTCGATTCCATTCCGGAAATTTCGATGTAAAAGATGCACCTCGCACTGATCGGACTGTCACTGAAAAAGTCGTTGAAATTTAGCAACATTGAGCAAAACCGGCACGGAAGCTGTCAGGAGATAGCGGAGGCACTAAACATCAACCATATGACAGTTTGGAATCATCTAAAAAGAGCAGGCTACTCAAAGAAGCTCGATGTTTGGGTACCACCTGAATTAACTCAAAGAAATTTAATTGACCGATCAGTGAAACGCTGCTGAAACATAACGAAATGGAACCATTTTAAAGCGAATCATTACGGGCGATGAAAAACGGATTAAATACGAGAATATCCAACGCAAGCGATCATGATCAAAGGGCGGTGACCTTCCACAAAAGACTTCAAAGCCTGGATTGACGGCAAACAAGGTTATGTTGAGTGCTGCTAGAACGTGGCAAAACGGTCAATTCGGTCCTCTACTGTACGCAACTCGACCGTTTGAATGAAGCAATCAAGAAAGAGCGACCAGAATTGGCCATCATGATAACGCTAGGCCGGAACACATTGAGGAGCTTGATTGGGAAGTTTTGATGCATCCACCGTACGGCCCGGACCTTGCACCCTTTAACTACCATTTGTTTTGGTCTCTGCAAAACTCTTTTGCCAACCGAAGACCCGCTGAAAATCATTTGGCCAAGTTTTCGCTGATAAACCACATAAGTTCTACACCGATGAAATTATGGAGCTACCCGGAAAATGGTAAAAGGTCATAGATAATAATGGCCAATTGATTGAAATTAATTTGGAATAAAGAAAATTTTTGTTCAAAAATGTACCAAAAATCTGCGGAGACTTTTTATATGACCCAATATGTCCTCCCTCTTTCATTAAACATTGTAACCTATCCAATATAATTTAACCTTTTTTTAAAATATACAAGTCGAAGGTCTCTATATGTTATTCTATATATATTATTGTACCAGTAGTTTGGATGTAAATTGTTGCTATTATTATTAGAGTCTTTATTTAAGAGCGATTGGTTTAGTCTTCCATAGTCTTTAACGAAACACTCCTGTCTCTTTCTTGATCCGCTCTCAGGGACCAGAATGAAAGGGAAAAAAGAGCACAATACTCTCATAAATACAATAATAACAACAACATCATAAAATTCAGGAAGCAGCAAAGCATTAACAACGAAAAAACATATTAGAAATTTTATAAATAGCATAGATTTTTGATACCTTGGGTTCCATTAATGTAATTTTTGTAAGGACCTCAAATTTTCTTGAAAATAAAATACATATATTGTATTGTATATATACTATATAGGCACTATACTCGTAGTATATAAGATATACAATAGTAATTTTTATTCTCGACTATTTCGATAATTTTTAAATGTGAGGATTAAAATAAAATTCATCTTAAAGACTAATCCATGTACGAGTATATGTTATATAAACATTTACAGACGATCAATCAGGCAGGCAGGCAGGCAGACATTACTGGCGGCAGGAGCTTAATATGCATACGTATGTATAATACTATGTATAAACTTATTTACTTAGTACATATTGTAATGTATATAAAATTAATAATAATTATGGGGAAACTTATACTGATCCATTAATTGTTTCCTCACTTTCATATTTTTTTATACTGTCTAAACGACCGAGAAGACTGAGTACAACAGGCAGTAGAATCAGGCCATGTACAGCTCCGATAAGGACAATACCCAGGTACATTCGAAAATAGAAAACTTGGAATACTTGTGATCTAGAAAACCCAAGTACAAATATGCCAGCAAATTTAGTAAACGTAATTCCAGAAAGGACACTGCTGCCTGTTACAATGAGGGCGCGTTGAGCTCGATCTTGTGCAGTTCCGTTGCCATTCTTAAAGGCTCTTACAATATGAGATATAAACTCAACACCTATGCCAACGCATACGACTAAGTTGACAAGTGAAATGGCATTAAGTGTTATGTTCCATGCCCACATCAAGCCACCCATATTTATGAGTATGCATAGGACCATAAATAGGACTATAATAGCTGATATAATATCTAGACCGGTTAATAGAAGAGTCACCAGAAAAATTGCAAGTAATGATAGACCCAATGAGAACAAAACATCGGTCCAAATAGTCAAGTATTGCTCATAGAAAATAAAAAACACACAGTAGGGAAATACGCTTACATCCATATCATTTTCTGCAAACATATTATTGATCTCTCTAGCAACTCGTTTCGCTTCGGCAAGAGCTGAGGAAAACTGTGCAGAGGTCGTTGAAGTTGTAGAATATTGCATAAAATATGTGTCAAGAACTGAAGCAAAGCCATCATCGTCCAAAGTATATATAACCGCCTATTTAAAAAGAGAAAAAATTAATATTATATCGAACATCATATATCAATATAATGATCAATATAATCAATCATATTTACATCAGCATATGCTGCACGTCCTGCTTTCGCACATTCTGCATCTGGCAAATCAAAGAGGAAATGAGGTACGTATCTCTTAAATGTCTCTTGATTTGGACGTAAGCCATCCTCTGAGAAATCTCGTTCACAAGGTATGCAATCATCACTCTTCGAATCTGCAAAGTGTTAATCAGAAGAAAAGTAGGTACTAATTATAATTCCAATTATTACTACTTACTGCTCGCACAAAAGCTGCCATCTGTTGAATTTACTTTGCAGCAATCACTTATACTTAGCCAGTCTATATAATCATCAATCCAAGAAGATGCTGGACGTGAGAGATGAGTTATCACTGGGTAACGCGATTGTGTATACAACTGAACGGCAAGTGAATCATTGTTACACTTAACACCTCCACAAATCAAATTCTGTTGCTCCGGTTCAGTATAGTTGAGCCCTGGCTTAAGAACCCAGTAGACTGGGGGGCCCATTGACAATAACTCATCCATATAGCGAAAGTATTTTGCCACATGTGAATCCTTGGGCATAGACATCTCTTGTTCCAAACCGATTTCAATTGATGGCGTTACCATAAGTGACAAACAAGTCACTACGGTAAACAAAATCAGTACGATTATTTTAACAGGTCTGTTATATAAAGTTGAAGTATTAGAAAATGGTATCTACATATGTACGAGTATAAAAAACTTACTTTAAGAATAAAAACGGCGCGTAGAACTCTTTGAAGATCTTTTCGAGAAAACCAATTTCCTTTTTCATTATTTTGTCTTTTCCACTCCGAATACAACAAAATATATCAAGACGCCCTAACTCGTAGCGCTTCTCGTCTATAGCCATAAGTGCAACAAACGCTGTGATTTGTAGGAAGAAATCGAATAGAATTGCTGCAGCCGCATACATGGCAAATGTTTTTACGGCGGGCATGTCCGAAAGAGTACCGATTGCAAAACAAGCGAATTCCGATGCTGCTGATTGTAAAATAGATGGTCCTGCTTCCCCAATAGCTTCGCCTATGGTCTCTTGTATGCTGTTGAAGCGTGAACGATCCAGGCGTTGGTATGTATGAACTATAATGAATATGTTGTCGACACCAACAGCCAAGACCAGGAAAGGAATGACTTCAATGGCCAACATAGTTGTTGTAACTTGTAAATATCCCCAAAATCCTAGGCTACAGACAATAGAGGCAAGTACGATGACGATGCCGCCAAGAGCTAACATAATTTTTGATTCTTGAAAGAAACCACAGAAACTACGCATTCGACCGAGTGCTATGGCCACGTAAAGAAACATAACGATATAACTGATTATTACGGTGAGTACTTCGCCGTCTGATAATTCCACTATAGCATCTTGAATTGAACGTTCAGCGGAAAATGCTATGTCCAATTCGTTGCTCGTATAGTTTTTCAAAAGATCAACAAATTTCTTTTCCCAAATCAGACTTGTTTCCAGACGTGATTGATTCATTTGATTTCGGACAAGGAATGTTAAAACCAATCCTGTTGCCAGAAGGTAATCTGGATCATCACCGACTTCTACTTTAGGCATGCCACCAACTGCAATGGCTGGCTCAATTGGTCCTCCAAATGGTCCAAAGCAATCCTCCATCATAGGTACTCTATATGGAATGGGGTATAGTGAAATATTAGCATATTGTAAGTACAACCTAATTTAGAGAGAGAGAGAAAGGCAAACTTCTGCTTACCTAAGACAATCTTCGAGTTTATTCAAATAGTTGACCGTAAGACCGTTTGCGTCAATATATTCCGAATTGAAGCGATCAATGTCATTCTGAAAGTATCCATATACTGAAAGTACCGTACAATCATCAATAGTAGCCTCTTGACCATCATATATCATGGGCGCATAGCATATTTTATTAAGGCCAGCATCTTCATCACCATCCACCATGCCAATAGCAAGAATAGCTTCTTGTAATTCAAATACTTTGAGTAAAAAGTTTTTCTCATAAGCTGGTCCAAAGGTGAGTACATTATTCGTGGTATTATGGGTAAACTAAAAGTGATATATTTGTTAAAAAAAAAAAAAAGAAAATCCTCATCATAATTTCATTTTTATAGACTTACATAGGTTTGGTTGGTTGGTTTTATAAACACCTGATTGGTGCGATAAAAGGGACCAAAGTGTTCGTCGAAATATTCTTTCTCCTTGCGAGTTTCACTTTCTTCACTAGCCCATAGTTCCACTGGGTCAGTTGTCACTGACATATAACGCATACCATAGCCAAAGGCAGCAATTACCCATGAGCAGATGGCTAAGATAAGAACAGGATTCTGGGCACAAAATGTTGCCCACTTACGAAAGCCCTTATTTATGAAGTTACCGTAAAGTGTTGGCATATAAACCTTCGGTGACCAATTATATTGTGTTCCAAAAAATATCAGAATAATTAGCACGGCACCCACAACCGTTCCAATAATAAATGTAATACCATAAAGACCGGCAATCAGAAAACCATCGTTCATTCCCATGGGTGCATTTGTCAGTGGACAAGATTCATCACAGTCTATGCAGGCACATGCAAATGAGTTCTCATAAGACTCTGAGCAATTCAGAGGAAATGGTATTAGCCGGTATTCCGTCACTCCTTCAACAACTGAACTTGAGTCATTTAAAAATTTGTAATTAATCGGAAATGGCACATAGTCGTTGATTTCGGTGTCACCCATGTAGATAAACCACTTTTTGAAATCACACGTCTTAGCATTATATGCTCCACATGCCAAATCCATGGCTGGACGACCCGTTTGACCATGTTGAATGCCAAGGCAGCTGCGATAGATTTTCTCAGCACTATTTTCATCCAAACGATAGTCAATACTTTGAACATATTCTTGAGTGGCTTCTTCGTCCAAAAACATATTGTACGGTGTTAGAAATAGACTATGATTCTGAGCACATGTCATGGCACAAATAGTTAATCCCATATTTTTTACACATGTTGGACAATGTGAATATACACCATCGGCCTGGGTCATGGAACTATCCATTGTGAAAATCTGATTGGCATCGCAGCAAAGTAACAATTCATCTATTAAAATATCGGAAAAAAAATAAATAAAATTAAGAAAATTAACTAAAATTTCATTCAATTTCAATTTGATCCTCCTCTTTTAAAGAAAAGTGATTAGGTACAATATACTCATACATTTATCTATAAGTACATCAGTGCGAGGGGAGTATTTATAGTATAGCTATCGGGTATCTGCTAGAAATTGCTTTAGTCTCAATTCCAACCCAATTTCAATTTTTTGGGTGTGCTAGAAACCCCTTTTAATGTTTTTGAAATCAGCTAGTTTTTTACAGACAATTTGGCTAAACTCTCCCTTATCTGAAGTTATTAAAGGAAAAAAAATACCAATTCTCGCTAAACTGCGTTTAAAGAATATAACATTTCAGTTGTTTTAAGTATAAATTAGCATTTTACAAAAAAGCCTTTTAAATTGAAGCAAAATAAACGAAATTAGCAAATCCGAAACAACAATAAAATCGCATACAATCAGCTGTTCATTCGAATATCAATCGAAAATCGTCGCGTTTTCTAGCACACTTAGGGATTTTTTGGACGACATCAAAAACATCGGTGTTTTCTAGCACATATCCGTATGTGTAGTAGTATCTTTGTCTTACCATTTCCATCTTCGCCTTTATAATCTTTGTACAAACTTGGGCATCGATATTTAAATACTGCCTCGGCTTCACTGTTATTAAGGGGTTGAGGTCCTTTATCATATGCTTTATTCACCCAGTGCTGACCCTGCATATGACTTTGGCCATACCAAATGCATTTTTTGATAACTTCAGGATGTTCACCATCATTATCATCTTGAGCAATCACAAACAAGTTTGGAATACATATCAAAATGATCCAGCAAGTAACAAATAGTATGACCGATATTGTAGATGGAACTGTAAATATATTGTATGGTATAATAGAAAAAATTTAAGAATTGCATGGCATTTGGATTATTCAAAATATTGTATTTCAATTTCAATTTTATTTACAAATACTTTTCATTTCACTAAGATATACTAGTTACAAAGTAGTATGTGAGCGCATTAAAGTTAAATGTTAAAACGATATTATAAAAATTCAAAAAATATATTTTTAAATAAGTAACTGATTACTAAGTGATCAGTCAGTCACGATCGAAATCAAACTAATCATTATTAACTAATAATTCGCATTGAAATCCATTCGATTAGGACAAATGCGGCTACTATTAGGTGTGAGTTAAAACAATTCATTGACTATCAACGACGACATACGATAAGATTTCTACCATTTTTCAAGATAAATCGGCAAATTCGCAGCTGCACACTGTTTGCTATTAGTATTAATCAATAATCAATTATTCTGTTGTTATCTTGCCCATTGGCTGGCTATGGAATTATAACAATTTAGTTGGCAAAAAACCAGAAAAATACCAATTGCAACATTCCGAAGAAAACACATGATGTAATCACCTCAATTGCCTCAATATATTGTACAATAGAATCGGGAAAGCTCTATATGTAATGCGATTTGTTACCGATGTAGAAAAAATAGTTTTTAGAATTTCTGTCTGTTTTTCTGTGTGTTTGTGCACGCAAATGTCCGAAACGGCTTGATCGATTTGAATGTGCTTTTCACTGATGCATTGTAGCAAGCTTCCCGTAACATTTAGTGTTTGTTTGAACCGATTTCTATACTTATATAAGAGTACATATTGCGCACGTACTCGTTCTTTTCTTTCTGTAGATGTCTGTATGTATTCGCCAAAATATAATTGTCATTTCGCATATACTATTACAATATTATTATTACTACTATTATGCATATGTGGTAGATAGATGCAGGGTATGTTAGTATGAAAGTCTCGCAAACCGTATTATTATTTCTAATATTTTTATACTCTTCACTGGAGTGAATAGTATTATAGGTTTGTCATGAAGTTTGTAACACACAGAAGGACACATCGCAGACCACATAAAGTATATATGTATACTTGTGATCAGCTCGATGAGCCGAGTTGATATAGCCATGTCCGTCTGCCCGTCTGTTCGCAAAACTAGTCCCTCAGTTTTTGAGCTAGAGAGCTGACACATAGGTTTCTTTTTACCATACGCTGTTCATTTGTTGGAATCAGCTGAATCGGACCACTAGGGGAGGTAACCTCCTTTTAAATTAATTGTCTTATTAGAAAAAGTTTTTTGTATAGACACATCGAAGTGAAATTTGAACATTATGAGTTTCTGATATATATTCATCAACCATATAAATTTCATGATCCTAGGATTACTAGGTGGGGTACCTCCCATACAAACCGACATCAAATGAAAAAATTAAAATAATGAGTAAAAGTACAATAAAAATACAGACTGTGCTCATATTTAATAGTCAAACTGTGTTCTTTGTTGGTACCCAAACTGTGTTCTTTGTTGATACTCCAACTGTAATAGAGAGTATATAGTGATGCTAAGAAAGTTGGAGGAGCGTGAAGGGTATTACATCTTCGGCATAGCCTTCTTTCTGGTTGTTACTCATTTCATTTAATCTTATCGTACTAATTACAGATTTCTGATAACCATTCCAAACACCTGGCCAGTTTTTTAAAATTCTTTCGTTGATTCCAAATTTACGGTCGCCAGGTCATCGGCAGAGCTTAAGTGTGCTAATAAAAGCGATAATAATAATATTGTAGTAATATAAATACTACATATGTAGGTACTTATTTAAAATTTCTATCGAAATCCAATCTTTTTGGACACATCTAAAACCTAATACAAGAAGTAGGGCTAATTTCAAAATGATTAAGCAACAATGATTAGTACAATTTACAAATGGAAATGGTAAAGTACCATTAAGAGTCCAATTTAGTTCATAATAAAATCTCTACTTTTTAGCACCTTTTAGTTAGCTAAGAACCAATAGACTGAGAAAATGCTAACATCATTTCATAGAGTTATGTATGAAGCCGGCAAACAGCCAACAAAATATGTGCTGATACTTTTCTTCAATTATGTACATATAAGTACGTTTTTCTATTGCTCCGCTAATCAGTTTCATCGGTTTATTGTTGTCTATTTGCCATCATTCGAACCGATTTTGCAACTGTGCAACATGCGCCATGTGCCAAGTTTGGTTGATGTATTTTTTATCTGATTGATTTTTAATACTACATATACCGCGTCAATTTTTTATTCTTTCATTCAAATAATTAAAATTTATGAAATTATAACAATTTTACACTAGTATATGAAATTCATAAGTATCTTCATCAATTACTACTTGCCTTATTGACATTCTTTTGTTTTGTATATTCAATTGTTATCCATTTTTAGTTTTATTATTGCAACTTGATGGAATTTTGTTTTTTAAATAGAAATTTTCACATTGTAATCAAACAAACAACTTTATTTACATTTATTTAATATAAATTACATTATGTATGTAATACATATACAATATATTTAAATAACTTTTCTTAGTGGGAATAACAATTTAAGTTTAGTTTAAATAGAAATTATGATCCGCTAGTGCTGCTAACCTGTTGTCATTTTTCGATACATTCAGTGCTGCCAACTTGTTGGTTTTGTTTCGATAAATTTGCTAATTTTAAGTTTATTTATTATTAAACCTTTGTTATTTCACAAATTGATTCATGATCTCTTAAATTTTAACATTAAATTTGCATTGTAACTTAACTATATCAATGTTTATAATAATAATTGAATGTGTTTGAAAATTGTTTACATTTTTCTTAAATCTGGTAACACCATTGACTGTGTGCAACAACTGAGCTCAAAATATATACAAAAATAAAATTGAAACAGTTTATAAGATATTTTTATATATCATCATTACCAAGTGTAATAGTTGAATATGAATGATTATGAAAAATGACATAAATTAAATAATATTACTACGAAAGAGAAAAGTCATTAAGCCAATCACACATGGTGGTAGTAGCACTTTCCAATAGCACAAAGTAGACGTGTTAAAAGTTGTTTTCTTAACGTTTGTACGACAATTATAAATTTAAAAACAGAACAAAAAATTAATGAAAAACAGAATAGAAAATTAATTAAAAACAGAACAGAAAATAAATTAATTGTTACGAACGCTGCTCAGTCGGGTTTGATTAGCATAATTATTAATGTTGTTTCTATTCTCTAAGATTATTCATCGTTCTCTTGACTCACTCTCTGCCGGTTTGTCATAAATTTAACAGTTGAGTGAAGAAAGCGTTTTAACCTGAGTCTGCTCTGCTGTGTGTGTTTGGTTTAGTTTTTTTTTTAGTCGATTCCGCATATGTTGTACGAGCGGCTAAACCGAGCGCAAAACAAAACTATCTAGACTGGATTATATTCGGCTGAAGACGTTTTTCGCCGCCTTTAAAGAGACTGACTTGTTGTCTGCTGAATCGAATTCGAATCAACAACGTATTTATGTCTTAACAAGTCTAACATTAAGACACGTCAACAAGAACGTCACGGTACGGTACGGTGAGGACTTTGCGGTGCAGACTCAATTGCCAAGAAGTGGTCAAGTGAAATTACTTAGAATTCGACTTAGAGTTGGAATTTTGAAAGCATGCGTGTGAGTAATATACGCAGTGGGCGCATCTGCCGTATCGCGCTCGCGCTTCTTGTCCTATTGCCTCTTATCTATTTATTGGCTAACTGGTCTGAACACCATCGGCGCGTTCAAGATGCCTATCAAATGCGTTTTGATTCACCGCGGCGGCATCATCGGCGGCTTGAAAATAGACCACCCGAGGTGCCTAAATTAGTTGAAGGTAGGTGCTGGTACAATCATGTCAACACATTTGTTAGAAAACAAACAAGAACACAGAAACACATTTTAATATTTGAGTTAGCCACTTAATTGCAATAAAGCTAATATATGTATGTACTGACATAATGTACATAAAAAACTTCATACATTCATTGTGTGTCCGCAATTTCTATAGAGTTCTGCTTTCATACGAGAGTATATAGAAATATGAGTCTGTTTCTAATGTATTCATTGTTTTTATTTGTATTTATGTGTTTGTGTTTCTCTTTGTGCACAGGCCTTGGTAATTTTGAACCGAAAAACGTGACGCCACGTAGTGGTCCGGGCGAGAATGGTGATGCCTATGTACTCTCAGCCGACAAGAAAAATCTTGCCGATGCATCAGAAATGGAATACGGCATGAACATTGCCTGTTCTGATGAGATTTCCATGCACCGTGCTGTGCGCGATACTCGTCTAGAAGAATGCAAACACTGGGATTATCCATATGATTTGCCAAAGACCAGTATTATAATTGTATTTCATAATGAAGGATTCTCAGTGCTAATGCGTACAGTGCATTCAGTGATTGACCGTTCGCCAAAACATGTTCTACACGAGGTTATACTTGTTGACGACTACTCCGATAAACAGGATCTAAGGGAGAAGTTGGAGGAGTATATTAAACAGTTTAAGGGTCTAGTCAAATTGATACGCAATAAAGAACGCGAGGGTCTTATACGCACGCGTTCGCGCGGTGCTTCGGAAGCTACAGGTGAGTGTGATAACATTAAATTATCGATAAAACCAAACTAAAATATTATGGATTAGGCGAGGTAATTGTCTTCTTGGACGCACACTGTGAGGTAAATACTAATTGGCTGCCACCATTACTGGCGCCCATTTATCGTGATCGCACCGTTATGACTGTGCCAATTATTGATGGCATCGATCACAAGAACTTCGAATATCGTCCTGTATACGGCAACGATAATCATTTCCGTGGTATTTTCGAATGGGGAATGCTGTATAAGGAGAACGAGGTACCACGACGTGAGCAGAGGCGGCGTGCCCATAACTCTGAGCCTTACCGCAGTCCAACGCATGCTGGTGGACTATTTGCTATAAATCGCGAATACTTTCTGGAATTGGGCACCTATGACCCCGGTCTGCTTGTCTGGGGTGGCGAGAATTTCGAGCTTAGCTTCAAGATATGGCAGTGCGGTGGCAGTATTGAGTGGGTACCATGCTCTCATGTTGGCCACGTTTATCGCGGATTTATGCCATACAATTTCGGTAAGCTGGCACAAAAGAAGAAGGGCCCATTGATAACAATTAACTACAAGCGTGTGATCGAGACATGGTTCGATGATACGCATAAAGAATATTTCTACACTCGCGAGCCACTTGCCCGCTATTTAGACATGGGCGACATAAGTGAGCAAGTAGCTTTAAAGAAGAGACTGAACTGTAAATCATTCCAATGGTATATGGATAATATAGCCTATGATGTATACGATAAGTTCCCTGGCTTGCCAGCAAATTTACATTGGGGCGAAATGCGTTCTGTTGCGACAGATGGTTGCATCGACTCAATGGGTCACCAGCCGCCAGCAATTATGGGCCTTACCTTCTGCCATGGTGGCGGTAACAATCAACTTGTACGCTTAAATGCTGCTGGTCAGTTGGGCGTTGGTGAACGCTGCATTGAGGCAGACCGTCAGGGCATCAAATTGGCAATTTGTCGTTTGGGCACAGTCGATGGGCCATGGGGCTATAACGATCAAACCAAACATCTGCTTCATCGTGTACATAAAAAATGTATGGCAGTTCATCCTACAACGCAGCATCTTTTCCTTGGCCACTGTGACGTCAACGACAGCTTCCAGCAATGGTGGTTTAAAGAGATTCGACCTCACTTTTAGAGAACGAACCGGTTTTTTTTTTTTTGGCCTAATTCTGTTGCAATATGTTATATCTATTTACCAAGGGTTTCATAATGGGTTGGGTGGGTAATTAGGTGGTAATTGGATTGGGTGAATGGTCTAGATAAGGAATTTTTTAAAATGAAATTGTTGATGTCTTTATAAGTAACTGTAACTCGTACACTAAATCGAATCAAATCAAAACACATCACATACAGATGATATCTTTTCTGTGTGTGTTTTTTTAAATGATTTTCTGATAGAGAAAAAACAAAAACAAAAACAAAGAATATTCTGTTCGTATGCAAGTGAGAGTGTAACTGGGATGGCTAACATCTTGTGTGCACGGAATAGAATAGAATAGAACAGAATAGAAAAGAGAATATTACAATATACTAATTGTTTGTTTATTTCTTTTACTTTTTTTTTTTTGTTTATGTTTCTCTGTCTTGCACTTACTAATGTTTGTTTATAATAATATTCTTTTCTTTCCATTGAGATTTTTTTGAAACTAAGGCTTTAACTTTAACATTTATAATTTTTGAAAACAATTTAATGTTTGTGATAGCAATGAAATTTTTTTTATTTTTTTACGTACAAGCATAAAAAGAATTGACCAATAAGAAGTAGTAGTTGGTGCAGAAACATTACAACATGACATACACATCATTATTCATATACACATGTGTCGACGGTATGTATGGTATGTACTTGTAAGCATTGCAAGGAGTCCGTCCGTTAAATCTCATCTAAACTCATTTGACAATGCAACCACCTCAAACACAACACACGAGTCCCGAAATTTCAGATTTCCAATTTGATAAACAACATTATTTAATTTTGTTTTTCTAACCAACCAACCAACCAAACATATCAAAGACATTTGAAGACATTAAACTCGGACTCAGTTAACCCAATTGAAATAAAATTTAATTTGAAATTAGATATTGGGATTTTATTTTATTTATTGTATTGCACCAACATTGTGTGCACCAACAACAACAACAACTCGATGGCCTGCCTCTGTACAAGGAGTATATGTATCATGGTATCATCTATCTTACTTGTCTCTTGTATGTGTTTTGTATTTTATGCATTTATACCCATTAACAAAATCATAAACATTCATAACTTTTTTAGCAAACGTACATACATACTTATTTGTCAGCCAGTTAACGCTTACTAAGTTTTATTATTCAAAACATAGACAGCAATTGCTTTTACTCTCTAAGGAATCATACACATATAGATGATATATTATAATAATAAAAATATATATACATATTAATATTATTATAAAAATATACTATTCAAACCGTTGTATTTTTATAGATATATATTGTATTTTTTATTTAATTTTTTTTTTATGTGTGCATAATTATTTTGAAAACTTCGTTAAATAATAATAATAGAAAAATGAAAAAAAAAAAAAACAATAAATAATTATGTACTAACATCATTACTAATTTTTACTAAGATAAATGAATGAAAAAAGAAAATGTTAAAAAAGGAAACTATATTAACAGAAAACTGAAAATGAAAACAATAAACAATTTTTAGTACTATAAGTCTGAAAAAGCAAAATTAAAGATTTTCCAAATCATTTTTAAATAAATCGATCTTTCGATCATACTTTAATAAATTCACTGTTATTGTTTTGTAAGGCATGCCTATTTTTTCATCTTTACCTCTTTGGTTCGTAGATGTTTAGAAAGTCGTCAATCAGACCTATACAGGCTGGTGTTCCCCAAGGCAGCGTATTAGCTCCTCTTCTTTTCACCATTTTTAAAGCAGATATACCGCAACCTACTTCCAATTCCATCATCTTAGCCACTTACGCGGATGACACTGCGGTTCTCTGTTCTGACAAATAGCCAACTGTAGCCGCTTCAAACCTACAGTCATACTTGAATCGTTTGGAAGCCTGGTTCACAAGGTGGAATATCAAGGTGAACTCAGGTAAGTCACAACTGTGTTCTTTCACCATCAGAACAAGTGATATACCTCCGGTAACTTTTGGTGGCCTGGCGATACCACAGTCTTCACCTAGATAAATCTCTAACTTGAAAATATCATATTACCACTACTGCTCGTTCCTGTTCCTACAAAATGAAAAAATTAAACTGGCTTCTGTGCAAAAAGAGCAAACTTAAATTGGTATACAAGCAAATCGTTGCTCCTTCCTGGAAATATGGTATCCAGCTATGGGGTACATCTCGCCCTTCACTCACCAGGACGGTAATTCATGGACGGTTAAAAAAGATTCACCCGAACGACTTACCAACACTCAAAAAAAAAAAAAAGATGTTTAGAAACTATTGCTTGACCAACTTTTAATGCCTCTACAAGTTGTTATTGTATTTGACATGAATCCTCATTCAATAACTTTATAGATGATATTTATCTATATACAAACATGTTCGAAAATATAAGAACAACATCGGCGAACGATTTAAAAGTGGTGTAATAATTAAAGTATGTATTATATTTTCTGAAATTTCTTTTTGGTATTTTTAATACTTATGTATTTATTTAATAAATGAAGAAAAAATCCGGGAAATGAATCTCTATTTTTTAATTGTACCACTTTTGTTATAAAACATCCAAAATCAGCTGATTCCGCAGACTGTTATGTGGCTCATTTCTTAAATTTATTATTTTAGTCTGACGTTCTTAGATTAATAACAGATACTTATATGTGTAATTCTATCAATATTTTTTTTTTAAAAATTCATAAAAATAAAAAATAAGTAGGTACGATTTTTGACTGAAAAGTACCATTTTTTCGCTCTCTTTATTGATTTAATTTATCATAACTTTGAATGGTACGTGTTAGAAGAAACCCGTTAACTGTTTCGTGTTCAGCATACCCAAATTAATAGGTGTTTTCATTCATGTAATAATTTTTTTTTTTTTTGTCACACAGTGTTATTTGTCTCTATTCTCTCCCGAACTTAAGTCTCTCAGCAATCTATCAATTAATTTAATAGTATAAGGAGGACACATAGAAATTTCGCCGATTATAATCAGTGACGCAAAATTCAGGAATCTTCCTTGACTACTGTTAGGCCTGATATTTGAAACTGAATTTTCCAATAATGGAATTTGTAATTTGAACACATTGTGTAAGGTCCTGCCACCGATCAAGAGAGTAGAAGCGATACCACTGAAAGCTATGGATATACAACGAAGATTTAATGAATTTAATTTACGAATAATTGTGTTTGGACATGTTTTCCCACAACCTGCGTGAGCCGTTAAACAAAATACATTGCTACCAGTATCATGACTCAAAACTTCTCATAAAACACTATCTATTATTACTATATTACGTTGTTCATCATTAGCGCTATTAAACATATCTTCAAAAATATTTTCTTCTTCAACTCGATTAGTACTATCACTGAAAACAGAATCAACAGGCAAATAAACAGGGATTGGAAGACCAAGCTCTTGACATGAAGTATTATGCGTCTAAAGAATATCATCGATTATTAGAAGAGTTCGATTATAAGAAATATCTTGACTGTAGTCTGTAAGAAAATCTTTACTCATATCATCTTTGAATTCATTCCATAAAAGTAACACATTCGCTGAAACATTCAAACCACAAATAAACCCAAATAACTCTCGCAATTATCTTGGAGAATTAGTTTGATTCACTTCACACACACAAACACACATCAACAGCTGTGTATTGTTATTGTTGTTAAAAAGTGGTTATTTTTTAAAACATTTTTTACGCCTAAACTTCTGGACCTATTTTCATAATTTATTTACAGTTAGCATCTAGTAAAAATTACCTTTCAATTGGTATTTTGTTTTGTCAAAGTTAGTTCAGTGGTTTAAGCAGGAAAGGGTTCACAAAATCAATGTTTGCCGTTTAATTATATAGATTTATATGCGTAATCGCACAATCCCCCCAGACTAATGAACCGTGGAGCATGATTGGAGTAAAAATCGATTTAAATATTATAATCTTATTTTGAAGGGACAGACGAGATTTTCGATTAATGAAGGGATATAAGATACGAATTGTCTTGTTGACTTTTTCTAGTTTTTTGAAAAATAAAACCCTAGATATCGAACACATGACTCCCATTGAATATTGTTATTATTAATAACAAGATTGCTGGATGGTAGGAAGCAGGCTTTGCGCTTCCTGGGAAAGTAAATGGAATTGGTTTTGTTTGGGTTCAGTTGAATTTTCCATTTACAATAGTAGGGAGCTAAGGTGCCAAGGGTATTTTGCAGATTGATGTAAATACTAATAAAGACGTCACCGCAGCTGTAAACAGCAGTGTCATCAGCAAACATTGAAATCATGCAGTTTTCAAAATGGGGAATGTCATGAGTGTAGTGTTTATATAGGATTGAGCCAAGAACTGAGCCCTGAGGAACTCCTGAACATATGGGTGAAAGGTTTGATGGTTAGCCATTTATTTGTTATGAAGGCTCTGCTTGACAAATTGCTTGAGTTTAAGAAGTGTGTGGACAAGAGATTGTTGAGTCGTACTTTGAGAACTCTCGAAAACTTTGGAAAATCAATTAAATAAGCTTATTGGACGATAGCTTTCAGGTGAATTTGGTGGTTTTCCAGGCTTGTGAATAGCAATAACTTTTGCTACCTTCCAAGCATGAGGAAAGTATCCTATTTTAAGGCTTGCATTTTGTACAATAACGATAAATAGGTAACCGCATTTTTTGGTAAGTTTTTAACAAAGATGTTTTGAATGCAGTCAGAACCAGAAGCTTTTTTAGTTTTAAGATTATTTATTATATTGTATATTTCAGAACAAGTTACTTCCGGGAAACTTGTGTCTGCGGTCGTTGAAGCTTCAAATACGCGTAAGAAGTCGTTGACAGTGTTTATGGTTGAAGTGTCAGACAGAGTTTCAGTGAGTTTATGCTTTTCTTCAAAGATTGGATATAAAAGATTTGCTTTTTGTTCACTGGTGGCGTATAATTTGTTCTTTTAAAGGAAACTGGGAAGATATTGAGTTTTGGTTCTGATTATTTTGGTTATTTACCAAAAAGGTTTGGAGTGCTTTTCTAAGTTTTACAGTTTATTATTCCAATTATTGTTGTTCAGCAGAAACAATTCAAATTTTATTCGACAATTCGAGTTCTCTGCCATTGCCTTTGTGCAATGTTTCTTACTTTAAAGAGTTCGAGAATATGTTGGGGAAGCTTAAATTTAAGGCTCTTTTGAAACCTTCTCGGAACTGCTTTTTCAGAAAAGACCGGCTATATTTCACAGATTTTAAAACTAATATTTGTTCAAAGAGTTCATATCTTTCATGTTCCGTCTATGTGGTCTCATATCAAGAGGAGCAGAACTTGGTAAGCAAGTATTCTATTTAAGGAAGAGTTTTTTTACACTTGGATATTTGTTCAAGGATTCTTAAGTATTGTCTTTATCTTTTGAATATTGTACTGTTTCCAGGTCTATTTTAGTATTGGCATTATCACTGTCTGCTGAAGAATCAGTCTCTTCAACAAACATATAAGAATATAATAGGATGCAGTGTTTTCCTTTTTTTTTTTCATTAGAGTTTGTTGGGAGTTTCTTTCATTAACTTGTTCTTTTATTTTTCTCACTTCTGAAACAAAAAGTTCTTTAACGTTTTTTGCTAGCTTTTGGCACTCATTTAATTTTGAAAAAGGGACGCCTATTAAGACTTTCTTGAATAACTTCTATCAATACACCACAATATTTAAGGTTATCCATTTGCAAACTTCTTTGAATTCTTTGCATTCTCATTAGTTCTGGCATAAGACATTCGTAGTGAGTATTTTCGTCGCCTTGAATAGCTTATGTATTCATTAAGAAAAAGGATAAGTAGGAGATTTTCCAGTTGATTCTGAATAGATTACACGGGCTTTAGGAGAACTTGAACACAGATTTCAAACTGCTTGACATTTTCCCATGGCTGCATCATAAAATTTATTGTATGAATTACTTTGGTATCTTTTGTTTTCTATATTCCTTTTAAACTCCTAGTTGTGGGCCTCCACAAGGCTTCTCCATGGCACACGATTCTGGCCTGTTGTTTTAGCGCCATCCCATGTGATGTTGACATCAGCAAGTTCCCGCAAGGTTGAACTTCTCCAAGTGTTCTTTGGCCGGCAGCGGCTTCTGCTCCCTTACGGTTTCCATTCGAGCGACATTCTCATGATGCTTTCTGGCTGCTTTCTTAGGCTCCTCATTTGTTAGACGCCTTAGTGCCTCGTTGGAAATAGTGTTAGGCCAGAATATTCTACATATGATCCTTAAACACTTGTTAACGAAAGCTTGAAGTCTCTGCGTGATGGTGTTCGAGATCGGACATGTTTCGCTTCCGTATAGTAGCGTCGATTTCATGCATGCGGAGAATATTCGCAATTTCGTGCGTCTGGAGATTTGGGAATTTGCCCATAGCGATTTTAACCGGCCAAATGCTGCCATTGCTTTGCTCAACCTGCAGTTAGCATCCGCTTCAGCTCCTCCGTCTGTTGATATTGTGCAACCGAGGTAACAGAAGCTTTCTACGAAATCAATCGCACAGCCGTCAATCATTATTTGGCTTGTACTGGAGTGATTGACTCTCATGGCTTTAGTCTTTGCCATATTTATCTCTAGTTCGACGGTGCGTGCCAGCGCAACTAAATTGGTCGCCTTCGCTTGCATATCGGAGAATTTGTGCGTAAGGAGACAAATGTCATCGGCAAAGTCCAAGTCCTCAAGATGCTGTGTGAGATTCCACATAATGCCAGTTCTCTTATGCTGGGTAAGGTTGTTCATGACGTCATCCAGCACGATGGCGAAGAGGAGCGGAGATAGAGGGCAGCCTTGCCGTACACCAGTGTTGGTGGTGAACGAGTCACTGATGCTGCCAATGTGAAGAACCGCCAGCTCCTGGTTCTAGTACAGCGCTATTGTGAGTCAAGTTTTACAAAACCATTTTGCATTTTACAAATACTAAATACTTATTTATAAAAAGCATTTCATATAAAATAGGAAATTCATTTTGAAAAAGGTATATGTAGGTAATTCAAATAATTCACATCTCTAGCCGAAGGCTTCTACAAGTATTCCATGAGCTTCGGGAAGAGATTTCTTCCAATTCAATGCGAAATGCAACACTTGGTGCCGGCAATCGAATGACTTATACTGTGTTTAACAGGCAGGAATAGAGCCAAACTAAATTATTAAATTATATGTAAGCTGATGGACTACATAGTATATTTGTGAGGAGTTCAACAGAAAAAATCGTTATATGCTGTGATACTTTTCCAACTTAAATTTTCTTGGTTCTTGATATCAAAATAATATGTACATACGTACTACTAATATAGATAATAAAATAAATCAAATGACGACATTTTAATGATAGCATCCAGCAATAGGCAATATATGTAATATATAGTAGGTATGAGGGTGCGTCAATAAGTCAAAAAAACAAACAAACATAAAGCATAAATAATTATTGTTATTTATTATAATTTTTATTCAAAAGTGAAGAGTTGCATTCGAAACATGTTTCATTCCGTTCATTCCAAATATTGTATGCTGCTATCGGTATAGTATATCGATCAATGCAATGGTATTTTTTAGTATTTTTCACCTCTTTTCTTGTCATTTGCGCAGTTTGGCTACACTATATGCGTGTATGATGACTCCTTTACCTAACTTTAATATGCGTTGAATGAGGAGTGCATGTTTAATTCTTTAATTAGCAAATTACTGCTTTTGTGGTTGGTTTTGGAAGAGAAACACTTATCTCTCAAGGTTCTTATTACTCTCTCAAGGTTCTTGTTTACTCTCTCAAGGTTCTTGTTACTCTCTCAAATTTCAGAAGCTATGTTGAGATACACGCCAACCGTTCGTACGTGCGTCAGTGCCAGATGCAAGTTGAACTGTATGGATTCGTACTACTGCAGTAATAGTGCATTCAGACAGAGCAGAACTCGAGTTCTGGCAGAACTCGCACGAGAAAACGAGTTCAAATTACAACAACCACTGGGAAAATGAATGAAATTTGTAGTTGTTGTTGTAGCTCAGAATTGAAGTTCTCGTGCGAGTTCTGCGAGAACTCGCAGGTCTGACATGGTTAGTCTAAAAAGTTTTGGTAAAATTTGGAACATTTTAGGTGATGCCGATAGATGGCGCCAATAAACAGCTGATGATGGCAGATAATATATTTAAGGAATATACTAATTGTAATTTTTTTTTGTAATCTATTAACAAAATACGTAGCAGGAATGAAAAAGGGAAATGCCAGAACTATGTGCGTACACTGCAAAATGTTCTAAATAATGTACTTTTCACAAAATTTCAATTTTTATTCTCACAATTGCCACAACGTTCCATTTATGCATTTGTGTGTGCAATGAAAACAAAAACAAATCAAAAAACAGCTGCTCAGAATTCGGTGACAAAAAACGGGTAAGCAGAACTCGCACAGTCAGAACTCGCTGTCTGAACACACTATAACACGCCGGCGGCGTTAACGCATACGTCGGTTGGCATGTAACTCTAGCATTATTCTTCTCTCTTCACCAAACCTCCTTGTGAGAGAAAGTAAATAAGTACCGTGTGTACTTTGACCTTTCCAATTTAATAAAGTCAAAGTACACAAGTTACTTTAAACAAACGAGTTTTCACCTCTTCATCTCGTTCTTCCATTTTGCTTATTCATTCTAACCACTCGACTCGACTTCCATTTCCCTTGTTTTTATTTATTTTATTTTGTTTCGTAATAAAAAATATATTAAAATTACGTAGCTATTGTAATATTACACTTTGATTTTATGCGCTCGCTTCGTTATAACCAACTACAAAAATATATTTTAACAAACTGTTAAGTGGAAAACTCATGGAAGCTATTAAAAAACCAACAAATAGCCATGCACCTGTCAAAAAAACTTTAGAAGGGATTTGTGCACAAATTTCGGCTTTATTTTTTGACTTAGATAATACTTTAATACCAACACGCGCCGGTGATTCTAAAGCCATACGCAAGGTGAGTGATTGATTCTCGAAATCAAAATCTACAATATACTACTACATATAGATGATATACGTCGTACATATAATTAATTATCCATCTTTCTCCAATGCAACAACAACGCTGTGAGTGTGTGTGAGCAAGTAAAAGGTACACACACCTACGCAAACATGCACTGCACACATGCATGCGAAACGACTCATCCGAGTGAATGAATGCTTCTTTCAAGCAACGTCATACATCATAAAATTTTAAATGCAACAAAGCCAGACAGTCACTTTTTAAAACTATAATAAAAATTGTACAATGTAAAAAAGAAAAAATAAAGTGATACATATTTTCACAATTCAAGCACATAATAGCAACAACAGAGAAAAAAAAACCGAAAGAAACTTTGTTGACATGATTAGATATTGATCTATTTTAACCTATCAACCCTAATTAGATCACAATTTATTTAAACTAATGTCTGCAATTTTTTATGCAATTGGAATGTAGAACTATTATACTGGTTGTGATTTCAAAAGAATAATGAAGTCGACTAGTGCTGTAGTGCTGAAAGAGCTAACCACATTTAGAACGAACGAACGAACAAACATAGTGTTGTATATGTTCAGAGATACTCACTCATTCGTATGCGATACAAAAGTTCTTTGTCAATATTATAGATTTGTTCCCTCTTCAATTGGGGGGATTCTTTGCCATTAAACATTGGGCACCCTGCCAAAATTCAAAGCTAGTCTCAGTATCCGTCGTCTCCTCTGTGGCTATGTAATATTCAATGATCGTATGATTGATCGTAGAATATACTTATATATTTGGTACAAAATTATTAATTAATAATAGCATAAGTAAAATGATTGAATGATTTACCAATCTATGTTGTTTGTTATTAAACACACCACACATACATATGGATGACTATATTATTTATTATACGACACGATTTATGATTTGCAGCTCTCTGAAGTACTTGAGTCACAATTTGCTTTCACCAAGGATGAGTCTGCCCTTACTACACAAGGGTTTCTAAAAGCCTTCCGTCGTTGCCCCGACAATTCTCAAACATCATTGGACTCATGGCGCACTTATTTGTGGCGTGAGTCATTACCAATGCGACACAAGCATTTGGCTGAACGAATCTATCCTAAGTGGCTTCAACTGCGCTATCGTTACCTCGCACTCACCGCTGACTACGTTCAATTGCTTAAACGTGCACGCAAAGCTGGCTATGCCTTGGCACTCATTACAAATGGTCCCTCGAATGCACAATGGGAGAAGGTACAAAAGTTACATTTGCGTCAATATTTCGATTGCGTCCTTGTCTCATCCGATTTGCCATGGGAGAAACCGCATCCGAATATATTCTACGCAGCATGTAACTTCCTGAATGTGAAACCGCAAAAGTGTGCCATGATAGGCGATAAACTTGAAACTGACATCAAGGTTAGTCCATCATAAACACTTACATATTATTATTGTATATAATATACTCTTACTTTGATTTATTTATAATAAATGTGTTTGATCTCAATCCACTATAATACAGGGTGGCTGTTTAGCCAATTTGGGCTTAACTCTGTGGACGCCACTTGGAAGTAATGCTGCCGCATCATGTGACTTTAGTGATATTGCGTATTCACCGCATATTACATTAAACAACCTTATGGAGCTTTACAAATACTTTCCTAAACTAAATGCGGCATCAACTTCATTGACCACAGTTACTGTGTCAGCAGCAACATCAGCAACTACTTCAGCAATAACGTCGTCGACGGCATCGTTAACTTCATTCCCTAAATGAAATGTAACCAAAATTTTATGGAAGGAAGGAAGGAGAAGAGTTATGTCTCGGAAATAACGAATACTATAAATTCGTTAGGACGACGACTGTGTACAGGGTGTGTGTGAGGTTTGCTTGTTCAAAAAGTAATAGGAATTTCTATAATTTCAGGTCGAGTCGAATTAATCTGAAGAATCGTGAGATTTGTTCGTCGTCATCTCATTGGTTTGTGTTTGATAACACACACACACACATAAAATGGATGAAAATGTCATACTATCCATTATATCCTAGCCATGTTCAGTTAGTCTCTGCTGTTGACTCAGTTGTTTTTTTAAATTTTAAATTTTATTTTCATTTACTATGGCTATTCTACTATCTATTCAGATAACTCGACATTTTGTCAATGTCTTCACAATTTTGTTTTAAATTTTCAATGTCTTTACTTTAAAGAAAGACTACTACTCATTCTTGTTATTATATTCAAAGCACCATAGTATTGTATATGGTATATTACAGTAGTAGTGCCAACCAGGCCCTATTACTAAGCCTACGCGGTCCGGCCGTAGGTCAGTGAGCTCAATCTCATGAACCGTAAAATGTAGACAGTTACAATTTTCACAGAGTGTGTAATTGAATTGCCGCTATACTGCGGCAATATGCTTCAATATGCACTGCGTGCAGTTTGTATCTTTTGTTTCTCATTTTGATTAATTTTTTTAACCGACTTCAAAAAAAAGGGGAGGTGATCAATTCTATTTTTTTTTTATGTAATTTTGTTACCTCTGAACTTTTTTCTAGGTGAACCGGTTTTTATTTTTCCTTTTTTATTTGAAATGTGATGATCAAGTTCTAACCAGTAGTTTTTAAGTTATCCTTAATAATGCGCGTTCCATTTGCGCTACTTGAAGTCGGTTTTCACTTTTGTTAAAATTTTTTACTTTGTTTAAATATTTCATTTTTGCGACAAAAACAAACGCAAATTAAATTTTACATAATTTCAGACGAAGGTACAAGCTTTAAGTCCAAAGAATGTGCATACATAATATTAAATATTATGTCAGACTAACAGTTGACCGTTTTTTAATATGCATGTACATAATCTTTTGTTGGACAAGCTAACAAGAGACAAGAATTAAACATAGTTGGGATATGGTTCAATAACATACATACATAAGATATTTTGTATGTCTCAGATATGGCCATCATCTATCTACCAATAGATTCGAATGAAAAATATTGTGCGAATCAATCAAAGATTAATCAGTTACCTTTTGAGCACACACACACACACACACATACTCACACACACACACAAGACTCGTATAAAAATAAGAAGAATCAATGTAAATTAAATTAGAATAGAATAGATGATGTTCAGCAAGCAACAAACAAGTACCTGCAACAGTGATAAAAATACACTCAGATACACACAAACTCACATACACAAACACACACATACACACACACACACTCGCATACAAATTCATAAAACAAAGTAATTTTTACTAGTTGCACAATAAAAAAAAAACTTAATAAATAGAAAGTGTAAAGTGTTTAAAGAAAGAAACTCATTCAATACTAGTTGTAATTATCTAGATACTCTACAATAATAGTATAGATCAATAAAAGATCGGTTAAAGCAATAAATGAATGTACAAACAAAACACAAAACACACAAATGTAACGAATACGAATAATATGATGAATACGAATGCATATTTAGTTAGCTAAACTAAACAATGATCCAAAGAGAAAAAAAAGTAAAATAATTCAAAACAATAAATAAATATCGTACATATTGTAATTATCTTTAACAACAACATTAATAACTGTTGAAACAACTGTAATGGCGGTAATGATATATGTTAATAAATAAAAGCAGCAGCATCATTTCACATGATGAAATGCTTTATCTTTTTATAAAATACAATAAATAAGTGTTATTATTATTATTATTAGTGGACCCGGCCTACTTCGCTGAGCGTGTTTTATGAATTCTTCTCAAAAGAAAAAAGAACAATTTCAATTATATCTTATTTATTGACATGCTTTATGATAGATAACATTTTTATTTTTTTTTTATCTTTCGTAAAAATGGACAAAGCTGATGGTTTTCCTAAACGTGAACATGCAACATATAGTTGGCCATGAGAAAACACAGCTTAGAGTTGGTGGTAGGCTTACAAATGCTAACATTCCAAGCTCTGTTGCCTAGAGATCATCGGTTTACAAGGATGTATGGTCGAATTCGTGCATCAAAGCAACTTGCATGCATGTGCAAAGGTATTGCTGTCCATATTGCGCGATAAGTTCTGGGTGATGAACGCAAGAGAAGTCATTCGCAAAGTGGTACACGGATGCACCCATTGCTTCCACTACAAACCTCGCCTTATGCAGCCAATCATGCGATCAACTTCCAGCAGATCGGCTACGCATCATGCGACCATTTTTGGTTACAGGCGTAGATTTGTGTGGCTCTTTTTATACCTCATATAAAATAAGGAGCAAGCAACCGTGTAAAACTTACGCCGTAATATTTGTTTGTTTCGCATCTTAAGCAGAACGTATCGATTTATTTACAAAATTATCGACAAATGCGTTTCTCTTTGGCCTTTCGTAGATTTGTCAGTCGCCGTGGTGTTCCTCAGTAAATCCTATGCGATAACGCAACAATAGCTAGCTTTGTGGGTGCAGCCTCAAAGCTAGCTAAATTCAAATCGCAAATGTTCAACAAGTCAACAATCGATAACATACATATGTATGTATGTACCTACAGCAATTGTAACTTACCTGACTTATCGAACTGAAATTTCGATAATCTTCTTTCTGGTTGTAAAATCATTCATTCAAATTCAAACTCATCAATTTATGGTCAATTTTTAATTGTTTTTATTTTTTAAATTTAACGACTACAAATACTTTATAATTTTCTGGTTTTTTAATGTTTTCATCAACTAATTGAATGTTGTAGCAATATTTTCTTTCATTATTTTTTTTTTTTGTTTATATTTATTACACTATTTTTTTGTTTGTTTTGATTTGAAATTTGTATAACTCTAAAAACAACACAAAAAAAAAAAACATCACTCAATAAGTAGTTCTTCTTAAATTTATAATTATGTATAATTGTAATTTAATTTTGATTTGATTAGGATGCCTCCTCTTCCGATGATTATCGATCGATTCATCATCATCATAATCGTTTAAAATGTCAATTATAACAAAAAAAAAGCAGCAGCAGCTTTTTGCTATGCTATATAATTATATAATTATTTTGTTTTGTATTGTATATGGAAATACTACCCTTATCCCTTTAAAATATTTAATTATTTGTCATCGATTTACGTTGTTACGATGTTTTCGTCATAATAGTATTGTATAAGAAAATAATAGTATATGGTAAGTATGTGAAAACAAAGACAAATAGAATGGAAATTAGAATAATACATAATATAAACAAGATAAGGCAATAAACACACTAACTAACTCAGTAACCAACGACATGCAGCGACAAATAGTAGAGCAATGTAAGTAAGTGGTTTCCAAAGTCTAAAGATTGGTTGATTGGCGGCGGCAATACACACAACTTGTTCGATTCGTCGTATAAAGTGCAAGTGATTGCTTTTTTTGATGTTTTAAGAAGGCAGGGCAGGCAGCGTATCCAATCTGATTCGATTTGTGTACAGCACTTCACTCGTGTGTCTAAACTGGAAGACTGAAAAACTGGGAAAGACCCAGCACAGATATTGCTCCTCCTGCATTCCATAACTTTAAACTTTTGTTTGTTTGTGCTTGCTTGCGCTTTTGTGAGTTTATACTAGTTATCTCCATTTCTTGTTATAAATTATAGATTTTCTAATCCTTTTTTTTTTATGTAATATATATTAATAACTATCTAATATTGTGTTGTCCAACGCAGCAACAGCAGCAGCTGCATTCAATGCAAATTGTTGCTGATACATTAAAAAGTTGATTTTGCGTTTACGTACGTTTTGGGGTTAAAGTTTTGTGACGCTCACTCATCACTTAAAATATATGTATGCATGTGTGTGTGTGTATAGTTTTCTATGGCTTCTTTAGCATTCGTTGAGATTAGCAAAGATACACCAGAGATGCAGCATTACAAACAACATTTTCCTTTTCTTACTTTTGCGTCGTACTGCTGATTTCCTCAATTTTCTTTCTTCGTTTGGTAAGTAAAGGATTGTTGGATTTATCAAGAGCTTTAATGTGCATCTGTGAATACAATAGTATAATTTAATAAACTGTGTCATCTCTTTACATATGTACATACACATGTATTAGCATATGAATGCTTACCTGATCATAATCAACACGCATGGTAGCTAGGGAGCGTGTCATCTCCTCTTGAACTTCTGGCCAAGTTTCTTCTCCTTCTTTTAGCATTCGCCCCGTGCAAAGCGGCGTTTGTGGTACTTCTGTATATTGTGCAATCCACTTGTTGCGCATAACTTCCTCAATGCGTAAACGCTTACTTGGGTCAACATTTAGCATGCCTCGAATAAGATCTTTGGCTGCTTGACTAACATTTTGCCATTCGGGATTCGGGAAATCATATTGACCCGTACGTATGCGCTTCTTCATGCCTGGTGAAATGGCAAGGCCATTATTACTATAGAACGGTGGAAATCCACACAGTATGATATACATGATGACACCCAGAGACCAAACGTCACAGCTCTTGTCATATTTCTCTGGACCAAGTACTTCGGGTGCTTTACAATTAGAATAGATTAGATTAGATAGGACAGATAGAAATACATATATGGATAAATGGTACCTATAGATACTTACCCACATAGTATGGAGTATAGCAAGGTGTTTGCAGTGTATCTTTGATCAATGTTTCCTTAGCAAAACCAAAATCGGTTAATTTCAATATCGCATTCGGATGTGGTGTCGTATACAATAGATTCTCTGGTTTCAGATCACGATGAGCAATGTCACGACTATGCAAGTAGTGTACAGCTAAACATATCTCGTGCATTATCTGAGCTGCCTCGCGTTCCGTAAATGCACCATCGGCTTTATCTTGAATGCGTTGAAATAGTTCGCCACCTTCCATACTAAAATCGACATTAATTAATTGTGAATTGTTTGTGTTAATTGATTATCACAAGGATATATGTAGGTACGTAAGTATGGTTCTTACCACTCCATGACAACTAGCAGACATTTGTTGCCGCTGTACGTATTCTCATAGACATCAATAATGTTAACAATATGCTTGCAACCGCTAACGCGCCAATGGAGATCAACTTCACGACGAGCCTTACCATTATCGAGCAATACCTTCAGAGCATACTTTAGTTTTGTTCGGCGATTGGTGCATTCGACAACTTTGCCATTAATGCCCAGGCCTAGTACCGTATTTGAGATTTCATAGTCATCAACAAGTGGCGTCGTTTTAGGTTGTCGTTGTTGTTGTTGCAAGGATAGCATATTCATCAATGGCTACCGCCGGCGTCCTCTAACAGTCAGACTAACAGTTGAATGCTACGAGAGAGAATTAAAATTATCACACAATTACATATAGGTACATATATTAATCGAATTTAAGGAATATTGCAGTTGTGTTTGGTGATTACTGTTGGTCTCCATAGGCTATACTCGTCGGAATGGAACAGACAAGTCATTAAACAATAAGATATATACAAGTGTTGAGCCGTTTTTTGAAGCAGAAACTGACTGGATGAAATGAATGAATGAATAAAGGTTCGCAAAACGATTTTGGACTAGGAAAGACGGAGTGGCTATAATCTACATATGTATGTATGTTTAAACCGAAAATTCACTTGTGTAGGAAAGTGAAGGGGATACACAAAGGGACACTCAAGCACATCTACATATAGTGTTGTAACGGAACTTGGCATCCGCATCTACAGAACATCCGCATAAAATCGTAAAAAAACTAATTGAAGACATCAATTCAAGATTTCGTGGTCAATACGTTGTATTCGTTTGTTACATATTCGGACCAAAGTTTTTAGATGGAATTGTTAAGGACAAAGTTCAATCTGAACTATAGCGTTTGCTAACGCTGCATGACTTGGGCCTTGTAAAAGCTTCAAGTGAAGCTGATGACGACGTAGCTTCTGTCGCCAATAGACCTAGGATGGAATAATAAAAGGTTTCAAGCTTTTTTTTCCGATCGTACGTGCTTATTTATCGTCGCCACCAGGATCGGTTTCAAGCGAGCAACTATTTCGTGGAGCCGGTTTATTGTACGAAACATTGAGAAATCGGGTAGAAGGCGACAAAGCTGCAAAATTGTTGTTTATTAAGAATAATTTGCATCTTATCAATCAATCTTGATTACCAATAGTTGCTTATTTACTACATATGTATTAGGGATGTAACGATACAACAGTTTGCCGATACGATTCCGATTATCGGCGATACCGATATATACAAATAGCTTATTAAAGGCACTTTTATTTAGACGGTCAGTTCAGTGTCAGTCCATTACAGCCTTTCTACAGTGAGTAAAAAGTTGGGAGTTCTGGTTTTGCGTCCACAGTGAGCTCTGGTGTGTTCTGAACAGCTGTTTTTTGTTTTGGTTATACACATATGTACGTGCAACTTTGCGCGCACGTTAGCAAAATTAAAACTGAAAATTTGTGAAACATACATGATTAAGAATATTTTGCAGAATATGCACATAGTTCTTGCAGCTTTTGGATCATCAGTATCGTACACAACTCTTTTTTTCGAAACTGTGTTCTAACATTATTTGTTTTTTAGGGAGCAGACCACTGTCGGTCTTTGACGTGTCGTTGCGCAACTCTTTTTCATGATAACGCTTTAAGTGTGTCCACATGTTTGATGTCGTGTAGCCTTCGTGTCATCATTCTGTTTTATTTCAAAATTTTTCCAGATGGAACTTGATACACTTTAAAGGCTTCGCCATTCCAACAATTGTTGTCACTCCAGCGGCTTTTTTTAACTTAGTTAGTGGTTTCCCGCGCTTAATCACTGTTTCCAGGCTTGCCAACTTGGGAGAAAAGGTCAGATTCAGAAGAAAAAATATAAACTACGACTAAATGGCCTTTTAGACGATCAGTTCCGTCTCAGTCCATTATCGACTCGTAATACGCACCGATAACTGAATCGATGACAGAAAAATGGACTGATGGCCAAGCTTATTTGTCAGTCCATTTCGATTTTTAAAGCGATAGCATGGACTGAGACTGAACTGACCGTCTAAAAGGCCTTATGTTGGCAAGCCTGACTGTTTCATATCGGCGAATTGACCATCGGCCGATGTATCGGGATCGGAATCGTTACATCCCTAATATGTATATAGCAGCATACTTTGAAGTACAAACTTTGTAGTGTAAGTGTAGTACTTATTAGAGATGAGCTAAACAGTGATTTCGAAATCACAGCGATTTCAAACTGTGATTGAGTCACAGTCATTTGAAGGGAAAGACAGAGTTTACTTTTTTTAAACTGTGATTGGTAATCACATTTTAGGGAGCAACTGAATCAAAGTGAGTCACAATGAATCAAGTAAACTGTGTCTCTCTTTCCCTTCAAATGACTGTGACTCAATCACAGTTTAGAATCACTGTGTCACTGTTTTGCTCATCTCTAGCACTTAAAGGTACATTTTTTATTTAATAAAAGGTAAAAACCAAATTTTTTTTTTCTATGTTAGCCCACCTCCGCCTCCGTTAACATCCGCATCCGCGGAGATCAAACTTTGGACTTCCGCCACCGCTAAAATGACCTCCTTTACAACCCTACATACGATGAGTGTGAATTGTTTTTGTTGCTTTTATCTTTACTACAACAAAATGATAACAATAATTTTAACACTCTGCTCTGTTTAAGGTAGCACACACACACACACACACATACATTTGGTGGAGCGATTAATTGAAGTTTTCATGGAAAACTAAATAAACCACATATATTTTTTTGCAATACGATTGACTGACTGATTGATTGATGGATGGATGATTTAAGTACACTACATGAAATGAATATGCCAATTAAAAATTTAATATACATAGTACATATTTTCATCTTTTACGAACGTTTTAATAAGATTTAACAAACAAAACAAAGTGACACCATATTGCATCATTACCTAATTCTCTTCACGTTTCTCTTACTTTTGCACAAAATGCAATTGCTTTTTCTTATGCAGGGTGATAAAATATACAAATAATAAACTGTAAAATAAAATTAAATAAAATTATGAGGTAGAGACAAAATAAAAAAATATGTTTTGCAAGAAGAAAAATTAGCTATTCAAATCACTTTTTATTCATGGAACCATTTGCATGTTTCATATGTACACCACTCGTCGCATGTGCCCACCCGATATACCCGACAAAATATCTTATGACTGTTCCCCAAGGGGGGATAATAGGACGGACAATGGGCTGTATATTTTAGAAGTGTTACTCCCGGTGAATTTCTGAATAAAAAACAACAAAAAAAAAACACACACACACATACACCTATCGCACGTGCATGAACTGAACTATAAAAATTGCTTAAATAATAGTTCAAATGTTTTTATTTTTGTCTCAGCACAATCAGCACAATAATATGCGTCATACATGCATCCAACCATGTACTTTACTTTTGTTTCTTCACACACACAACACACACAAACTATTTGAGCGGAGTTTTCTTTAATTTATTCAATTTTCTCATTTATTGACATACCTTTTAGTTTATTTGATTTTTTTTTTTTTTGAACCAACCAACTAACGCGTCAATATTGTGTTAACAAAACAATTTACACTTTTGTTATACACTCCTCCACCACTGTTGCTTTTGTTGCTGCTTTAGTTTTTTTGTACTGTAGCTGTAGTGTGAATAGTGAATGAGAAAAGTGGCGGCGCCAATGGTGGATGTGGCTGCTGCTTCTTGTGTCTTGGGGAAAAACAATGTAATTTGTTTTGCTAAAACAAAATCTACTATGAAATTTTGTAGTCGTCGTTGTCGATATGTTATTTATTATTATTATAATACACTACAGATTTCAAATAATTTAAATTTTTTTCCGAAATATGCGTCCGAAAAAAATATTATAAAATCTCTCACTCTTTCTCTATCTCTCTATCTAATGCCAACGCTAGCCGCAAACAACGACGATCATCGATAACAAATTATTATTAAGTAAAAATGGATACATGCATGTACCCCCACACAAACGCACACATATACCTTTATTTATATGCGAGCGAGTGAGTTAAAACGAATGAAGAAGAGATTATGTCAATCGTAGCTCGTTGCTGTCATAATCAGCTGTTCCAACATTGTGTGACGTATGAGATGCCGAAATATATGTGAAATCTTAAGAAATTTACTGTTGTTTTTTTAAGTTAATTTGAAATGAATTTATTATTATTAAAGAAATTAAAGGGAATAATTTTCTTTTTTTGTGATTTTTTCAAATATAAATTTAAACTTTTAAAATAACTAACTAATAACATTGTTTATTTGTTTAATTTCAATTTTCTAATCCAATTGTGAGCAGCAATAAAAATTTAAACATAAATGTAAAAATTTATAGATTTACATATGTTGGTATAGGTATGTACATAAATATATATGCTTAATTTATTTACAATATGCAGCATTAAAGTCTCATATTAACATACTTTTTGGATAATTTGAGTTGAGTTTGTGGATTATAGAGAAGATCATAATCAGCTGATACTGATTCAGGGTAATATGAAGGAACTTTAAACCCGATATCTGTAAAAGTGTAAAAGTTCCAAACCTTATACTATTACATACATAGTATGTATATGTTTCATTTGCGCAAAGAAACGAATGATTAGAAATTCTCCACTACACTACAGTAAGAAGAAACCTATTGTGGGTGGATGGATCTAAGTTGATTTAAGGCAACATTGGCAATGGTTTAAGAGGTTGGTTCTGGTTAATCCATACACATATGTATGTACATATGCATGTATGTATCTATTACTTCATATACACTACATTATCTTTGCATTTTGTATATAAATATTGTATTCGAACAAACTTTTAATATTAATATATGTGTACTTACATTTATTCTAAGGCTATTTAATGAGTATGTACCTACATATATACTTAGTATGTATGTATGTGTAAGTAAAAATTATATAATTTATGATTCAAAATAAACCCTTTTATTAATAAATTTTTATAAAAAAGACAAAAAACTATCAACGGGATCACAACATTGTTGTTTGTCATATACCATATTGTACATACGTATGTATGTATGTATGTATGTCATATACGTATCTTAAATATCGCAAGTAAAATTGATGATGAAAAGCATATACATACTTATATAGAACGTATCACATATACAATTAATCTGTATTTATTTAAATACCCTAAATAACCAATTTATTGCATTTTACTATTAGCGACTTACGATATACTAGAAACGTATTTATTTAGAGAATTTAGAGGCAAACTGAAATTCAATTGGTTGCTGCTTTACAAAAAATAAAATAGTTTGATATACGGACAGATGATAAAGGGTGATTTAAAGTCTGAAGGTTATATCTTTTATTCTCCTCTTATCCTGTTAAATTTTTGACGTTGATTGATTATTGTTGTTATTTACTTAGTTTAGTTGAATAGACTACATACAATATTTTTTATGGTTATGCAAAAATGAGGTCAAGCCCTTTATTTTATATTTTTCCTATAGAAGATTATTGTATGCACTTATGTATATAATTCGTACGTTTTTAAGACTTTTCCTTTACTACCCAGAGAGCAACTAACTTGTTGATTTCGATATTTATGTTTGGAATATAAAAAATTTATGTGTGTATATTAAAAAATAAACAAAATCATCTGATAAAATAAACTTAACTTTGAAAATAGTAAACAGTAAACAGTAATGGTAAATCAGAACAGAACAATTTGTAACAGAAATAAAGAAGCAATCAAGTTCTATTGAAGTAAAAAAATATAGTATTCATAATAATGGTTTAACTTTCAATTTGCGACATTAAATTATAACCCTCCTAGATGTAGTAGATGTGTGCGAAGCCGGAGCAACGGGGTTTTTGTCGTGGTTTTTATGTATATATTGTAGTATTTCCTAAGAAGATATTTTTAATGCGCACTGTCATTCGTTCGTTTACTCGAGAGTGTTGTGCTTGCCAAGTGAGGCGATGACGACGACGACGACTTTGGTGGATATGTCAAATATAAATTGATAGTGTTGTATGTATTAGAAAAATAAAAAGAATATAATTTGATCCTTCATTGATTCATTTTAGATAGTAACGATGCAGCTTTCTAAACCAATATAAACTGAACTGTAGCTGAAACTGAATATTTGACAAGCTCGAGAAGAATAGGGGCGGGCGGGCGGTCGAGTGAGTGAGTGGGCGAGCGAGCACGAGTGCTTATAATGGCAGTCCAAGAGTTTTGCGTACTAAACGTCTTGCAACCTCGTTGAATTCTTCTCGTCTCTCACGCCACATTATTGCTGCGTCAACATTAGCACCAGATTCATCGTTTGGCTCTAGAATTGTTACGTTAAATGAAGTAGTATACAAATAGTAAATAAATATTTTATGCTAAATTACCAGCTAACATGCTAACCACACTCAAAAGAATCTTTTCGACGCTCTGTACAGGACTCCAACGTTCCGCTGACAATTCATAACCCATTGGATCATCACCAGGTGCGTGCAGTATTGATATACATACGCGGCCATCGGAAAAGATATTTGGATGAAATATATCACAAGTGAACTTCATTTTTGGTGGACTCAATGGGTAATCTGATGGAAAATTCAGGCGGGCAGGAAAGACTCCACCTTCGAAGCATGTACCTTCTGGTCCCCTATGTTTTGGTATATAGTTCATTTATATATATTTTATATTTTTTGGCATATTTTATATGGATAATTATGAGTTTTATTGTCTTACGCGATAAGCGCCTCCCATTCAAAGAAATTATCTTCACTAATGGGTCCAGCCACAATACCTTCAGGTGGATCCATTGTTAACTCTACACAATTAAAATGAAATTCAAATTTATCAGTTATCAATTACATACATATTTGTTATTTGATGATATATTGCTTGATGATTGCAATGAAAACAACGAAATAAATGATGGCAAATTATGCCAACGTCAATAACAATGACAATGACAATCGCAATGACAACACAATATACTATACGTATGTAAGTAGACAAGACACAACACAACACACAAAGACGAACTCTTTAGACCTATAGACGTTTGCACTTACGTTTATACTCCGCCATTAGACGGCGTAGAGCCGAGCCTGCCATACTGTAGCGCGTTACTATCACCGCAATAAATGCGATGTTTTATACTGAGTGATTTGTTACTAAAATTATTTAGTTTTTATGCATAAACATTTGCTTTATTCTCTTCTATAACCATCTGTTAACTACAAGAAGAAGAGAAATGATACTTGGAATTGCCTTAATGATATTTTGATTAAAATAAAGCGGTCTACATACGATCGATTTTACCACACATAAGCCGTTGTACATCAGTGTTTATCGTACTTAATGGCACATATGCAGTTTGCTGGTCAAAGAATAAATTATATAATGTGATTGCTAATAAATTAAATACATAATTATTGAAATTTTTTTTCTGTTTCCGAAAAATAAATGTAAAAAATTTTGAAATATGTCAGGTTACAATACAATGTCATGCATATGTAGGTACTTATTTCAAATACAATATGTTACATAGATTTATATATAGGCTGATTGTATGGTACTTACCAATTTACTTGAGTTCTTTACTTAATTGTAGTCTGGTTTTTCTTTTACTGCGTCAATTGGCCAAAGCAGCAGGAAAAGTATTAATATTCACAGTAAAAAGAATTAAAATTGACAAATATATCAGCTCAGGTCAGTTGTCGATCATCTGAATTTTTACTAATTCAATATGAAAATCATGAAGTGAATGCTTAATAATAACTCAAAAATTATAATATAAAACTCAAATGTTCCTTATGTCGTTTATTATTTCAGATTGTATATTATTTTCAATTTTAATTGGTTTCTTATCGTTTCTGAATTGCATGGTAATCGTATATCGATCTTGATCGGCGCTGTGACTCATCGTGTGTTCAGCGCTTGTCACTTGAAATGCAACCCTGCGAAACGTTTGGCAGCTGTCAAATGTTGCGCGATGGACTTCCTCTTTTTTGATACGTTCTCGCTGATGTGAATTTGTAAAAAAATTCCAACTTTTAATCCTAGGTAATCATCGTTTAAATTGAACAATTTGTATAGAAAAACTAACTATTGTGATTTAAAACATCCAATTGCCATTTGTGTTATAATATTTTTTTGTGAATTTTGCGTCTGGCGGTTAGAATTGATAGAGTTTCCAGGAATCTACTAGTAGCAAAGTAAATGTTAAAAAATATACAATGCATTGAATTAAAATAACAACTGTATTGATCGATCAAGACCGATGGCGCGTTTTTTTCATTATTATTGACTTGGAATGTTGAGAATATTTGAGTTGAAGAGTGCATTTACCTTACCCGGTTTTTTGGTATACAAATCAAAACAAAGAAGAAGATAACGGCATGATAATAATAATTACAATAATATACAATTCAATTATACTTGGATGGATTTAATACAGATAACTAACTGAATTGTGTTTCTTTTTTTATAGATATGGTGCGCATGAACGTATTGGCCGATGCCCTTAAGTGCATTAACAACGCTGAGAAGCGTGGCAAGCGCCAGGTGCTGCTTCGTCCCTGCTCCAAGGTCATCATTAAGTTCTTAACAGTGATGATGAAGCATGGCTATATTGGCGAATTTGAAATTGTCGATGATCATCGTTCCGGCAAGATTGTGGTTAATTTGACTGGACGCCTGAACAAGTGTGGCGTCATTTCGCCTCGATTCGATGTTCCTATCAACGACATTGAAAAGTGGACCAACAACCTGCTGCCTTCACGTCAGTTCGGCTATGTAGTTTTGACTACCTCCGGAGGCATTATGGATCATGAGGAGGCTAGAAGGAAACACTTGGGAGGCAAAATTCTTGGCTTCTTTTTCTAATTTAAGGACAACAAGTGAAACTTATGACTGCGTCATCATGCGGAGCTGACAACATCTGGCCATAAACAACAAAATTAATTCGTCACAACTTGTGTGTGTTTGTCTTCTTAATTGCTGTTTATGTTTCCTTGCAACATAACATAAATCAACGTAACAAAATAAATCCAATCCTTCACTTGTAAATTGAAAACTAAGCTGTGTACAGTTTAAATGAATTGAAAATTAGGCAATACTTAAAATAATTTGGTACAAATTGGTGGCCAATAAAATGGTTGTGCGATTAATCTGTATATACATACATATATATATTTTTTTTTTTTGTTTTGCATATCTTTAAATAAACATGGTTATCACGATGGGGAGATGATAATCATAAACAACATGATGATTGCAACTTACGAATATCAAAGTTATTTATATAAAATTGAAGTGAATGAAACAGTGAAACAGAATCATGGAAGCTAAAGCTGTGTTATTTAAATAAAATAATAATTTAAGCCGAAACTGTCTATACCATACCAATTATTCTGTTTTGGCTCTAGTAATAATAGGATAAAAGTGAAATTATCATCGATCGCTAGATTGTCGGATTAACAGAAATTCTAAGATGTACAGTACGGTAGTATCTGTAATTTTAAAGCTTATTGCTGCTCCTATTCTCAAAATAATCGATCGTAGACGTATGTAGATGGAAACGTTTCGTGATGGCCCCATGTCCAACAAGAGGGTTGGTTGGTTACCGCGGCTGACTCGGCACTAGAGTGCAGTTTTGAAACCACTTCCTCGCCGAATGCAATCAGTATTACTAAATCCAACCCATCGAATTTAGGTATTTTAGAAGATCACACGGACATGTGACTGAACAGTCCGAGAGATTGTCGATGATGTATTTGCTCAGAAACTTATTTCTAGTCTTTCCCAGTGCTGAGCATTGATATAGAAAGTGGTTGAGTGACTCCTCTTCATCTACGTTCCCACAGCTTCTACAATGGCTTCTTAACGAAATACCCAGTCTCTCGGCGTGAGTCCCTACACACCAGTGACCAGTAAAAACCGCTGTGAGCCTTGCGGTATCTAAGCGTCTTCTATTAATGAGTCTAAGTGACCTATTTTCGTTGTAACTAGCCCAGGTAGCACGTGCCACTCTGCAAGATTTAAGATCTTTCCACCGTCTGACTGCCTGCTGATGACGGCCAGGGGAATCGAGACATGTTCCGCTAACGATATACCAAGGGATGCACCACAACGAGCTAATTCGTCAGCCTTTTCATTTCACTCAAGGTTCCTATGGCCGGGAACCCATAAGAGAGTGATATCAGCTCGACAACTTATCTCGCTTATTGCCGACCTGCATTCCTTTAAGAGCTTGGATTTTACAGTGGTAAACAACAAGAGGGACTACAGCATCTGAGAAAAAGTGAGAGAAAGCTTCTTTCATTTGCATACATGACATGAAATTTATTGAGAGTAGATAATTCAATAATCTTGTGAACCTAAATCATGAGTGTACAACAAAGATAAGTCTCTAATACTCTGATTATTTTTACACTGAACACAACCATAATAATATCACTCAATAGAACCAGCGTAGTGAGGATAATTGATCGATCGTCCATCCGTTAATATTGAAACTTTTTTCATGTTGATTATATATCAGATCATCCTATATTTTACATTTCTATCAAAATATTTTTTTATAATATATTAGACAGTTTAATTTCATTTAGTTGTGTACTTTTCTGAATACGAGTCGGTCGAATTTTCACATTTAATTTGGAATAACTAACTAAAATACGCAGAGGCTAGGATTTGCCAAATTACTAAGGATTTTTGTTTTAAAAAAAAAGAATAAAAATATGAATTCTGATGGTCATCTTCAGCCGATCGAAAATTTTCAGCCTGAGAAGTTTACTCCATACGAATTCAATGGTGGGACCGCCATGGGTATCGCTGGGGATGGTTTCGCTGTAATTGCGGCAGATACACGTTTGTCTAGGAATGGCGTGGTGCTAACACGAGATATAAACAGACTGTTTAAGGTGGGCGAAAAAGCATACGTGGGCACTTGCGGTTGCTGGTCTGACTGCGTCGGGTTTATAGATGCACTGAAGCTACGTATTGCTATGTATGAACTCAATCATAACAAGCCGATTTCAGTTATATCTGTAGCACAATTGATGTCCGTGATGATGTACGACAGACGGTCATTTCCCTACTTTATTACCAACGTACTCGCTGGCTTGGATTCCGAAGGAAAAAGTCACGTTTTTCCATATGATCCAATAGGACATTACGAACGTATGGATTTTGCCGCTTGTGGCTCTGGTGGTCGCATGATTGATCCAATTTTGGACAACTTGATTGGCAACAAAAATAGGTCCATTACACCAAAAGACATGCCGAAGTTGACAAAAGAACGAGCAATTGATCTCACGTATGATGCGTTTGTTAATATATGTGAACGTGATGTGAAAAGTGGTGATTTTCTTCAAATCAAAGTAATCACTATGGATGGTATTGAAGAAATTCGCAGGGAATTGAACAAGGATTAGAATGTTATATGATACTACTGTGAGTTTAACGACAAACACAAATGAAGACAAGGATCAGAGGTTTTCCCATTTAAACACTAACAAACACTACTGAATACACGCAAATTTACAGAAGCCAAACATAATGTTCTTAAGAATGAGTCTTTATGTTTTCTTAATTTCATATCAGCTGGATATACTACACAACTAGAAAAGGATTAAGTTACAGAAACAAAACACGACGAGACGGAGAAGAAGGTGATATTGTACGAAATTGTAAGAGGATTGGATTTATTGGCTCAAATCAATCAAACTAACATTAACACATTACTTAAGGTTTTACATACTTTTTTCATATATGTAAAGCATAATTTATGGATTTGGTATACTTTTATGTTCAGGAACTTTAAATACAATTACGTATAAACTAAGTACGGTTAAAAGCAGAATTACTGACCGTACTTATTTATACGTAATTGTAACGTAAGTCTACCAATGCATTGCTAATTATTGATGGCAAATAATAAAAATTGAAAATTTGTAGAGTTAAAAATTAAAGTTGTTTCATTCATGTTAGTTGAGTAAAATTGTTGTCAATTGGTGAATATCGTTTTATTTTTGAATGTTTATCAAAGTTTCTTCTTAACGATATCAACGCTGCATTCAAAAAAAAGGCCATTCACATGGAAACAAAACTTTTTGTATAATAGAGCCCATCCACTATCAATCTTGCTTGAATCAATCAAGAAGGATATCGATAAATTTGTCTTTAGGCATTGGCAGAGAAGAGACGAAGATGCCTGAAGAAGTAACGAATTGCTTGAATCGGCACCCAATAGGCAATTCTGTCGACGTTTCCGTTTTCTTCTTTGGCGTATTTCGTTATTTGTTCATTTCGTTTGGCTTGCATAGAGTGAGGATGCATGAGAAATGAAAAATGTAGCGCGGAATGTGGAGAAATTTGTCTGAAACAGAAAGAATAATCTACAACGAAACAGAAATGAAAGCGAATATGAAATAACAGCAAACATGCAGAATTGCAGTCTATGACTGCATTTAGACTAACGTCATATAATCGTCGATTCTTTTTTGATTTTGGTTTGGATAAAAGTCACGCTTGAAAATCAAATTTTTCCTAATTCCTTTCTGTTTGTGTTTTTTTATGCAGCTGTGCGTTCTGTCGCAGAGAAAATTTCTTCACCTTCCGCTCCTATTCCTATTGGCTACTATATTCTGCATGTTGCATGCATCCTCACTCTACGCAAGCCAAAAATGAGGCGAAAGAGAACAGAGAAAAACGTCAGCAGAGACTTTCATGACCACGTTTTCAGAACATCACAGCTTCCCCTCAATGCCTCGCTTCTCTTACCTACAATAAAAGTTTTCGCTGTCGCTGAGCCTATAACCTAAATGCAGACATAATTTTTGTGTAATAACTAGCAGCGACAGTAACGAGGAATCGACAAAAATTGCTCTTTCTAAATTGCCGTGTATGATATTGTCAAGTAACGTCTCAGTTAGCTGCATTGCATACAATGGGTTCGACTGAAGATATCGTAGTGCATCTAGTTAGCAGCTAGCTAGATGGAGAAACATTACAACGTTGGGAACTTGATTACAGCAGTGAGGAGTTGTCTAATTGGGAAGTACTCTCAAAATGTATAATTCGTCGCTACATTAATATGATAGGTCCAGAACTAAATCAGGAATGGTCATCGAATCAATCGAAGTTTAGTGGAAAGGTTGAAATCAGTAATTAAGGAAGAAAAAGGAACCTGCTGTAAGTGTACTGGTGCTTATAGGTTGTCGGATTGCCCCCAATTCCTAGGACTGGATGTGATGCAAAGGTATCAGGAAGCGAAGAGATTGGCGTTGTGCATTAATTGTTTTAGCAAACGCCATAGCACGGATGGTTGCCCCAATACACGTTGCAAAATACATATGTAAAGGTCTTCATCATGCACTTTTACATAGAAGATCTTCTTCCAATAGTACCTACTTGTAATGAGGTTCAGTCAGCAGTGCACCCGGAAAAGAGATCACTGAATAGTTCGCTCTTATCAAATAGTCTTGTTATGCGGTCAATCAATTGATTGATTCAAGTATGATGGACCATGTGTGGGCCCTATTGATTCTTCTTCTTATTCATTTGACAATCAAATGGAATTACATGCTACTTGTGCGACTTGACCGCGCGAATATCTTCTTATTTCAATCATGCAATGAATTACATGAATGAAAAACAATCTTTTCAGCAAGAAGAAACAGAATTCATTGTAAGTAATTAAAAGTTACAGCTTATATGAGGTATGTGATGTTCATTTTTTCCATTGATTTGAAATTACATTATGTTTTTTTATTCATTAGGAAATGAACATGGACTGTGGGTTTTTCAATTAAAACAATCGGTTTTATATAGAATTTTAGACGCCTCTGTTTGAGTAAAGTGTATATCTTCATCGGTAAAACTGAAGGCAATATTATTTCTTGTTTTCTTTTTCATTTCTTTCACTTTGTTGTAGTACCTTCGCACCCATTTGTGTTGTGTGTGCTTCATTCGAACAACTTGACTTTAAAGTTCAACCAGTTTCTTTCGTGCTTGGCTCAAAGATAGTAAGAAGAGTTTTGATTCACTGCTTCACTGCTTCACTGCATACCGTTTCCATATTTCCCTCAACAGGTATGTAATATTGTTTTAATAAACTCTTAGTATCATTGTCATTGTCTTTATTAGATATATTTTCTTTTAATGCTGATAATAGTAGTACTCGTATGTATTTATTATCCAATTGAATTTAAACAGATGTGTACGTTGAACCTGAATTCTCTATATACATATGTATATAAAATGACAATTTAATAAATTAAAAGTTCGCTCTTAAAGTTGATTTCAAATTAAAAATTACATATTTGTTTGTTTGTGATTTAATGATAATACAACAGATACAGATGTGTATTTATCTCATACAATAGATGTAATATTGCGAAATGATCTTGATTGAAAAAATTGTAAAATTAGCAAAAGAAAGTATTTATTTAGTATACTACATATTACTCTGCATTTTTTATATATACATATGTTAATCATGTATGGTACAGTATACATATATACTAGTAAATGTAGGGCCCTGAACTTGAGTTTAGAGTTCAACTTTATACGCATTTCCAATATCCCAAAACTTTCATTCCATATACGAGTATTATAGTTTTAGTATTGTATTTATTTGGGTTGCATTACTGGTTTAGTGACGTGGATGAATAACTTGAATTTAATATGGATTTATGTAAACACATAATTAATTAATGTGTTATGTATTACTTATTTTCTTTCCTATAAACTTTCCCTCTTTGATGTTAATGATCTAAAACAGCTACTAAATATTGTATTTTAAATGTTTTTTCTTTTACAGTATGTCGTTCCTCTTAGTTTTGCTGATTTTATACATCATTTGGGATGTTAACTACTTTCTACGATGCGTTTTCGTAGTGTTTGCAGGACGTATGTTCCAAAACAAACGCAAAGTAACCGATCAAACAACAATCTACGGTCTGTGCACCTCACAGGATGTTGATATATTTATCCGGCACATGAATAATGCGCGTTATCTGCGCGAATTGGACTTTGCGCGCTTTCATTTCTATGCACTCACTGGTCTTTATGAACAGGTAAAGGCGCGTAAAGGTGGCGCTGTACAGGGTGCCTCGAGTATTCGCTACCGTCGCACAATTCCCATTTTCCATCCGTACAAGATTCAAACGAAACTCATCTGGTGGGATGACAAAGCTATTTATCTGGAACAACAATTTGTTACTCTATCTGATGGGTTCGTACGTGCAGTTGCTCTCTCCAAACAATGCATTACCAATTGTAATGTGGAGGATGTATTAAAGACTTATCCAGAAGCTGCTAAACGTCCCCAAATGCCTGATGACCTTAAACTATGGCTGGAAGCGATAGAAGTATCAAGTCAAAAGTTGCGTAAAGATAAATAATCAGATTAGTGATCCTAATCTTATCTGCACTTAATTATGTAGTAACTTTATATCTTGTATGTAGTATAAAATGTCTGATTGTATAATTAATTTTGATGCTGTTTTTCGAAGTATGGTAATAAATTTCATATTGGGAAGGGTGTAACAATAAATTTTGGGATTATTATTTTTTAATACAGCATTCGTTTGCTTGCCTTAAAATCAACAGAACCAGAAGGATCCTTACATGTGGATATGCAGATTACATATTGTAGCTTTAGATGAGAAATTTTGTAGTTACTCACTGTATTCCTTCACAATGATATTGCACACCAATTTTTAATAAAAACCAGAAAGAAGGTTATCATTTTCTATGCCAAAGATGCAATACTCTTCACGCTTCTCCGGATTGCATCCAACCTTCCTTTCTTAGCATCACTATATTCTCTCTGTTATAGTTTGAGTATCAACAAACTTATAGTATTCAAATTTCAGTTCGATAAGTCAAAAAACAAACTTTTTCTAATAAGAGCATTAATTTAAGTGGGGATATGTATGGGAGGTACCCCTCCTGGTAACCTTAGGATCATGAAATTTACATAGTTGAATATGAATCAGAAACTTACAATGTCCAAATTTCAGTTCAGTTTTCTAAGAACATCAATTTAAATGTTGGTTTGTATGGGAGTTACCCCCCTTGTGGTCCGATTCGGCTGATTGCGACAAATGTCCAGCTCTCCAGCTCAAAAACTGAGGGGCTAGTTTGCATACAAACAGACGGATAGACGGACATTCACTCCCGTGAAGAGTACAAAAATTAAATAGAATATATTTATTAATATAAGTAGGTATGTATTTATTTTATTGATAAAAATAACAAATCATTTATTATTCATGGTATACTATTCAGTTACTTAGTTATTATACTGTTGCAGTATGTGTATAAGAATCATTTATGTAGTATTGTATAATTAGTTCATTGTGTTTTGTATCTGTGTTTTAATAGTCCGAATTACCCTGTGCGCCGGTAATGATTGCATCAATCCATATGCGAGCGGCTGCATCAGAGGCTGCTTGTAAATTATAATTGCGTTTTTTAGTTTTAACTATGAATGTAGAATGTGGTCGACCACTCTTTGATGCGTTTAGATGATCCAAGTAGACTTCGTGTATGGTCTGTAAAATAAATAAAACATTAATATGAGTGAGTAATAAATAATATTCTTTGCATAGATCATAAATACATATGTATGTAGATAAATTCTAAAATGAAGGTTGTCAAATTTACAAATCAATAATTCTGTGAATTGCCTCAATAGCTTAAAAACTGAGAGCATTTCTATCATTCATCATTAAGAACAATAAGAACAACAAATTGACGAACCGGCGGGTAATGTTGTTTCTTGCATTTATGGAAGGGCCTATATAAATTTAGTCATATTATTATTGGATTGGAAGTGGGAATACGAATTTAAATAAAAAAATATTCAATCTATTTAGTATGCCAAAATTTGTATGTGATTTTGTTTGTTGACAATTGTCATCACGGATGCGAACGGTGCAGCATATTTTTGGCCGGTGAACCAAGATAACAATGCTGACGGCAACAAGTGTTTAGCACCATCAATACGAACAATATCATCATGGTGGCTAAATGGATCAGCAGCATACGCAGAAGTTAGTTGTCCATTGGCAGTGCAGCATTTACGGAACACCATCTATGTGTTTTATCATGTTAATCACTCGGAAGGTTTCAATTTGAGGCATGATATCTATATACGTTTGGCTGTTGTTATGTGCCAATTACATCGACGTGGCAGACCGTTCGCCAATGTGCGCCTGGTGTTGCAGCCATGGCTTTAACTATACATTAGAATTCGCAAAATATACGCCAACATAATTTAATTTCGACTTGGAAAGTTTGCGGCGTTTTGCCTCGGTCATCGATTATGATGAGTTCCTGGAAAAGTATAGCTATTTTGCTGTCGCAGAAATGCTGTTGGTTTGTTTGTTGGAACATTCACTAATAAATTCGAATATGTGTAAAGCAATTGCAAACTGAAATGCCCGTGAGGCAGTCGACTATGTTTTGTGACTGCATTTTGGAGTCGCCATTTGGCAGAAGCACGCATTAAGTGCAATTACAGACTGTGAACACTATGAAAACTCATGGTCATGGTGTTATTGATTTCAATCATTTAAATCGTGTCATTACCACACTGTTAACTGTTTGTTAATAAGCACTCAACTAGATCATTGATTCACAACACCACACGAGTTGGTTTGCAAAAGTGTTAGTGCAGACAGAGTGTGACTATTGATAGTGTTGAGTGTAGCCCATGATTCGTTTAAGCCACATACACATAGTTTCTTCTCATCACACTGATCACTTCCATATACACACCATACACATATATCTTTGCACTTCTATGCATTACACAGTGTTAACACTAGCAGTGTGAAAGACTCTATGTAATTTGTAGTCTATCTACTCTATCCATACAACCGTACGTAATCATAAGTCAAAATTGAAATGAAGCAATGTGTAAAGATTAATTGTTTTCATCTTACAGCAAAAAAGGCACCACCACGAGGTTTGCGTTGCAATTTGTCCGAGTAATAAATAAGAGCGCCCCGTTGACGATCTAAGACAAACCAACGGCGTGACCAAACGTGAAATGTTGCTCCTAATTTATGCAAATAGCTTTAAATAGAAATAAAAACAAAATATATATGATTAATTGTGTAAGGAAGGAATCTGTATTGAATAGCATGTACTGAACTTACCCACGACAACTACGTTCATCGATAAAAACGTGTGGACACAAGTCAACTTGATGTCCAGCAGATTCTATGTGATGACGTAAATTTAAATTTGATGAAAATATGGGCAAATAACGAGTCAATGGTCTTTGATGCTTGGGTAGAATATGTTGTTTGCCATCGCTGTTGCTGTCATCACTGCCGCTACTTCTCTCCGAGCAGTTTTCACTCGCATTATTACTTAAGCGCATCTTATTGTGTTGTTGTGTCCATTGATCATTCATTGATTGCGTAGAGCTACTCGATTTCGGAGATGTCGGTTCAACTTTAAGTACTTTGCAATTGTGCTCTGAGTTGGCATCTGATAGAGGGCGAACGCAACGCTGTAACAATGGTGCTAACAACGACAATGATGAATGTTCTACTAGAGGCTGAGAAAGACGATGCTAAACATTTTTTTTTGTTTATTTTATTAAAAATCACAATTTTAATTCATTTTATTTTACCTGCTGACTGTTTCTGCTGTTCGTTATGTTGTGTTCTCTTGGTGCACTACTTCTTTCACTTTGCTGTTGTTCGCTCTTGTCCAAATTAAAAGATTTATTCGATGATTGCTCCTCCGTAGTAGTAGAGAAGGTTTGAGGTAAATCGACATTAAAGTTGTCTGTTGAATTAATAGCACTGCAAAAAATATGGAAAAAATGACTCATAAAATTTCTTATCAAAAGCTATTTAGTTAAGGTTAGGTGTGAAGTCATAGGGGTAGATACATTCAATAGATATCAAGCAAATCATCATAAATAAACGGCGTTACAATAGTACCTATTAAAAATACAATATCTAGTACGTATAACAAGATAGTGCCTTGCAAAATGATGATGGATGGATGGATGAACTATTGATGATGAGTTGTACCATCAATACATATAATAAAATCCAAATTGTACAAGTTGACCTTGGTCAAAACAAAAAATTTTTTTGTGTTTTTTTTTTGTCTGTGCGCTTGAGCACGCTAAACTCTTAATGACTTTTGAATGCGGTTTTCGTTGATGTATTGTAGCAAGCTTCTCGTAATATTTAGTTAGTTTGTTTCATTCCAATCGGTTCATAAACGCTGGTGAACGGCCCATAATATACTGAACCGTTGAATGCATCATGATAAGGTATTTTTATTTTTTGAGGATTCGCCAAGGAGGTGTAGATCATCCAAAGATCCAAGTAGACCGGCCTACTAGAATGTACGATTCACCGGACAAACAGTTTCTTGTAGAGCCTACGCACTAAAACTACCCCCGGACTACACTGGCTCTTTTTTCAACACTAGCGGGACCACCAATAGAGGCACTACTTTGACAGAGAGAGCAAGGTTAGACCACTTTTCTTTTTATTTCCATTAAGAGCTGAAAAACTTAATGGAGGCAAAACGAAATCTGAATTCACATATGAAGCCATTGTGACCTCTTTGGTGTAGCTTCACGGGAAGCTGTTAGAACCGATTAAAGCAGGGGCTCAAATGGTGACCCACCTAATAAACATGAGTCAATACAGGTGAACCCAAGCCTGCGGCAATCAAAGGATCAACTGGCGCCACCAAAGGCAATTCGAAGCCATGAGCTACATGCGCCATCCGCACCCATTCAATCCACTGTATCAAGTAGAACCAAACTTGATAATGAAAGTCAATTTGTTTAACGTGAACACCTGTCGTAGAGATTAATATCACGGTGCCGAACACAGGGGTCGGTAAACGTCAATCCACGTCCCCTTGAATATATATCCGCTGGTACCAATCTCAAGCCATACTTATTTTGGTCGTATGATTCATTCCTTGGTTAGGAACTAGACCTTTCTAAGTCTCTGATGTTGATAAGTGTGAAATGGAAAAGGCGCGGGGAAACAACAACACATACGTCCGGATGCTATTGTTATCTCTAAGCAGAGTGAGGCAACCTACGTCAACATGATAAGGCTGATCAAACAGCAACCAGAGTTATAGGAATTTGGCTCGAATGTCAATAAAATAAGGAAAACGCGGACAGATGAACTTCTACTGGAGCTTAAAAGCAAAGCAGTATGAAAAGGCCATAACCAAGGCCCTGGAGGAAAAAGCTGGCGTGAAAACTGTATGCCAACAAAAAAAACTGTGGAATGTTGGGATCTGGATGAAGATGTTGTGCAATAGTAGAAGTAATCCCAGATTTGTGTGGCATAGAGATATCATCTATAAAGGTCATGCGCGGGACAAGATTTGGTACTCAAAATGCCATTATCGAGTTACCTGCCGCAGAGGCTCAAAAACTACTAGATGCGGGGCACATAGGAATTGGATGGGTTCGAAGCAGAATACGCGAGATGCTATCGCTGTCTCTGTTTCGGGCATGTTTCCCATCAGTGCAAAAGCATCGTACAGGGGAGTGCTTACGATGTGGCATTATGATAAGGTGTATGAGTGAGTATTTGTATGGGCATTTTTATATAACAAATGATGACTGTCATGATATTGATGTGATTTTCTTTGTTCGGTCAGGACAACGTCTGTAGGTTTCTAATAAACTTACTTCTTGGATGATTCCTTATCATTGTGATCGCTGACTTTCTGTTGAATAACTGTAAAAGAAGATATTTTGTGTAAAGCTTTTTTTATGAAAATGTTTTCAATCTGAACAAATATTCGGTCATGAAATTGTTTTTGTTCTCAAAATTCCAAAACTATTCCACTCTTTTGAGTCAGGGTGCCACTCATTTCAATCTCAAGATTCCAACAACAAAAACAATTTCATTGGATTTTGTCCAGTCTACACAGTCAATGTAGTTAATGATCTTTGACACTTACCATTTTGTGCAGCTGTCACTGAGCAGTCCTTATTCGGTGGGTTTATATGAGTAAATGGCTCTAGGCGCATTGAAAATTCGGAATAATTGACATCGTCTTTAGTATCGGAATTAATTTGTTGTCGTCCTCGTTCAGTTATTGATTTATGTTTTTGGTTCGTTGTCTCTTCGTTTTTATCCGAACCGACATCAATATCGAATATTTGAAGTTGACCACGATGATTAAGTGGCTTGGTTGATGATGCTTCGATTGGCATTTCAATTTTATGATTAAAGAACATGTTCTCATTAATACTTTTCGACATAACATCGTCATTGAGGTGGACACGTCTAGGTGGTTCAAGAAATTCTGTAGACCCAAAAAGAGATTGTGACATAAAACCACCAACACCACCTTTGGTTAGATTTCTTGGATACGACAATGGTTTTAATTCTTCGTCATTTGGTGATGATGGTGATGATGATGCTGCTATTAACTTTAGGTCATCGTCATATTTATCAATCTTGTTGCTGCTGCTGTTGTTATTGTTATTGTTGTTATTATTATTATGATTGTTGTTGTTTTCAGTATTGGTGCCGCCTATTAATGATGAGGATTTTTCATTATTATTGATATATTCGAGAGTAAGTTGCTTTTCCAATGCCTTAAGATCTTCAAAACAGGCATGAAATTCGGATTCTTCTTCGAAATATTGAAATTCGAGGTCTTCAAATGTTTTCCGATCTAAATCCAAGGATTCAGAAACACGTTCCAATTCCTCTCCAAGGCACTTATTATCTGGTTTTTGTTTAAGCATAGCTTTTAATCTATGAAAATACAAGATTTAAAGGATAATTTGTATTAAATTAGTTCTCACTACATATATGGTACATGAATAAACATCTGTATGTAGGTACATATGTATGTACTTACTTTTTCACTTGATCTTGTTTCATTTCAATGGTTTGCTTAAGCTTAGCTTGCTGATTCTCCTCCATGACACGTGTGGCATTACGTTGAGCCTCTAGACGATGGATCTTGCGTTGTAGTGCATGAAGTTTATTAGTTTGTCGCTCATCTGCTGCCGATGATGTTTCATTTAACTACAAAAATATTATAATGTTAATACTCGCATATGTATGAATGTTATAAAAGTGTGTATTGAGTAGGTACCTTTATCAATTGTTCATCGCTGTTTGTTTGAGATTGCAAATGATCAAATTCTGTTGTTAAATGCTTAATACGTGATTTAAGTTCTAAGCAACTTTGCTTGAGCTTACTTTGCCGTAGATATTCATTTTCATCTGATTCAATGACTGCAGAATTATTCTTATTATTCGCACAGTTACTACTACTACTACTACTACTACTAGTAGTTTCCAAATTAGTAGTAGTAGATTTCTTACAACCACCACCACCACCACCATCATTCGGAGAATCCGAATCTAGTAAGTTCGATTTTGTTTGTGGTAATAAAGATGTGGACGAAGATGATGATGGATAGCTACTAGTACTATTGCTACTAACACCACTACTACTACTACCAACCTCAAACTGTCGTCGTTGAAATGATTTTATAATTTGTTCATATTCATGTTGATTTGTGGGCAGTTGAGCTGCTGCTGCTCCTGCTGCTGTTGTTGCTGTTGAAGGTGGAATAGGTTTCGAGGATGAGGTTGTTTGTTGTGTTGATGGTTGTGGTGGTGAAGACATAAGACTTGCAGCAAATGAACTATTAAAAGAAATATCTCGTTTTGGTGACATGCAATTTGTACGTATTTTTGTGCGAGGACTTTGTGGAAAGTATTTTCCACCAATATTTTCGCTATTATTATTTCTGGTGTTTGTGTTTGTTGTGTTGTTGTCAACATTACTTGTCTTCTTTTGGTCAATGAATTCAACTTGATTTGGACCCAGTACACGAATATTTTCATAGCCATACGATGTGCTAACATTGGCACTATTTAGAGGGACTTTGGTGTCTACATTTCCACCTCCACCTCCACTATTCTCCATAGCTGAAGAGCCAAGCATCATAGTATTAGATAGGTCACGATAGAATTGTAACTTATTTTCACGTGGCAACGATCCATTTGTTTTAATGCGATTTTGAACTATTGGTGATGATGTAATACAACCACCACCACCACCACCGCTGCTATTATTAAACAATTTACTTTCATTAGTCGATTGATTTGCATACTCTGTACAAATCTCTAGCATATCATCAAGATGGACTAAGTCTGCAGCACAATTGCGTTGCTTTTCATTGGCGGAATCACTAGAATTGATATCGGTGGTGGCATTTGTTGAAAAAATCTGCAAACGTCCATAAGACTTTGGATAACGATCGTGATTTTGATGGGAACTTGTAGTGGAATTATTTCCACTCATTGCCGATGAATTATGCACTTTGGTTAGAAGTTGATCTGCATTAAAAGTTCCACCAACATTATATGAGAAAGGTGAATTTGATGATGAGGATGCCGATGCTGATGATACGAATTTAGTCATTGCTATGGAGGGATTTGGAGAAGGCACATGCGTAGTATTAGATACATAATTATTTGTAGGTCCTGGAATGTGGTGATGGTGATTAAGGTTGCTGCTGCTGTTGCTGCTATTGGTATTGCTGTTGTTTTGGTGGGTCATTGATTTGGCTAATGAATTGCATTTCATTGTATAATTCATATGTTTCTCAGTACGATGATTTTCAGCAAGATTCTTTGCAAAACTGGCATATTTCTGGCCAAGTACATCTCTTGCTGGCATATTAACAGTGACCAAATCTGCAGTAAATACTTTCGGACACTGCATACCATTTAAATTTAACGGTGGCGATGAATTTTTAATGCTTGATTTAATTAAGTTGGACGGGGTTGATAGCGTAGAACTAGGCATGTTGATCATAGATTTTGACATAGTCTCATCCAGTTGCAACTGCTGCTGTCTGCTTATGGGTGGGTTAAAAATGTTATTGAAAAATCTTTCGAGCTCTTGTGTTTGATAAATTTCCAAATTGCCACCAGTAGCGGCAATATCAGCTGAAGTATTCCTATTGCATGTTGCTCCTGCTCCTATATTTCTAGTATTCAATTGTGTTGTTGAGTGTGTGTTAAAATCCATTTGTTGTGTTTGTGTTGCGATGCGTTCATTTGAATCCATTGCCGAGCGAATCATTAACGCCTCATCCGGATTATTAAAACGCAAGTAATTGGAATCGCCAATTGTGATCATGGCTCCCTGTGTAAGGTTTGTCTCTTCCATTATGTTCGTGCCATCGATAAGTAGACGTGCCTCTTTTTCGGGAACTATACTGACTTTGTTATCTTCGCTTCGGTATATTGTACAGTGAATAGAACGGACACCGGGGCCATTTAATGGTATACTACAATCAGATGCTGAGCCAATCGTTGTATCACCTTTAAAACAAAAAGGATAATGATAAAGTAAGAAGCAACAATCAGACATGATACGTAAATAGGAGGAGGAGGAGGCAGACAAACTGTACTTACCAATATGTATGTAGTGTATGGTGACAGCTGTACTCAAACGTCCGCCACCCAAACTGACTAGATGCGGATCGGTGGCAGCAACACGTAGCGATGGATCTTTCTTTGCCAATAACATCTATAAGAAAGCAAATACTTAAGTATGCATAGGCATATATTGTATAAAAAGTACATAAGGAATACAAAATCAAAAAGACTTGGTTTGGTTTGGTTGACATGGTATTAGTACACTACATGTACATGCGTGTTAGTAGTCTCTTGGATTGGATCAATCGCTTTGTCTATCATATTCATTATAGAGTTCTTAATTAGCAATGCAGCAGCAGCAATCGTCATCAAATGTGTAAATTGCCAAAGTATGTCATCTTTAACTCATATGTAGTACGTACGTATGTATGTAGGTTATATCTACTTATATACACATATGTATATACATCTGTTCTTACAATAGCCTTCATCAATATTTACATACCTAAGTATTTATTTGTAATTCATGTAAAAATGAAGTGTTCTTTTATTCCAATACCATACTAATTATGTATGTATGAATTCTCATAGTTTTATAAATAAGTTTAATGATACTTGATTGTTTACCTTATTTAAATCGTCGAATAACGTACAATGTTTCTTATTTCTTGATGATGACTTAATAAACCACTTTTTGTTCTATATTATGGTCATATTAATGTCTAAATAAATTTTATTTTATATATGGCTGAGCAAAAACTGGCTTTAATTTATGCCATGACTAACAGAAGCAAGTAGCAACATCAGAGCCAATGCCCAATGCCCATAAAATTCGCGCGCATATAACAATTCATCACTTGATATTATGATACTTTATCTTTTTGTTTTTAAATTATATCATATAAAAAAGAAACAACAAATGTTTTTCAGTTTCGCACAATAAGAACTAGGTTCGAATATTTTTTTGTTAATACCGACGTCAGCCTTAATTATTCTTATAAATAAACAGTTTGTTTTACTTTGTTAACAATTACAAGACGACTAATTTACAAGGGGGTCTATAAACCACAATTCATATTATGGTACATCAATTTATTCAAAGCAACTCTGCTCTACGAGATCTGCAACGATCGCTAGCAGCGCAATCGAACACTTTTTTGAACGGGGTAGAGTGGTAGAAGGAGTTAGGTTGGCTTTTTCCCGCGTTTTAACTTTAATTTAGGGTGGAGTTTTGCCCTTGTTTTTGTGTTTTACACCTGTTCAGCTGTCAGTCACATTGTATCAAGAAAAAGATAACTAGATAACCAAATTTATTAACAAAAGTAAACAAAGATATTATTCAAAATCACTTTGTCAACAAATTGCAGTGAAAGGTATTTTCTTTCAACATATGAAGGACTTTAAAATATAGTTCATTTTGAATTACGTAAAATCGCTAAAAATAGGGTGCGGATATTTGAATCAATTCTGATTAACAGCCATGCTGAATGTACTAATGCGCGGGGATGTTGGATGCCACTGTTTCATTGACCAAAAACAAAAAAGCTCTCAAAGACATGAATCGCCACCATTATTTTGATGAAGAAAAATCATTCCACTTCATGAAAAACATGGAAACGCAGAATTCCAATTCCATCGATGTTCTTCTTGATAAGGAATAGTGGAAACAATCGAAAGCGTTTAGGCCCGATAGTGAACTTAATTATTTTTTGTTCGCTCAATAATTTGACGTTCTGGCGACACAGAGACTCTGGTGACATGAAGACTGAGGACAGACATAATGTTGCATTTTCAGGCAAGAGTTGGTTTTTCCGAGCACTTTTGACTTTCCGTATAGAAGCAGGTGATGAAGAAGTAAGAACGCACTTGGAAACAGCTCCTAAAAACTGACCCTATCCAGATCGAAGTTATCGACATTATTGGGCAAACAATCCGGTCAAGATTGTCCAGCGGATTAACAAATCAAAATTGTCTGCTATTATCTGTGACGAGATAGTTGATGCGAGTAAAATGGTGCAACTGACCCTATGTGTTAGATAAGCCGTTGTGGACAAAGATATTTTCCGAAAAGATTTTCTTGGATTTATTCCACTGAAGTCAACAACAGAAAAAAATGTGACGAAAGAAATCACTAAAGAGTTAGAAGCCTTAGATTTTAATATCAATTGGTTGCTCGGATAAGGGTATGACGGAGGGTCTAACTATTCTGGCAACGAAAATAGATACAGATAGCGAGACATCATCAAAGGCGACACAACTTATGAGTGCGATTGAAAAACTGAATTTCTCATCTCCCTGCAAGTTTTTACCGCTGTCAATACTCCAATCCAGTAGGACTCTAGACACCAGAACTTCAGATATCATCAGCTTGTGCTCACATCGCCAATATAATTGACTTCTTACTTGAAACAAGAAAGAATGAAGCATCTTTCAATTGAATTTTTGAAATAACCAAGAGAATTACTGACGCAATAGGATTCGAGTATAAAATTAACTAATATACGCACCGAGGAAACGATGCCTCTGGGGTACTTTCGCAATTTTTTTGCAAATTGTAAACTTTCGATAAACGATGGTAAATACCGGCATTTAATGATGTATCAAACTTTTTCACAGTGCCACCATTTACTATCTTTTTCTGAATTTTACGATTTCTTTTTTGGGTATGATATTCAAAGGGAAATTCATGGACATTCTGGTTCTGGAGTGTTAGATCTCACCAGATAATACCAAGCACACAGTCGAAAAAATCGTGGCAGCTGCGTAAATTTATGAAAATGATTTGAACGATTTGCAGCGAAACAAGAAATTGTTTTGTGGCACAAGAACACGAGAGTTGAAGAGAGCCCAGACTACACTTTAAGCACTGCAAGTCATCAAATCAAAGAAGTTCAATAAAATTGTACAATGTTTTCGATGATCCCTATAACTTCGGCAACAGCTGAACGGGGTTTTTCTCTGATAGATGGAGTCAAACCTTGTCGTCATTGTATTGAGCAGTAGTGGATTGATGTAATTCTAGACATCTAGTATTATAGTAGGTACATTAATCTTTATAAGATTTAACAACCAGAATAGGATATTCATTAATGATCTCATAGTAAGTTCCCCCAAACTTGGAGAATAAGTAAGTTTTTATTTTAAAAAATTTAATATATTTACAAAGAAATTAAGAATACTATTTTAATATGAACGTACATACATATGTAAGTATTATATAGCATATAGTGTAATGGTCCATTATGATTGGTGTGTGTTAGTTAATCTTTATATTCTGAGAATTTTGTTAAGTCCGCTGCATTACATTCATCATAGTTTTCCTGAAGATAATTTTGTAACCAATTATAGAATTCGGTCATATAAGAATCCACTTTGGCAATGTGCGTAAAGGTCATAAACTTTGGGGGCGAATTCTTGCTCCGACCATATAAGTTGTGTATAAAATTCTCACACAAATATATTGAAGCAACTGCATCCATTTCAATTACTTCTGTGCGAAGTGATAACTTGGCAAATGATTCTGCAAATAGTTTCAGTACAACGAAACTTTGTTTACTAAGGACATCTGAAAGAGAAAGTAAAATAGAAATGTGATTAGTTGTTAAGACTATGATGATGATGGTGGTGATGATAATGAATGTTACTTACTGGGACGGACATAACGAGTGACCACAAAGTATTGTTGCAATAACTTTATTGCTGCCGATGTCATGTTCACTTTGAGTTTGGTAATTTGTTCAAGAAATTCACGCATTTCCTCAAATGGTATTGAAAGAAAATCTGTGGACGCTTCATAAACTCCGACACGGTAACGATTAAGTATATAGTCCATAATGACCTCATCATTATCATCATCTTCCATTATAATAGGTAGCCCAAATACTCTAAGAATTGGAGATATTCAATTAAAAGAAATTTAGAAATTAACATGCATGCAATGGTGGTGGCATCATACAAAAAGAATTTGTTCAAAGTCTCCTGTTTGAAGTCATCGCCTGGATGCCAAAGGGACCAGATTGCTGTGTCGAGAGGAATTTCGTCTTTTGAACGGTCCGAGGTAACAGTAGAATTTTCCACATATTTGAGCAGAGTTTCAGTTTCTGAATTTTTAAATCGTTTCCAGTCGCCCGCATAATAAACACCACCCTGAGACAGCATAAGTGGATTGGCTTCGTTCCAAGTGCACTTAAAGGCACTTTTTTGTACCGGGTTTCTTATTTTGTCATGGGGTCCTATAAATCGTTTAGCCAATTTACCAATTGTGCTAACCAAATAGTTAGCCATGTATGTGTCATAACAAATAATCATCAAAGATACTGGAGGACGGTTACTATTGGGCTTTCAAAAAAAAAAATTGGTTAATTGTTGTGCCAGTCAGTCGTCTGTGATAAGTAAAATGTGAAACTTACTTCAAATGATGCCAAACTTAGAAGCAGTGACATTTTAAAATATACATATGACTCCATTGGCACGCGTTCCTGACATAGCTGGGCACTAATAGCATACACAAATGAATATTCCGAGTGTTTGTCCAATATCAAATCATATAGTTTCTTTATACTTGCAGGAACTAAGCTTATGTCCGGAGATGTTTTGCGTTGACTACCACGCCGAAATATCATACTATTTATTTCATTCATGGCTTGGCTTTTGTTTTCCTGCTCATAAAACTGATCTTCCGACAATGAAAATTGTTTATTTATTTGACTTCTATAAAGTTCTTCTTGTCCGGATAATGATTTGTTTTGATTGACAAAATTTGAAATATATCCTGGTAGATTGTGCTGTTTGTGCTGCTGAATTGATATTTCCTTATGCTTGATTTCCGATTTCTTGCTACTACTGTTCATTCTATTGCGAAAGGAATTGTTGTTGCTGGTTAATCTTCTTTCATTAAAATCATTACTTTTTGCTTCATCATCAATAAACAAAAAAGAAGACGAAGGCTGCATAAACTCTAATTGTGAATATTTTGGCATATCTATTATCTTCATATTATTCATATATTCGCAATCCATCATCAACTGTGGTGGTGGTGGTGTTTTAGTTGGCATATTATGCTTAGTTGAATCTGCCAGTTTTTCCTTTATTGGAGGACTAAAAATCAATGATTTATCTAGTCCCCTCTTTGATAGAGGACTAAAAACAAATGATTTGTCTGATGTAGAAATCGGCGACAATACAATTTCTTGTGATTTATTCTGAGGATAAAACATGGATATTATTTGATTGGCTTAAACTATTTATTCTTATATGTATTATTCAATTAAACTCACGGATTCCTTGGTCTAAACATTAACAACAAATACAGGTGGGACTCACACATTAATTCACTTATAACTTCATTACACCAAAAACTCAATATAATAAAATGCTTGCCTGGCAAAGCCATATTAATCTCGAAAATATAATACGGTCTATTCATATATTCATATATGGTCACACGCCTAAATCTACGCTTAATAAATTAAAGACTCCACTTTATTCGGAGATCAGGATTTTTCTACACCCATCAATAACATACTCCAAGAAACCCACTTACCATCAATTGAAACGAAAAGAGATTATCTATCTAAAATCTCAATAACAGAACTTTCTCAGTGGTACTAGATGGTGTGGTGTCTAGCATCAAGGCTATTTGAGCAGGTATCCCCCAGGGTAGCGTTTTGGGTCACGAAACTTTACACCCTGTTCATACACGACCTTTAATTATAACTCACTCATTATTTTTAAGAAAATAATCAACCACCGAGCCGAAGGCCATAGCAGCCAGTGCTTCCCCTTTTAAGTTATGTTAAGTTTATATAATTAAAACAACTGTAATAAATAAATGAACTCACGGATAATTCATTGTTGTTGTTGACTTTGACAGGAGTACGATGATCCTTTGGGGATTTGTCTATATCAATTTGAAAGTTGGAAATGTCACCGAAATCAATCCATTCCTTGAAGCGGTGGTTGTTTGTGGAGTGTTTTTGTGACTGTGATTGACTGTATGGAAGGTGGTCTCCTCCTAATACTATATCATAATCTGGATAATCTGCATAGTCAGGTTCTTTAGTATTATTGTGTTTTGGACTTTGATTTTGTAGTGCAATTTTTGCTTGCGAAGCAATTATTTTTTTTTGTATTGAAGCAAAGATTTCATCGGCTGTTTGAGTTTCAGAACCATATTTACGTGTATTATGCTTTGTTCTACCCTCCTCATTTGTAATATTTCCTTCTTCACTTAAATCAAAATCTAAGTGATTTCGATTATATGATTCTTGATTCGATTCTGGTGGTTTGTTCTGTAAAAATAAATGAAATTAATGAACTCACTCGCATATATATATATATATATATGTATATATGTTTTATCTATTTTAGCGAACTCACTTGTGATCTTTGTATATTTTTTGGGTGCAACACAATTGATTCATTGTTGGTTCGATTTTGATCGTTGGGAGAGTTGGAAATATGCTCAATGTCAATGGAATCAATCCATTCTTTGAAGCGTGAGTTGGTGTGGTTTGGTGACACTTGACTACAACGAAAGTCTCCTCCTTCTATAACACCAAAAATATCTGATTTAAATACTAATTGGTCTGCATCATCGTCGTCGTCGTCAAGTTCTTTAAAGTTGTTTGCAATATTTGGTGGTTGAAAAGGATTTATAGTGTCACTCACTTTTCTCGTTTTTTGTTTCGTTGAATCTTTTTTATATTTTTCAGTAACATCTGAGCTACAATTACTACTATGTTTTCCTTTACCTCCGCTTAAATCAAAATCCAAGTGAGATCGGTTAAGTGATTTGGAATCCAATAAGGGCCACTCTTCAGGCGGATTACGATGCTGCGAATTCTCCAAATCAGTTTGTACTATATTGTCCAAATCCTCTTTGTCAATGCATTCCATCCATTTTGTAATGCGTGCATTGTTTGCGCTTTGAGTTCGCTGATTATCATAGCGTTCTTCAAATTCACAAACTAAGCCATTTAGTTGTACGTCAACATAATCAATATAATCATTGTTATCATTTGTTTGTCTTTCATGTTTTCTTTGAGAAGGATTTATTGTTTCACTGACTCTCACACTTACTTTCTCTTTTTGCTGCGTTGGCTTAGTTGATTTATTAAATCTTTGAGTTGTTGCTGCTTGATTTCTGCTTATATCAAAATCTAAGTTATTCAGATTATATGATCTTAATGGACTATTATCTATCGACGGATCTGTAGTAGGAACAATATTGTTGAGTTTTGGACTGTGCATTTCCAATGCAGATTCTAGATCTTCAATGGGCACATTAGCAATGTCATCATCCATCATGGTTGGAAATTCACTTATTGCCTCATTAGGTTCCATGCTTCAAACATAAAAGAATCCGACGAAGAAGTATTAATGTGGCCAGTAACTAAATAATGTTCTCCTAACTTCAATTCGCAATCGTATTTATCATCTGTGATGAAGATGGAGGAGGACAGTCAGCTATAGAAGTTTTTGTTAATATATTCTCATTTACCTGATAGTCGAACGGTTACAATACGATTTACTTTATTTGTATTTTTCGATGGGACTACACTTCCAATGGGTAGAATAGTTAAAATGCGAAAATACTCAGTTGTGCGCAATTTTTGATATTCGCACATTGGACGTGAACAACTTGTACAAATTGGAGCTTTGGATAAATAAAAGAATCATAACGTAGTAGTGTTTATTGTCTGCAACAAATGCCAGAGATTGATTGCATACCTTCTTTCGATTTCCTCTGTATGACGTTACGTCGGCAACCCGTATTGCAATACCAAATTGATTGTATTCTAAGAGGAGAAATCAAAAGAACATTTTTTTAAAAATATAACATAATTTTTAAAAATTAAAACAACTTACACGAGTGGCACAGGGTTTGTGTAAGCGGAAAGTATACCGTTCACCAGAGACAAACCGAAACGCAATAGATGCGAAGATGGTTCATAAAGTAAGTTGCGTTGAAGAGGTAATCCTATGAAGCGACCACGTACATGGATCTGGGCTATATCGATGGTAGTAAGTCTATTTTCTGATCTATTGTGGACAAATTCCCTTATTACGCCATACACATAATATTTGACTGTTTCTTTGAAGTATACTGGCTCTTCGATTACAAAATGCAACAGCGAGTGCACTACCAAATCTTTATATTGAAAGTCCAAAACAACAAATATCGGTGCCAAAGCGTTCTCTGGTTGCTTTGTTTCTTGAAAAGTATTGACAAATTTCTCTGCAGCCCCTGTGACACTAGTTAACAAATTTGTTTGTTGCAAAAATGTTTTAATTAAAAGTTGCGCGCCAATTCTGTTGAATCTCAAAAAAACTCAATCAAGAAACACTGGAAAATACAATTGTAAAAACTCACTCATTGTGATAATCAATTGTATTCGAAGGAGTGTTTGCTGCTTCTATACTTCTTCCATTAAACATAATTCCCAACACCAATTTACAAATAATTAAAATATCAGCAATTTATGTGTTTAAATATTTGATATGGAAAGAGCGAAGACACTTGCTTGTTATTGAAACGAATGGAAATTGCACAGAAACAAAACAGCACATGGTGTCTCTCATATATTTAATTGCATTACATTTCCATTGTTTCGCTCTGCTATTTTTTGACCTTGAGACAAAACTCTGCTGCTATTTTTTGACATAGTTTTCATTTTACCTTCAATCCTTTATTATTTCTTTTAATTGTAAGGCTGTTGAAATTTTGATAAAAGTTATCATTAAGTTTTAAATTTAATTTGATTTTAAAATTGTAAACATATATATTAATAAATTAATTAATTATTATTAATAAATTTATTTAAAATCGAAAGGGGAATGAGTTAATACCAGATGCAATTTATTGGCTGCATTTAATTTGCATAATAATAATAATAATAACTTATCAGAGTTTTTATACTTATATTTAAATTGATAGAATTATTGGGCAGAAATAAAAAAAATTCGGTTAGTGTTATAAAGTTAAAAGGCCATATTGCCCGTACTGAAAGTTCAAGGATGGAAATTTGAAACAATGATAGAAATTCATTGCACTTTGATTTTGAAGAAATTATGCTCTTAGCATCAATTTCCCATCTGTGAAACAACACCACACTTACGTACTTTGTCAATTTCAACTGATTCATACTCTCACATTGATTAGCATCTTTTTAATAAAGAACATTCTTGACATAAGTACGTACAATTTTGCAGTAAATAAAACTTCCACTATACATATTTTGATTAAATAGAAGAAGAATCATGAGTTTTGTTCCAACGCCGGCATCTTTGCGTTAAGTGCAGTCCATCCCTCCAAATCGTCTACGTTAGATTAGTAGCTCAATTGGAAATTCATTGGTCGGACTTATAAAGGTTTTGGTCGATCCCTAGTATTTTACGCAGGCAAGGAAGGAATTAACGAAAGTAGTGTCCAGGTTCACGGTGAGAAATGTTGTCAATGAGCAAGCACTAATAGCATCGCTTTTGCGTTGAAACTGAAGAAACGTAATGTCGTGTGATATGGAATTTGATGCCCATATGTTGATTAATTTGGCAAAAGTGCTTCATTCAGTTGTGCCTGTAAATGTTACTTTGCTCCCAAGATTACAAAACTCCAACTTACGGGTAATTTCTTTACCATATACGCTAAACCACACGCACTATTCGATATGAATTCAGTTTTGCCAACACGTTTATTTTTAGACCAACTTCACTTGGACAGCAAGCACAAAGCTTATCCAAATTTTCCTGCAGGTCGGATCTTTAGATAGACAGCCTCAGCACCGGATCAAGAGGGAAGGCAAACCGGGGCAACCGCTCCGGGCGGCAATTTCGGGGGCGCCAAAATCATAGTATAATATAATTGAAAATAAAAAACTAGCTCCATAAAGCGCCTAGCATACGGAAGCCTGGTTGGCTCACCGTCGACTTGTAAGAAAATACAATTGTGTATTATATATTATTGAGTTTTTTTTAAGTAATTTATCTTAAACGCTGGAGAGAGGGGTGCAATTATTAAGTTTCTGTTCCGTTGCGAAGAAAACGTAGATCCGGGGCTGGACAGGCTAGATATTTTTCTAGATGTTCATGTAAGTTCCATGGTATATCGCTTATGCTTTTTAAAGCTATATGTTTAACACATCTTCGAGAAGTAGCAATGGCATGAGGGCATACTTGTTTTACATTGGTTTTAGGGCGTACGAGTCTGATAATTCATCGTTGTGCAGCATCACTTTGTATTCAAAACCTTCATAGTAAGCTTTGATGATATTTACGAGTATAAGTGTTTTTCCTGTCAATCGCTTCGTGGACTTCGTAGGTCGTTCTTAAACGAGCCTCAAACCTGAATTGATTATTTCGGTATTATTAATAAGTATACATATACGAGAATAACCGCCATACCAGTCGATACAATGACGGTTCGGCTCTTACAATAAATGACTGCCGGAGCAGGTTAAAAGGGCTCCACCCTTTTGTTAAAGTCAGTTGATTGGAATTGCAATTAAATGATCTAAAAACCAGAAAGAAGGCTATCATTGGCTATGCCAAAGATATAATACTCTTCACGCTCCTCCGGGTTGCATCCAACTTTCCTTTCTTAGCATCTCTAGTAGTAGTAGTAGTAGTAGTAGTAGGGCATCTCTATATTCTCTTTGTTACAGTTTGAGTATCAACAAAGAACACAGTTTGAGAGGCACTTTTAATGTACTTTTATTTTTTATAAGTCTGTTATGTTTTGTTATTGGGTTTGTATGGGGGGTACCCCTCCAGGCAACCCTAGGATCATGAAATTTACATGGTTGATGAATCAGAAACTTATAGTGTCTAAATTTCAGTTTGATGAGTCAAAAAACAAAAAACTTTTTCTAATAAAAACATTAATTTAAGTGGAGGTAACGTTATCCCTGAAAAGTATGCTTTGCTATTTCATTTATTGATTTAAAACAGCTTGGTCATGTTACTAAGTAAAAGGTAGACACAACTAATACTGCTTTAAGTTACAAAACTTGGTCATGAAACATAAGCTATTGTAATACATAAACGGTTATCACTAAAGGCATGCTTTATTTTTTATCAGCCAAATCGGTCAAGCCGTTCACCTCATGTGATGCGCTAATCAAACGCAGCTTTTCCCACCTTGATGGCAAAGACTATTAAACATAATTATTTAATATGTAATTATAATTTATAGTGTTTGACATTAGCATGGAAGCTTTTTTAAAAACATTATAAAATGCTAAATATTTATCCTCCTTCAGGACAAACATATGAACATATTTGAATTTAACAGTAACAGAAACACAGTACATAGTACCATGAAAATAATACAATGAATGTTTGACTGCGCAGTGGGTAAAATAATCAAAATCAAAATCGTGAGAGATGACTTTGTCCATCTGTAGATATACACATACATATGTGTATGTGTGTCCTTTTATATCTTTTCGTAGTCTTTGCTTGTGCGCTTGTTGCATAACAGGACAACGTAATAGACATATGACGACGACGATGACGACGTGAACCAGGGAAATTCTTTATAGAAATAAATCAAAAACTACCATTAAACAGACTAACTACACATACTACTACTTAGTACATTCGTATACAGAAAAGCAAAGAAAAGAATGTGAAACACGACGCATTGTAGAATAAAAATAAATTGTTGAAAATCTTCATATAATAATATATATAATAATATAAATCGATTTAGTAGTATTTTTTGTAACAATATATTTTGTAATTTTTAAGGAAAAGAAAACACACACATAGAAGAAGTTTTTTTTTAAGTGCAAAAGTGTTAAATAAGAAAGAAATCGAATTCAATTCGCAAAAAGGAGGCGTGAACGTGTGTGTGTGTGTGTGTTTATGTGTGAGCATGTGAATAAAGTACAACGAATATACCTGATATACAATAGTATTATATGGAAAAAATTATTATAATAATACAATATATTATAACCAAAGCATAAGCAATTTTTGCAAAAATCAAAAAAAAGAACACAACAAAAAAAAAACCTTATACAACAAACCAAACAAAATAGCGAAATCAATCAAAGCAGCTGACAAATTGAAAAATCGTTAAAAGCTTTGAATCAGATTGGATTTTGAATTGGAGATTAGTCCATATTCATATTAATATATACATAAAAAAAAAAAAAAAAAAAACTAAAAACTGAAATTATACAAGCAACAAGAATAACAACAACAAATATACAAAAATATACATAAAATATTAGATAATATAAAAAAAAATAAAAAATACTCTATATATACTCAACTCTTACTACATACATATACCATATATATATACATATATCTAATGAATTAACTAAAATATACAATATAAGAAAAAAGTGTAGTTGTGATTAAAATTAACTGTTATTATTATACTAGAGAACTGTTATTACTTATATACAATATATGTACCTATTATTATTATTATTATTATTATATTGATATTTACAATATTTACAATAACACACACACAATAGTATTGTAGTAGTAGTAGCAGTAGCCATGAATATGTTACATACATTTAGCAATGGTGTCAGTGGAGCAGCAGCAGGCGCTGGCAATGAAGCAATTGGCGGTGAGTGTGTGTGTGTGACAATAACAAATGTAACTACTACATATCATATTATATAACAACAACCTGTTATGTTTAAATGAACATACATACATAGGTAGTATTGTATGATATTAAATAAATATTGTACAATACTACCTACTATTTAATAAGGATACAAATTTATCCTAATATTGTACATATGTATATTTTCGTGCCCCACCCAGTCCTGATTGTTGAGCTTATAACAGTATACTATACGTATATATATACCATATGTATTGTAATTATCTGAGAACTGCAAGAAGTAAGTTACTTGCCTTCAAACAAAAAAAAAAAAAAAAAAACAACAATTAGAAGAAAAACTTCCATATTTAACTTGGTTGGGCGGCATTGTTTTGGATTTAAAAAAGCCTTGCTATGACTTCATTCGTATAAGTTCGTTGTTTTTGACTTGCAGAAGATCATGTTCATAGGTACAGCGCCCGGTGCCGACCGGAAATTCGCCGCCCCTCTTTTTTAATTATTTGTCAAGAAAATTAGTAAAAGTCAAATAAAGCAGCTTTAAATTTTTTTAAAAATTAAAAATGTACTTTTCCTGGCATTACTGCTGGCAGATGTTAAAAACATTCTCAACAATTTGACAATGTTTGACAAGCCAAAGCCATCTTCAAGTTTGGACTCAATAATGAATTGTAATAAACCCAGAGAGAAGGACTTAATTAACTCTTTTTTACAGTCTGGGTCTGTTGTTCGTAGATGTACACGCCCAAGTTGAAATTCTTCCTTATTAATTAATGTCTTGAGGAGATTGATCCAAATATAGTTCGTCCACGCTCAATATCACAGCAGGCCTTTGGATTCTTTTTCGAATTTCAGCCGTTACTCTGTCTATTGAAGGTAACATTGTTCGCCTTAAGTTCTGATTCATCTTGGGGGTTCAAAGGAAATGTCAAGCTCTTCACATAAACTTTTACCATATTTTAAAGCGTCATTCACGAATTCCTATCGTTTTTCTTCTAATAAGGTCTGTAAAGCACTTATTTTCTGAGCTCATTGATGTATGTAAATATATTTAGTCCCTCTGTTTGTTAATAGCACGCGTTGAATCTTCGAGAGCTTTGGACGCTTCGGCTTCAAAAGTTGCAATGTATGAAATCGTTCATATGAAGCAAACTACACAGATTTTATTTAAAAGCCATTAAAAACCGTTTAAAGCCAAAGCGTCCAACGCATGCTATGTAGTTCTTTCTAACTTTAGAGTATTGGCGACATGATCGTGTCGTCGACAGAGACAACGTCGCTTTTGAAATAAGTATAAAATGGTTATGATTGATTTGTGCAAAGCAAATAGATTCAGTCTGTTGCTGTGAACAAAATCAAGTTTGGAGTTTTAAATATGATTTAAAAAATAGAGGTGCTTGCCGCCGCCCCTTATCGTATACCCCACGCTACACCACTGCATGCGTATATCCAATCATAATAATCTATCTATCTATGTATATATAAAATCGTAAGCCTTTTCGTGTACGTGCACGCTAATCTCAGAAACGGCTTAACCTATTTATTTTGACTGGTGTATTGTAGCAAGCTTCGTAATAACATAACAAAAGATATTCATATTTTTAATTCTGTTGCCTACTTTTTGGCTGATTTTCGAATGTTTCCCTTTTTATCTGCGGGGCAACATTAAAGATCTGATAAATAGGGAAAAAGATAACAAAATACACGTTATTACAAGCATACTTCGAATACCACGCGTACGAAGGCGGGGGCACAGCCAGTATTTAATATGAAACAAACACTAAATGTTATTTGAGACCTGCTACAATACATCAATGAAAACCGCATTCAAATCGGTTAAGCCGTTTCTGAGATTAGCGTGCACAATGTCACAGACAAATAGATTTTATTATATGTAAAGATTTGTAAAATGCGTCAATTCAATTCTCAATATCAATCTCCCTAGCTGCTCTCACTCTAGAGTATTATTATAATTTTGGGTGTACAATGTAGTATTTTTTTTCATTAACATAACATCTGTCTGTTGTTTCTATGTGTTTTTTTTTTGTTCGTTTATCGGAAAAAAAGAAGTTTATAACAGACAACAAGTAGAATTACACATATAAATAAACATACGTAACAAAAAAGAGATAGACAAAGGAAGACAGAAAGCTTCGTAAGGCTGGCAATGCGATCAATTAGCCGACATCTACGTTTCGGCGGGCTCTCTCTAAGCTGCGAAGCTTCTTCATGACCTCAACAGCAAACTTCGAAACCGCATTCCATTTGCATTGGCTCTCCAGCATGTGCCTTACTAGGTTCTCAACCATTATTTTTACATGAAATTAAATGTTTCTCATAGAAACCCTTGTCCATATTGGCAAAAAACAGTCGATTTTTCCAAGTTTCTCTTGAGTCGCTTCACAGTTAAATTATTCGCCATTAACAGGAAACAGGTGATAATCACTTGGTGCCAGGTCCGGACTATAAGATGAATACGTAAGAAACTCTCAACCAAAAGTCCGGAGCTTCTTACGAGTGAATCACTATCAATGTTCGTTGTCCTTATGGAACACAATTCCCCTTCTATTTGCCAAAGTTGGGCAAATACTTCCTTCTGACAGTTTAATTGTTGACAGTACAGGTTCGAATTAGGAGTTTGGCCGTAGATTAGCGTAGCCAATACCACAGCAAATTCATATTGACCGTTAATCCTGACTTGCACCAGCTCACCGCGTTTCGACCACGACTGTTTTCGCTTGACGTTGTCGTAAGCAACCCACTTTTCATCATCAGTCACCATACGCTTCAGAAATGGATTGATTTTGTTACGATTGAGCTGAGATTCGTAGATGGAAATTAGATCCAAGAGGTTTTTTTTGAGTTAACTCAAGTGGCACCCATACATCGAACTTCTTTTTGAACCCGGTCTTATTCTAGTGCAACATTTAGCTCCTGGGCAATCGAAACAGTGCTTACATGACGGTCGGACTTAAAGATTTCTACCCCCGGGTGAGGGCCGTTGGCAAACTGTTTGGATGTGTTTGCAGCTTCTGTTAGTGATGGTAGCTGCTTTAGAGGATTTTGTCACGCAGTGAGGACATTCTCAAGTATATGCGGCGTAGTGTCTTGTGTTGGCAGGGTTGAACTTTCTGTTTGTTGCTGTCAGCAACGTTGCCCCAGATTTGTATCGCGTAACACCAAATAGGGGTCACTAATTGTCTGTAGATTGTCTTCTTATTAATGAGCGACATTTTATTAGACGGCCGTAGCAGTCAAGCCTACGCAGCTTTGCATAGTAGTATGCAGTGGTTTTTCTGATGTGGGATCGCCATGTGAGGCGCTTGTCCGTATATAGCGAGTAGAGAACGGTAGCTGGTACCCTGCCTTCCGGCATGCCGGCTCTAATGTTTTTTTTCGATGACTTATTGTCACGCACATTTACGAAAAAGGTTCTTCCACATAGGGTGTAATAGAGTGTATTGTTTAGTTTTGGGGGTCGTTTTATCTTGTGGAGCAGACAGCCGTTTGATCTCGGTGTTAAAGACTAGTGAGCTAATGCTATTATAACAACGTCCCCTTCCTCCTTTTAGGCCCCCTTTATAATATATATTACTGAAAAACGTTTATACATATGTATGTTACATTTCAAAATTTGAATCATTTGCAGATATCGATTTAAAAGAACGCCTAATTAGCATTGTCAAAAAAGAAGTCAAGCAACTTATGGAAGAGTCCGTTACAAAAAAGTACGTCCATGAAGAAAGTGGCTCGGTAACCGCACTTTGCGCTTCTGTTGAGGCCTGTCTCAGTCATTGCTTGCGTCGACGGGCATTGGGCTTATTCAAGACCTCTTCGACGACAGCTTTAATACAAAAGATAGCCAAAACATGCCCAGAAGCGAACTATGTCAGTCGGCGACTTATGGAGATTGAGCTAACACATTATAGTCATAGTAACGCTGTGAGTGGTAAACGATCGTCATCGAGCAGTGACAGCATTATTAAGCCAAAAGTTGTCAACAAAGGCAGCAGCAGCAGTTCGGTGTCCACAATTAATACAATTTCCGCTGGTTCAACAACAGGAGCTCCTTTGCCACCTGTCAAGTGAGTAAAATCATCTTTACACACTCAGCATTACAATCCACTATAAAAAACCGATTCTACCTTAAACTTTGTTCAATCTTTGACAGATACCTATGGATACGCATTGCATTACACGAGAAACGTTTGGCAAAGATTATAGAGTATTTAGTGAGCAATGCAAATACTTACTATGATCGAGAGGCGCTGGTCGCCGATGCCAACTATGGTTCTATTCTCAGTTCCTTGCTGGTGGGGCCTTGCGCACTTGAATACACGCGTGCCAAGACTGCCGACTATTATTGGTCCGATCCGTGTGCTGATGAGCTGGTCCAACGGCACCGCATAAGTTCGGGCAACCGAACACCACCAACTACCCACCGGCCAATTATTAACTTTAAACGAAGCCTTCACACTAGTTCTGAAGACACAAGCACCAGTTCATTCAAAATTAATTCCCCTGCAAGTGTTGCCAAAGACTATGTTGAGTCTCTGCATCAGAATTCGAAGACAACACTACTCTATGGTAAAAACAATGTGCTCGTATTGCCGGTAAGCTTTAGGTAGACTCTTGACAGATAGAAACATTTGTAAACTGTATAAATTGCATTGTAGAAGGATACGTGTGAGCCTATTCCTGGATATCTAAGCTTGCATCAAAATGTTCAATCACTTACAATCAAGTGGACTCCCAATCAACTAATGAATGGATTCAATGATACTGACTGTACCGATAAGAGTTTCTACTGGAGCTATGCTCTTAATATCAATGTCGATGAGATTGTCTATGTTCATTGTCATCAAAATCGAGATGGTGACACAGGTGGCGTCATTATACTTGTAGGACAGGATGGTGTGCAACGTTCACCAATACATTTTCCGGAAGGTGGTCATTTACAAGCTTTTTTGAGTTGCCTAGAAACAGGCTTGTTACCCCATGGTCAGTTGGATCCACCACTTTGGTCTCAACATGGCACTGGAAAACTATTTCCGTGTGTACGCCGTCGAATTCTTCCTTCAGTTATGGAATCCACCGATGAAACTCCAATCGATTATGTTTTTCGTGTTGTTAGCAAAAGCCAACATGAAGAGTTTCGTGAGTGCAGAGTGCATTTTTCGTTAACACTCACGACTTTATCGTATTATTTTTTCTGTATGTTCTAATCTATGCAGTGGCATCACATCCTATACTTGATGTAGGCCGTTCAAGTCCTCGACGAAAGCATTTAGCTAGTTGTTCCACAACTGGGAGCAGTGATTGCTCCAGCAAGAGTCTCTCCATTGACCAAAGTGCAACTGAGGCACCTATGGTAGGTCACCGCATTGTAATCATCTTTATTATGGTTCCATTGATTGATATTAAAAAGACATTTCTTACAGGTTAAAACCAGTCAAACAGCTAGCATAGAACTAGTCTGTTCTACCATGCGTCGCCAGATTATTTCACGTGCATTTTACGGCTGGTTGGCTTATCGGCGGCATTTGTCCACCGTTCGCACTCATCTTTCAGGCTTGGTCAATGGCCACATAATGCCAGACTGTAAGTTATCATATCTATTGTTTTTTTTCAACTCGAGCAAAAGAGATCAAGACTTTAACTGTTGCAGTGGACTCGGACGACAGAGGCCTAACAAAGGAAAAGTGGGATGAAATGCATGTCGATGGTGTCATTACCAGCGACATTGAATTGTTTCGAATAGTATACTTTGGTGGAGTTGAGCATGAGATACGCAAATATGTTTGGCCCTATTTGCTGGGATATTACAGGCAAGTAGTTTGCTACACCCAGCTCTAAATCATCCATATATACTTATTTAATGGCTTCTTGGTATTATTTCAATCATAGTTTTGGCTCAACTCCAGAAGAACGTGCGAAATACGATGAAAGCTGTAAACGCAACTACGAGACTACAATGAGCGAGTGGTTAGCTGTAGAAGCCATTGTGCGTCAGCGGGAGAAGGAGAAGACCGCTTTGGCTTTAGCTAAGATATCGGCAGAAAATGCCAAGCATTCAAATGCTTTAGGCGTAGATGATGGCATAAGGCAAATGAATGGAATACAGATAAATGATGGCACTCTTGCTGACGATGACGAGAAAGCAAACGATATTTCCGAATATATTGATTTTTCTGATCCATGCGATGAATACAATGAAGCAATTGAAATTGTTACTAACGGTGTACCTGAACCTATACCAAATTTAATAGAAGAGGAGAATGTTCTAGAAGAAGAGAAATTAGTACAAAAAAACGATAACGAAGTAGTAATAGTAAATGATACCATGGAAGAAACTGATGTGGTGACAGAGGGGGAGGAGGAGATGTCCAAAGAGGTGATGTTGGAATTTGAAAAATGTCCTGATATCGAACCACTTTGTTTAGTTGATGATGCAGGCACAGAGGCGGGAATAGGTTTGACATGCGATCCAGCTAGTAATATACTAGTATTGAGTATTAAAAGTTCACCATCAACGTCATCTTACGAGACTATAGGCAATGAATTCAACGACTCTGGTGATTTAATAATGCAACAGTATACTGTCAAGAATGAGGAATATGCAGATCCGGCTGTATTGATTATACATAATCAAGAACAAAACGACTCCGATGATGAATTAACTAAGCCTCCCGAAAGTGACAAAGATTCCCAGAAGATAGGTAAATTTCATAGTGCCGACGATATGCGCAACTATGAGGAAAATCACAATAGCACACAAAATGATATACAGCAGCAGCAGCAGCAGCCTCAGGTTGATGTATGTGGTGAGCTCACATTGGATGAGGAGACCACGTGCATAGCGGTTCATGGTAACACACCAATGATCGATGATTCAATTGTAGTTGCATCATTAAATGCTTTACAAGAACCCAAATCTGCATGTGTTTCGCCTGCAAGCTCCAATGGTGGCGTTTATAGTGTAAGTTACATAATTCAAAAGTATATACGAGTACAGTCGGACACAGTCCTCTACAACGAAACGAATCATTGTACGTACCACTGTAACGAAAAGTGATCAGTCCAAAACGAACGTCGCTGTAGCAAAAAGAATTCTCTATAGTAAAGTGATTAATCAGTCACAAAGATTTAGTTAAAGATCAGTCCGAACTAATTGTCCTGTAGCAAAGACTTCGTTTTCGTTAAATGTAGATGAATTCGGATGTATATCAGTGTTGGCATTAATCAATTAATTTTTTAATCAATTAATTAATTTGATCAAATTGATCATGATTTAACTTATCAAAAACCATTAATGATTTCATGAAATTTTTTGATTATGTTTTTTAATCATTAATTGATTAATTTGATGAATTTTTGAAGTTGTAGAACATTTTGCTTTTTGATTAATTAATCATTAATCAGATTAACTTCTGACCAACACAGCCAGTGTATACTCGTACTTACATATTTTGGTAAATATTGGACTAGGTAACTTATCTTAAAATATACCTATTAAAACTAATATTTTTTTATTATACAGATGGAACTTTTGGAAACTTTCAGTCTGAATTTACATCGTATTGATAAGGATGTGCAACGTTGCGATCGAAAGTATTGGTATTTTCTTGTTAATGAAAATTTGGAAAAATTGCGCAATATAATGTCTACATACGTTTGGGAGCACTTGGATATTGGCTATTTACAGGGCATGTGCGATATTGTGGCACCACTTTTAGTTATCTTTGACGATGAGTCCTTAACCTACAGTTGCTTTTGTAAGCTAATGGAACGTTCAATTGAGAACTTTCCAAGTGGTGGAGCTATGGATATGCACTTTGCAAATATGCGGTGAGTTTCAAATACAATACTACAAGTACATACATACATAGTGTAGACAATTCCCAGATAGAAACTAAAAATTAATAATTTGTTTTTCTTTTTACAGATCACTTATACAGATACTTGACTCAGAGATGTACGATTTAATGGATTCCAATGGTGATTATACACACTTTTACTTCTGTTATCGTTGGTTTCTATTGGACTTCAAACGTGAACTTGTCTATGATGATGTCTTTGCAACATGGGAAATTATATGGGCGGCCAAACAAGTTGCTTCTGAACACTTTGTACTCTTTTTAGCTCTTGCTCTTCTAGAAACCTATCGTGATATAATATTATCGAATAGCATGGATTTCACGGATGTTATCAAGTTCTTTAATGGTTTGTCAAACTAACACTAACAATTTCAATGTTTATTTTAATTTCCTTAACTTTACCATACTACTTTCAGAAATGGCTGAACAACATGACGCCCAATCTATTTTGCAGTTGTCACGTAGTCTGGTACTACAATTACAAACAATAATCGAAAATAAGTAAATGCAATAGTACCTAAGTCTATCTAGCAGTATGCAAGTTCTAAAAACTAATGTATGTGTCAAGGTCTGTTCAGTTCAGTTCAGTTCAGTTCAGTTATACCATACTACAAGTATGTCATATGGATAAAAAGATTGTTTTTCGGTAATACCAACGATTTTTTATAAAACAACAATATATAAAAACCAGAGAAGAATAATACTCGTAATAATAAAATAAAATACAATTATTTTGCACCGAAACTTTAAAGATTTCAAAGTACAATTTTTGTATTTTTCATTTGAACTTTGTCCATGAGTTGGAACAAATAAGATGGTTGTTGTAACAGCAAGGGAGCTGCAAATCGAGGTACCCAAGCAAAAGGATTAGGAAAGGTAAAAAGGAAACGGAGAATTTGTGTGCAGCAGGAGGTAAAAAAAATAAAAAAGAGAAAATAAATTAAATTACGTTATATTAAATTAGGCTAGAGTAAGAATACTCGTATATATATAAGTTCCAAATTTTAAAAAGGAAGCCATAAGTCAATTGGAGTCTGTTCGGTCGGTTTTTTAGGACAGTTAAAAATGTGCACAATGTTGTGCGGAGAACTACCACACTTTGTACAGTTATAATTGTTTGAGAGTCCTATAGCATTGGAGGATAAGAAACCAGCCCGACATTAACTGAGCTTAGGTGGTCCGAGTGCTATGAGGAAGTATCATTTCGCTATCATCAATAGGTGTGGGAACGGCCTCCTAGGACAACATTGTTCTGGTATGACTCATTAGCATTTTCAACTGCCCTCCGATGTAACTCATCACGACCCGTCTTATAAAGACTGTCACTGTCAAGAGTGTGGCCTAATAAAAAAGCTATGTCTCCTTCGTATGTCCTAATGTCTCTTCGGATATGCCCGAGGTGAATAACGCACGAAATAGTGCGATAGTTAAGATGCGCACTCATATGTGTAGCCAACAAAAACTGCTTAAAAAGCAATTCACTATGTTGGCGAACCGATAATGTTTTTGCTTCTTGTTGGAGTTGGTCAATACTGGCCATCTGGAAGCAACCGGTCACTGTTCTCAGGGCGTTATTTTGACTTACTTGCAGATGTCCCCATTGAGTTTCACTGAGGAAAGGAATCCAAACAGGAGCAGCATAATTTAGGACGGAACGTGCTATAGCTTTGTATGTGGTGTTGTAGACCTCCTTTCCCTTACCTCAGGAAGTTCCTGCTAGGGCCTTAAGCACTTTATTCCTCTTCATCACATGATTGAAGGTGTTGTTTGGGTGTGTGGAAAAAGTCAGCAAGCTATCATATGTTACAGCAAGAATCTTCGGATGGGGCGATTTAGGAACCCTTAAGCCCTCAACAAAAATGTCCAGTTCCATCGTAATTTCCTTAGTCTAGGCAGTGAAAATGGATGATGTTGATTTGGACGGTGAGAGCTTAAGGTTGCGGCTACAGAAAAAGGCAGAGACTTCCCTGAGATATTTATTTATTAGGCCGCTAATTGCGTTCACAGCCACACCCGAAGAAAAAATGCTACAATCATCTGCATAGGTTACTATCCTGACTGCTGAACGTGGTAATGATATCTTAGAAATAAGAAGGTAGTACATTGTTGTGGTTTTCGCTGAACATGGCGATATCTTCTATCACTGTTGGAATATTGTGATCACGATATAATACTGAGTTTTTAACATAATAAGGGACTCCGAGAAGCCTTCTTAGGAATATTGAACATTGATTCCATACCAGTTTTATGATTGCCTTGTAAATAAGTAATTTGTACTCAAGGCGAAGTTTGGAATGAATGTGGTTAGAAGCCAGTTTAATCGAAATGCCCTCCTATTCATACTTATTTGGTTTCGTTTTGATGTACCATAATGTGCTTCCATTCCATGTGGAGTCTTCTATCAAGTTTTAATCCAAGATGGTACCATAGTTGACACCATTGTGGTATCACCGAATAATGTTACTTGTGGACATTCGTCAAACTAAAAGTGATACGCTTGGATATACCTATTAGTATTTTTTAACGGCAATATTCCAGGCTTTAAACCATGATGACTCCAATCGGTTGAGTTAAGTAGAGGAAGCTTTAACAATCGGTAAATCTGCAATGTAGTATAATGCCTTTACCTGTATCGCTAAGATAAGTGCAATAAATATGTGAAACTTGGCAAACTTGGTGGCATTTTTTTGTGATCGTTATGTTTTTCGAATGAATGTCAATACATATTTTTGTACTTCTGCGTAACTATGTCTGTTAATTTGTAAAAAAAAGCTGATAGGCACACCTTTGAATGCCTATTTATAAAGAAATCAGTGATTTTTGCATTGTATGTTTCCGCCAAATGGGTAAAACAAAGCGCGTTCAGCTCATATCCCTCAAATCTTCCTACTCTCACCTCCCCGTGGTGCATCTTGGAAACCTAAGTAACGTAGGTGAAGATATCACCAACCAACAACAGAACTCCCTAGTTTAGGGTTGTGAACTGGGCTTGGAACCCGCCACATAAAAAACACCTTCCAATGAAAAGAATCAAAAGAGCCTCGGATATGGACCCCTCTATCGATGCAAACGAGGTTTCAGACAAGCCGATTCCCTTTCTTGCGATTTCTTCAACCTCCTACTGGAAAAAATTATTCGGGCCGCCTAGCTGAACCGACAAGGCACTATTTTCTATAAAAGTGTCATGTTGCTGGCATATGCCGACGACATAGACATCGTCGGCCATAACAGCCGTGTCGTATGTTCAGCGTACTCCAGTCTGGAGCGAGAAGCGGCCAAAGTGGGTCTCACGGTGAATGACGGCTAGATAAAGTATCTTCTGTCAACAAACAAAGAGTCTTCGCGTCTTGGACAAAACGTCACTTTTGGTGATCGCACCTTTGAAGTGGTGAAGGACTTTGTCTATCTTGGCACCAGCATCAACAGCAAGAACGACGTCAGCCTAGAGATCAAGCGGAGGATGACTCTTGCCAACAAGTGCTACTTTGGGCTTAGTAGGCAATTGAAAATCAGAGCCCTCTCTCGACAAACCAAACTCACGATCGACAAGGCACTCATCATCCCCGTCCTGATGTATGGCGCAGTAGCGTGGACGTTGACCAACAGCAATGAGAATGCATTGAAAACGTTCGAGAGAAAAATACTCCGTAAAATCTTCGGTTCTCTCTGCGTAGACGGTGTGTATCGTATTCGATGGAACAGTGAGCTGTATGAGCTATACAAGGACATGGACATAGTGCATAAAAATTAAAAATTTAGAAAGATACATGGCGAATCACCAAAAAGTGATAATGCAGCAGCCTGTGACTTTACACAAGATATCCAGTACAGTTTCGAGAACGTATTTAAAGCGATTTTTTTTACAAAGCGAAGCCAAATGAATCGTTGTTTCTGCGCGAGGACCAAAGTCAAAAGAGTCAACAAGTACGACTAACGCTGCTTTTCATAACCAACGCCACAGGCATGTACAAAAAAGCGATTGCTATTGGATATTTCAAAATCGCCACGTTGTTTCAAGAACGCAAATGTGACACCGTAAAATATGACAATTTATTGATAAAGCAGCTTGCCACATCCCAATAGTGAATTCCGAGAATATCCATATTCATTTTCTACCAGCAAACACTATTGCCATCTTACAATCTCTTGACCAAGAAATAATACGCTATTTTAAAGTAGAGTACAGGCTTATTCTTGTGAAAAACAACTGATCATCAATGAATTTATCAAAGAAGTTTCCATTTTAGGTTCGCTTATCAATAGAAATTATATAGGTACTGAGCATAAGTGTGATGATTTTTTAAAACATGTATCTGGATATAATGGTATGCCAAAAACGCGTTGCAAAAGAAAATAATTGTCTTAAATATGTAAAAATATGATTTTGACTCCAATTTCATTCAAATATAGATATGTGATTATTGCGTTTCCCTCCTATAAATTAAAATAGCAGCCAAAGAATTTTGAAAAATGAGTTACTTTAAGCGTGTTGAACTTAGCTGCATTTTTAAGAATAGCTGTATCGCCAGGCATTATACTGTACCTACTATATATTTTGTCGTATTCAGTATTGTGCCTAGTACGCTATCTTATCTGATCTTATCGATTTATTCATTTGGAATGATGGAAAAAGTAAAAAGACTCAGAAATATATGATAGAGAGTTAACTCAGATATTGCACCAATGGCAATTTATCTCAATTTATTATATTGTAATTGTACATGCATAAAAATGGTGCAACATTTTTATAATACGAGTATAATAAAAAATGATATGCTTTTGTTATTATTATATTTTTTTTAATGTGTTTACAACATCTAAATATAAGTATACGATATAGTAGGTATGTAAATATCATTAGCCAGTCAAACATGTTAAGAAATCGAACTAAATAATATTGTATGGTATGATTATATGATTTTTTGTTTCCAAATTTATTCTTCGATTGGACATCATCATCATCATCATTTGGAAGATGATTTATATTGTATTTATTTATTCTTTTAAAAAACAGGGGGATTTTTTTGTTAGTCAAACTGAACTGATTCCAATGTCCAATCGTTAAACAAGGTGCATGAGAAGTATGAGCAATCTAAAATATTTAAGTATATTAATCAGTATATTATCTTCCCACATAGAGTGAGTTAGTCCATTCATAGTATCTGTGAAACCAACTACAATAGTATATGTATACTTTTGTAATACTTGAGGTATAGGCTCTCTCTCTCTCTCTCCTCTCATACTAAGTACACATAACAAATGTAATATGCTTGTATTGTGTATCCTTGTGAAGATCAAGATGAACATGAATGAAATGAAATAAAGACTAAAGGTTAAAGGGAATTCTTACATAGTATGCTTCTTAAGTTTTTGTTTTGTGTCTTTTTTTTGTTTTTTTTGTTTGGCATCATCATATGAATGGCCTGTGGCACATGGAACGCCAAATGCTACTGCTTGCTTAGAGCTACTAATAAAAGGAAATAGGAAATGTTGTATTCATCAATCGGTGACACCCAAATGCACCAGTTGCTGCATTGTACGCTGCAAATATGTTGGATCCGGAAACATATTGAACTGTGTTTTGTGATCGACACTATTCCAGATGACAACATCTTCACGACCGGTGGTCACTGATCTGCCGATAGAGAAAAGCAGACGTCGATCGAAGGCAATTTTCAGAAAGCGCAGAACCTTACGGCCCAAAGGACAATCGGGCAAATAGCAGATGCGCGGAAAGCCAACAGCAAAAAAAGCACGACCAGGATGTGGATGCTCCTCTGTTTGTATGCCTGATACAATACTGTTGATGACACACAATGATAACATTCATATATATATTTTTTGAAAAAGAAAAAAATTAAAACTTACTCGTAAACAATTTGTATGGTGTTCTGGTTCTCGTGACCCGGCAGACATTTACTTATGATATTCCATGACATTGTGCCAGTTGGTTGATTGCCCACTTTTTCACCATAGACAATGCCACAAACCGGGCATTCAATAAAGAGATTCTGAAACAGAAGAGTTCATCGTTATATTACTATCTCTATCACTAATTACAAGTATATTGTATTTTACTATTGAATGAATGATGATGATGATGATGACAATATGTATGTACCTTGTTCATATCGCTTTGATGTGCTATAATCATTCCATTGAGACACTGCAAATGCATTAAATGCTGACAACGACTCAGAGATATGGCTGGATTTGATGTCGAGTGCACAAGTTCCTCCATGCACATGGGGCATGGCTGTGAATTTGGCCATAGTGGCGGTTCGACAACTTTGACAAAACGTGAAATCATATTACTTGCAGCATCTACTCCAACAATTGATCCGGCTATTGATTGTTGCTGTTGTTGCTGAAGATGACACTTTTGAACTTGTTGTTGCACATTGCCACCGCCAATGCTGACGCCACCTCCAACACCTCCTACACCAACACTAACACCAGCACTAGTTGTCATCGTATGGTTAACATTAACATTGACATTACTTTGACGTGACAGTGGAGGTGGTGGAGACACTGAGGCACGGTTATTTAACATTGAGGAAGACGAGACATTGCAATGGGACAGTGATGGAACAAACACCTCATCACTGCCGAGAGAATAATCAAGTAGATCATTGACAGATATGGCAAAGTTACGACTGCGCAGACTCTCTTTGCTTTCATGACTGAGATAAGTGGATACGGTGTCCACGCTTGGTCGACGTCGGTTAGTATCTGTGTCAGAGGTGCGAGTTCGTGAACGCGAACGATGTGATCCAATGCGGCTACTTCGCTGAGATGATTGTATCGAGCCCTCAGAGCAACGACTATGATGACTATTCATGGAAGACGTAAGCATGCTTTTCGTATGCGAAAATGATTGCATCTGATTTTGATGTTTATGCTGGTATTTTAATGATGAGTTGTTGGTCGTTTGTGACGACAATGAGGATGATGAAGAGGCAACAGTGCTAGGTGCTATGGTGGAATGTTTAGTGCTGTTACCAAAAATATTAAGATTGTTCAGTATCTGACGAAGATTAGTTGTGGAGATTTCGCCATTTTTCTTATGCGATTTACTGCGGTGTGAATGTTGTTGTTGTTGTTGCTGCTGTTGTTGTTGATGTTGTTGTTGATGTTGTTGTTGAGATGGATGATGAAGCTGATGTTGATTGTGTTGTTGTTGCTGCTGCTGCTGTTGATGATAATGATGTTGCTGTTGTTGCTGCTGCTGCTGCTGGATATTATGATTTTGATTCCATGATGTACCAGATACAGATGTCACAGATACAGGCAACGGATGTGGCTGCCTATGGCCATTGTTGCCAATAATGCCACTGCTACCACTAGTCCCACTATGATGCATGACATTGTTGCGTTGTTGTTGAGGCAATATTGTGTCAGTTGACTTATGGCTATTTGTTGGCACTGTAGTGTTGCGTTTAATTGGACCATATTCGCTATAGATATTATTGACTGAAAAAATTAAATGAACAAGTTAATTAAATACAGATCAATAATACATATCTCATATCTACATTATATCTAAGCACTTATGTATATTTTTTTTCAAAGTTAATGCACAAATTGAAATACATAGAATATCTATCTCTCTACTTAGAACTATCATTAGGACGTAATGAACATACGTACCATTTATCTGTAGTGCCTGTTGTGGCGTTAATTTAACCAATGGATATGGCGGTTGTTTTGTGCGTCTTATGTTAAATTTGGGACCACTCGGTTGGCTCATTTGCGTCAGATTAAGGAAATTGATTTTGTAAGGCAATCCTATGTTCGTGTCACATAGATCCAGTGTTTGTTCCCCCTGTATTATTGTGCATAATTCAATTGCAATTTTAATATTGTAATATTGTATGAACATCAAGTAAGATAAGATTAGAAGAAAGAACACTTCACTTACCCGTGCCCATGCATCTTCAATAATACATTGAACTTGCATATCGTACGATCGCCAATCACTTGCACCATGATTCGTACTACTACTACTACTACACCACTCCCATTTGGTGCCTTTTCCAGCTGGAGAACTGGGTACATAGTACATGCGACGCACACCTATGGTGGCCAAGCCAGAATCTTCGTCCGATTCTTGTGTCATAGTGCGCACATTAACATAGAACTGCTCTAAATTAGGATCGGCATCACTAAGTAGCACACGCGTAAGTTTCTTGACATGCGCACGCTCCAAGTGCTGCGACACAGCCGGTGTATATGGTATCCATTTTCCAGTTTGTGATTCGAATTCCCACACGACGACTGCATGAACATGTCCAGATGCAGAACCATTACCACTACCGCTGCTGCTACTGCCATTAATGCTTAAGCTGTTTATGCTATTGCTTACAATGCAGCCACCGGCACCAACACCAACACCATTTTGGGCCATTTATGTTATTTCAAAGTCGTCACTTTTCACCATTAAAACTAAAACTAACTCGACATGAAACTCATGTTTGTTTGTTGGAAGACTTGTTGCTATCAATTTGAAATATATCTAGATATACATACTATATGTATATATTGCAGTGGCTGGCTTGCGCACCAATTCAGTTCTTATTTGAGTTGTATGTTTTTTCAGTCGCACTCAATTCGATAGTGAGATTTTTTTTAAAGTAATTCTAAGCTCGGTCGGTTTTAAAATTATGGCACAATTATGGCCAATTGCTTCCGAGGTTTCTTTAATATTTCCAATTAAAAGCCACTAAACGCTAACCATATAGTTTACATTTAATCAAAATAAAAAAAAAAGAAAACAAAAGTATCAAAAAAATTTGGTAAACACTTAACAGCACTGCAAAATAGTGAGTGTTTGACAACCTGTTCGAATATATGTTTTGGGTGTGACAACCAATTTCAAAATGAATGGCGGCGACATGCAATGCATCCCTTGCGATAAACTCAAAAAGTATCGATAACAATGCAAATAACAATTAAACATTTGAAACATTTTTCCTCCAATTATTTTAATATCTTCTATCAGATCTAAAAACATATCAATTCAACATTAATATGGTTTCTTTACTCAACTAAATTGAAAGACACAAATTTTTTATAAGAATGGTGCCATTTTAATAAGCAACATTCTGGATGTAGTCAGCGAAACATTAAATGAATGGTTGGCTTTATTTACTTGGATTCATCGAATTTATTAATTACATATTAAGGTACTCAATTGGATGTGTTTATGTGTGTGTAGAAGCTTTAATAGAAAAAAATTCTAAAATTAAATGGTGCCATTTAAGGGAAATCTAGTTATCAGTGCTGTGAGTGTAGTCAGTGCTGTAGGTCTTGTCAAGAAAACAGTGTAACCAAGTTGCAAGCAAATTTTTGACAGTTCGATGACATACAAGTTACTTCCGCTGAATCCATTCCTTTACCTTTTCGACCGGCAGGCATAAAGCTGGTTGTTTTGATCTGCGGAAATATCTGCCTTTTTCATAAACATCTTTTAACAAATACGGAGATAAAATGGTTGTCAAGAAGGTAAATATTGTTTACGAATTTTATACATTAAAATAATTATTCCAATTCGATGCGAATTTTATTAAATATATGATTCTATATTTTGTGTATTTTTAGCCAAGGCCAAAGAAGAAGCCAGTGACCAAGAAGGTTGCACCTGCACCCCTCTCTGTCAAGAAGCCTGTTGTCAAGAAAGTTGTTAACCAGCTTTTTGAGAAGAGACCCAAGAATTTTGGCATCGGTAAGATAAGAAGCATTTCTATGATGTGATGATACAATTTTGAACATCAACTTGTTTATTTTTCTTTGCAGGCCAAAATGTTCAGCCCAAGCGTGACTTGTCACGTTTTGTTAGATGGCCAAAATACATTCGTGTTCAGCGCCAAAAGGCTGTTCTCCAAAAACGTTTGAAGGTGCCTCCACCAATTCATCAGTTCACACAGACCTTGGACAAGACTACCGCTGTCAAGCTCTTTAAATTGCTGGAGAAATACCGTCCAGAGTCTGCTCTCGCAAAGAAGTTGCGTTTGAAGAAGATTGCTGAAGCAAAATCCAAGGGAAAGCAAGTTCAGCCCAAGAAGAAGCCAAGTTTTGTTCGTGCTGGTACCAACACCGTAACAAAATTGGTTGAGCAGAAGAAAGCTCAATTGGTTGTAATTTCCCATGATGTTGATCCACTCGAGGTAAGTGTGTTATTTATTACTACAAACTATTCTTATGTTGTGTGCATTGAGGTAGTGAGTATGGTGGGTGTTATGATGTAAATTTGAATTTCTTCAACGGAAGGAGCTACTTCAATGTGAAGAGTTCTTTGTATGAACGAGTCTTGACAAGCTGATATTAGTAAAACCAACGAATACCAACCAAACCATGATGCCACTATATATTAATTTGTGTACTAATTTCAATGTTTCCTTTCTCTCTGTCTCTTTTAGTTGGTACTCTTCTTGCCAGCTTTGTGCCGCAAGATGGGTGTCCCATACTGCATTGTCAAGGGCAAGGCACGCTTGGGTTTGTTGGTTCGCCGCAAAACCTGCTCAGCTTTGGCTCTAACAAATGTGGAAATTAACGACAAGGCCAACTTCAGCAAGCTTTTGGAAGCCATCAAATCTAACTTCAATGACCGCCACGATGAAATCCGTAGACACTGGGGAGGCGGTATCCTCGGTGCCAAGAGTTTGGCACGCATTGCTAAGCTAGAACGCGCCAAGGCACGCGAGCTTGCTCAAAAGCAGGGTTAAACATATAACATAACATAAGTTAGTACATGCAGTACAGATTGTGAGAGTCCCAATCAGAAAGAAGCTATAGAAGTTGGAATGCTGGAATCACTCAAACTCTTCTGTACATAAGAATACAACAATAAACAATGCGAAGTGTGTGCACACAACAAATTTTTTTTTTTTATTAAAATATACTAAGTATATGTGAAGTGCGGTTATGTTTTATGATGGAGAGAACGTTAATAAACAGTAATTAAAAACAAAATAGATCATTAAAGGAAACAAATTCGTCTGGTGTGTGATGTTAGTTAGTGTGAATGTCCCTCTGGCTGCCTCCAAATAGTTTTTGTAGCAAGGCAACCAACGCAAGTGATGGCGTCATAAATAAGTTTGTTGCCCAACAAACTGAAGATGTGACATGAAAATGAAGAGAGGGTGAGGTGAGATGAAAAGTGTGTGAAGAAAATATTACAAGCACGTTTTGTTGCGCATTAAATGGATGGGCAAATATTACCCTCTCGGTGGTGGTGATGGTAATTAACCCAGTAGTAGTTGCTGCCTGTAACAACTGAAGACTAAAAGTCTCATCTAAGGAAGTTGTTATTCAGTTCTATTTCAATGGGAAACTACTGTTTATTTTTGGATATCTACAAAAATATTTGCGGCAGAGGCGCGGACATCATGAAGGAAAGTTGCTATTCTAAGCCTTACATACTTGTACTTTGAAAAGTTCAAATTGATTTAGAGTATGGTATTTAGTATTTAGGGTTATTTTTACCCCAGTATTTTTGTATACGAGTGAGTATTTTTTCTGCATGAAAGCAAGATGATGATTACCGACGACCACGTTGTTTCTCAAAAACAATCGCATATTGTGCTTGTTGCATTCAATATGAGTGAGAAGCAAGAGAGAGAGAGAGCGAGTAGTTAATGGATGATTAAAAAATACAAAGGTGCAATGGAGAGGGGTCATTGCCAAAATTTGAAGTAAAATGTGTAAAAAATGGAATGGAATGAAGTAATACAATAATATGGAATCCACAAAAACCAAAGGTTAAAGAGAATTTGTGTGTGTGTTTTTGTAAGTATTTTGCAAAGCTATCCACTATGCATCGAACGAGCGAGGTGAACTCACGAAACGAATACGTACGACGAGAGTAGTAGAGTAGAGTAGAGTTGACAAACGCGCCCAGACAGACGCCAAGAATGTATGGCATTATTATTGTAGTAGGTTGTTGTTGTTATTGACGGTGGGTGGTTTTGGGGTAGTGCGTAAAAGAGAATTTTTATGATAGCAGAACGTACAGTATACTATGTTGTACGAGTCGAGGTGAGTTGAGTATAGGGACGAATGAGCTGAACTCCTAACTCACCCCACACCATTCTATAACGATGATAATGATGAAGCAACAAGAGAAAAAGTTTAATGTCGTTTCACTTAACGATGTGATGTGATGCGATGTGTTGGTTGGACGGGACGTGGATGGTTGGCTGGTTGGAAAGACGAAAGCCTAAGCACCAAATGTGCGTTAGTTAGTTCGCCTTTGGACGTGGTTACGTGTGGGTGTGTACACATGTTTAAAAAACAAAGCATCATTAACAAAAACCAGTTAAAGCTTCTTTGGCTTTGTGTATCAAACAAGAATCAAGGACACATTTCTTGAAGTTTTTCTATTTTTTTGCTTTCGTGTTTATACCATTTCAATATTTTTTTTTTTTTTTTTGGTTTATTTACATATAAATACATGCATATGTTTGTATAGAAGTACTAGTACAGAATGACAAGGATTTTGAAAAATTCAGTTAATTTCAAATTCTCTACTCACTACCTGGTATAAGTGTGTCTGTGTGCCTTTGAAACAAAAATCAATTCGTAAAAGTCACAAATATTTACTTAGTATAAATAAAGGAGAGCAACAACAACTAATGAAATTTGTATAAAATATTGTACTTTCTACTGTGTATGTATTTATATTTATATAGTATTTTTTATTAATTTATTTTTCTCACTTCTTGTGGCTCTCCGTACATACATATGTACATATGTATGTGCATATGTTTGTGCTTTTGTTACCTAGAATAATTTCGCCGCCGGTGTGGTGCCTAACATGGGCGTAGCAATGTCCTGTCCTGTTGAATGTTCCCATCTACTACATACTCGTACATATATGTGTACCTACACATACTATCTGACTCCTCCAACTACTAATTGTTTTATATGTAGTACTTTATCTCATTATGATTGGATTAACTAATTATTGTTTTTCTGCTTATATCCTTAGTGGTGAATATACTAAACGGATGATAAAATGGTCCAAGCTGGTGGTGCAGGTAATATACGACACATATTGTAATTCAATCTTCATTATACCATCATCCATCATTCATCATATATTATATTCATTATATGGAATACACGTAAGTACTTACATACATAAGTACATATGTAGTACATATGCATGTCTGTTTGTTGTACATAGCACGATGTTACTATGGAATGGGATGGGATGGTATGGGCAGTGAAAGAAGAAAAATTACATATTATCCCTTGATGTCGTTGCGATAACTACCATATTACCAAAGACTATTACATAGTCTTTGATACTAAGTATTACACTAAATAATAATGTCAACAGCTGATTAATTAGAGAATACTACTAACTGTACTTATATCTAATAGATACATGATACATGGATACTTACATCATACATATGTATGTAGATACGTCGTACACATATGTATGTGTATAATAGTTCTTTCCATATGCAATGCACTAGTACATGGCATGCGTACATACGTACTACTCACTCGTAGTTACTTCGAATAGATGATTAATATGAAATGTAACTTGTTGAATATTGAATATAGAGAGAATAAAGGTTCGTGGTGGTGGGGTGAGAACTTCACAATAAGTCTTGTAATTGGGAAATGTGTAGGTATGACGTTCTCTAGTATGAAATTCTGAAAAAATTTTACCTAGTCCATGAAAATACTCGTATTTACATTTAAATACAATTTCAAAGTCAAGTAAGATTCAATGTGCTATTCACCTGGGAGCGCTAAAGTTGTAATCATTGGGATAGGAGAGGATAGGAGCCCTACCCTGCCCATTGTGATGATTGGTTTGGGCTGATCTTCACCCCACAGGTGGCTTTGGATGTCATTCTCAATCTGGCAAGTACTTAGCGGCTAGAACTGAAGTCAGACCAGACACCGGGTGCTGCATGTTCTTAAGCCCTGTGTCTTCGGCCACAACACTATCTTACAAGAAGTGAGAACTCGAGCTGATGGTGGAGTATGTGACTACTGTGTGCCAGCACAAAAATGGAATGACAATTTTAAGACAAGACACCCGGGTAGAGATGATTGGAGGTGGGGTAACATCATTGGGTGGGATGAGCTCTCGGTTTACACTGATGGATCCAAGACGGCATACGGTACAGGTGCAGGCATCTTCTCGGAAGGGCTAACAGCTCAGCTATTGTATCGTCTACATGACTTTTGTTCCAGGCAGAAATCTACGCGGTCTGGCAAGCAGTAAAGTTAATTAACGCCTTGGGGGAGACTCTAAGGCACATATCGATTTATGCTGATAGCCTAGCTGCTATCAAGGCCTTGTCGGCCCACAGGTTTAAGAGCAAAATCATACGTAGTGCGGTTGAAACTCTTAACCAGGTTCGGCAGCACTCTATAACACTCATCTGGGTGCCGGGTCACTCCGGTATCGAAGGAAATTAGATGGCGGATGAGTTTGCTAGGAAAGGCTCGGCACTGCCTATTTTCAAGCAGTTACCGATATTCACAGACCTCTACAGGATATACTATCATGCCTTGACGTGAAGACCAGAGATCTGCAAGTCAGGAAGTGGGCAAATGAGTCTGGCTGTACACTCTGGCCTTGCTATCAACCAAAGAGAAGCTCCTACACATAAACAAGAAAAGGGTTTAGACCTTGACAGGAGTTATGACGGGGCACTGCACCATCGGGCTGATGGCCCATAGGATGCAAGTTCCACACTATGACTTCTGTCGTAGCTGTGAAGACAAGGAGGAACCGGAGAGCATCCAATAGCTCCTCTATGATTTTCTCAGTAGACTAAAGCGGTTTCTTGGGGAACCGTTCTTCGAAGATATGGGTAGTTTGGCAAAATGTCCTTTGTCCGGAATTGGCTCTGTTCTTGGACTCCTCAGGTTGGTTTTAGAGAAAGAGGGTGATCTCTGGGACCGACCTTGGACTGTTATGGTTTGCCTCTAATCCCCTTTCCCTTCCACATTTTTATCAGGTATCACAATGGGCGTTTAAGGCTTTTAGATGAATTCGCGAGCGGCCTTCATAACCTAACCGAACCTTGGGCTGATTTTCATCTTTCATGAGGTCCTTTCAATTACTGAGCTTCCCTGTATCATAACCAAGTGTGGCATTCTAGCAAAAATGAGTTGTAATCAGTATATAATCAATTAATCAGACAATCAATAACAATTAGATTACAACTACTTATGTATATGTAGATCCAATTAAAAAAATAAACTAATCATGTATAAATTTGAAATTTACTATATTCGTTGTCATACTTTTGTATATACGTAAGTACATATGTACTCATTCCTATAACAAAATCCAACAGAGAGCACCGACTATAAGGAGCGTCTTATCGCAAATGTTAAAAAGGAAGTTAAGCAACTCATGGAAGAGTCAGTCACTAAAAGGTATGTGCACGAGGAAAGCAGTACAGTGACTTCACTTTGTGGCGCTATAGAAGCGTGTCTAAGCCAAGGATTGCGTCGTCGGGCATTGGGACTTTTTAAGACATCTTCTACTACAGCTCTGCTACACAAGATTGGCAAAAATTGTCCAGATGCTGAGCATGTTAGTAAGATGGTACATGATGTCGAGGCAAGCTGTCCAAATAAGAGATCTTCTTCAAGCAGTGACAGCTTAAATCGATCGCCTATTTTAAAAAAAGGCACTAGTATTGCAGTGGGCACATTTAGTGGAGCTATTGGTGGTACTTCGCTAGGGTTAACGAAGTAAGTTCGTGGTGTATGTGTGTGTTTGTGAGTAATTCTTGTTAAATAAATTATTTTGAATGCCACAGATACTTATGGATCCGATTGGCTCTCTACGAGAAACGCTTGGCTAAAATTATTGAATATTTGGTTGCACATGCAAGCAATTATTATGACCGTGAGTCGTTGGTTGCTGATCCAGACTATGGTTCAATATTAAGCTCTTTGCTGGTCGGCCCATGTGCTCTTAAGTTTTCGCGAACCCATATTTTCGATCATTATATGGCCGATCCTCATGCAGATGAGCTGGTGCAACGACATCGTATCAGTTCGGTTCGTCGCTCTTCTTCGACATGTTCTTCTTCTCGACCACCGATTATCAATTTTAAACGTAGCCTAAACGCGAGTTCTGATGAGGCAACCAACTCTTCGCACAAATCGATTGTCTCAGCTACGGTGGCCAAGAACTATGTGGAGTCTTTGCATCAAAATTCAAAAGCCACATTGCTTTATGGTAAAAACAATGTACTCGTGTTACCGGTAATACAATTTACAATAGTTGACTATTGGCATTCTCATTTATATATATGAACCGTTTACAGAAGGACGTTAATGAACCTATACCGGGCTATCTAAGCTTACATCAACATATTCAAACATTGACCGTAAAATGGACGCCTAATCAGCTGATGAACGGTTCCAATGATGAGGATGAAAGTATTAATAATGAGGTTTTCTGGGCATATGCTCTTAATATCATTGTTGATGAGATTGTGTATGTACACTGCCATCAGAATCGTGATGATGATAGAGGCGGTACAATAATTCTTGTCGGTCAGGATGGCGTGCAACGACCACCGATACATTTCCCAGAGGGTGGTCATATGCAACAGTTTCTGAGTTGTCTGGAAACTGGTCTATTGCCTCATGGTCAGTTGGATCCACCACTTTGGTCTCATCGTGGTTTGGGGAAGAATTTTCCATGGCCCAAAAATGTCCGCCGACATATACTGCCGTCAGTGAAAGAATCGCTCGATGAAACTCCAATCGATTATGTCTTCAGAATTGTCAGTAAAAGCAATCACGAGGAATTTGGTAAGCAATTTCTATTCATTGAAGTCTATCGATTTTAAGTGTGTGAATTTGTTTTTATAATGACAGCTGCAACACATTCAATATTAGACTTTGTTCGTAGTACTCCACGCCGTGCTCAACTGAGTAGTTGCTCAACCACTGGTAGCAGCGAATGCTCCAATAAAAGCCTTTCATTAGACCAATATTCAGTAGAATCGCCTTTAATCCAGCCTTCACAGAACATCAGTATTGAAATGGTATGCACAACAATGCGACGCCAGATAATCTCCCGCGCCTTCTATGGTTGGCTAGCCTACTGTCGCCATTTGTCTACAGTGCGCACTCATTTGTCGGGTCTAGTCCATGGCCGCATAACGCCTGAAAGTATGAAATTATTGTCTTTTTTATAGAAGTACCATAAATAGTAAGTACCAAAGATCTAACAAGTACATAATAATACTTTCAGTGTGTTCCGATGCGGATGGTCTAACAAAGGCGCGTTGGGAAAAATTAAATGAAAATGGAGTGATAACAAATAAGGAAGAATTCTATCGCTTAATATATTTTGGTGGTGTCCAGCCGGAGATAAGAGAAAAGGTTTGGCCCTATTTGTTGGGTCATTATAGGTTAGCAAAAATTTGTTGCTATCGATCGATGGTTATGGGTCTGTCCTTTCATAATAATAATCTCTCTCTCTCTCTTTATTAAGCTTTGGGTCAACGCCAGACGAACGTCAGAAACAGGATGAGAAATGTAAGCACTACTATGAGACAACCATGAGTGAATGGCTAGCAGTAGATGCTATAGTGCAACAACGCGTTAAGGAGAAGACTGCAAATGCTGTAGCTAAATTAAGTTCAGGTAGCAAAACCAGCATGGAAGGAGGAGGAGGAGGTTCTGCAAATCCCGAGGATCTTGAGATTGGTGGGGAACTAGAAAATGAAGTGTTTGAAGATATATCCGATTTTTCCGATCCCGGTGATGATTTAGAATGTGAAGACAAAAAGCATTGTACTATTGATAACCTTACTGTCAATTCTATAACACCACGCACAATAAAAACCAGTACTGATTCTGGTCATATTGAGGAAACATCAACATATGATGAACAAGAAGACACTTCCGAACAATTTGCAGAAGAAGCACTCACAGTTTCAAATGATAAAATAGTATTTGGTACCAAAGAAGCATATCAGAAACAAAGTACAACATTTTTAGATAATCAAAAACCAAAACCGCTGGCCGGTACTAGTAGTAGTAGTAGTAGTATAAAAGAAGATGATAAAGTTACTAAAAAAGAAAAGGATGGGAAATCTTATTCCCATGAGACTTTGAAAAAGGATATACAAAAATTATTGGATGAAATACCAGGTTTTTCGAAAAAACAACAACAAAAACAGGAAACAGATATAATAATTACGAACGCTTCCATAGATATATGCAATTGGGAACAAGTACGTTCGCCAGATAAACGTCATGTTCTCGCCGAACAAGCTAAGATACGCAATGAGAATATCGCTGGCGAACGTGACATCGTTGTCGATGATAAAACAGTATTACAACAACCAAAATCAATTTGTGCATCACCAGCTAGCTCCAATGGTGGGGTATATAGTGTAAGTATAATTCAAATCAAACCCCCTTGGAAAAAGTGGTATGGTATTTATGGTAAAATAATCATCAATCAATTTTAGAGCGAACTACTAGAGAACTTTGGCTTAAATTTGTATCGAATTGAGAAGGATGTATTGCGTTGCGATCGCAACTATTGGTATTTTGCCAATGAGAATCTAGATAAGTTGCGAAATGTTATAACAACTTATGTATGGGAGCACTTAGACATTGGCTATTTACAAGGGATGTGCGATCTATTGGCACCACTGCTAGTTATCTTCGATGATGAATCTTTAAGTTATAGTTGTTTCTGTAAACTTATGGAACGCATGATTCACAATTTTCCAAATGGTGGAGCCATGGATATGCATTTTGCTAATATGCGGTAAATAATATATTACATACTCAATCGTATATACCTTAAATAATTATATTGGTTTTCTGCCCGCCCTAGTTCACTTATACAAATTTTATACTCGGAGATGTACGATCTAATGAATTCAAATGGAGATTACACTCACTTCTACTTTTGCTATCGTTGGTTTCTGTTAGATTTTAAACGTGAATTTGTATATGACGATATTTTTGCAACATGGGAAGTTATCTGGGCAGCCAAACATATAGCCTCTGGCCATTTTGTATTGTTCTTGGCCCTCGCCTTGTTGGAAACTTATCGTGATATAATACTATCACATAGTATGGATTTTACAGATGTTATTAAGTTTTTCAATGGTATGTATGGAGGAGAATGGAGTGGAAGAGTGGACTATGAAAATGGATAATTTTTTTGTTCCAGAAATGGCAGAACGACACAATGCCCGGGGACTTCTTCAATTGGCACGTAGTTTGGTGCTACAATTACAGTTAATTATTGAAAATAAATAAAACAATTTTAATGATAGAAAATGAATATTAAACGTACAAATAGCGTACAATCGCAGCGGCCAAACAAGTATTCGAATTATGATATGAATTTGTTTATATCTTTTAAAAAAAATATACGTATATTATATTTATCTATCCGTATGTATCTACAAAAAAATCTTATACTAAATATATTAAGTTTACCTTTGTTAATAGTGTAATTCATTACTATTATATATTTTATAAAAATAAAACAATTCTGCACACTCAATATGCGTATATGCAATATATTAATGAATGTCCAAATAAGTATGTTTGTATTTCATAAACTCCAACACCGTTTGACCGATCACCATGATAGATGCTACATACATGTACTTTTCCATGGAGAAGGTTTTTATGCTATCTACTTTGTTGTAACTCTTTATTAGATGGCGCTGCAACGATCACCATCTACACCGTTGAACCAATCGCCATGAAAATTGGTATACTTACATAGGTATTCGAAGTCGGAAAATATTCTCACACTTTCTATTTTACTATAGCTCACCACTAGATGTCGCTTCAGAGATCACATTCTACACAGTTGAAACAATAATAATATATGTTTAGCTTTATAGCAGAAACACCCAAACAACGCATGGGATGACTTGATACTAATCATTCACATTTTACTTATTCAAGAGAAAGGACCGATTTAATGTTGGCGGCTTACAAATCTGATAAGAACAATGACTACAAAAATCACGCACTAACATCAAGTCGGGGGCGTAGCAACGCTAGTATACTATATACATACTTAGATATGTAAGAATGGGTTGGTTGGGCTTTCTGCAAGGGATTTTGATAAGATACCCAATAGCGAATTTAAATATTCTAGGCTTTCTTGACTGTCTGCGCAATAGACGTTTCTAAAATGATTGAAAATTGCTGTTAACCAAAATATCATACTATAGGAACATGGTAAATTGTAGTAAGTGTAAGAACCCTGAGAGTTATGCTGGTGGTATCCTAGGCTATATCGTCTTCCTTACTGGTATGGTAAAAGCCGAACACTACAGCTTGCATCAGTTCAAACCAGGCATCACAATAGTTCATAAGGCTTCTGGGTGAATTTGCCAATTGGTCTAAATCTTCACTCAAGGTCAAAAATCTTACTAGCTGCGTTCCATACTATGTCTAGAAAACAAAATAATAGTCGATAAAGCTGCCCGCTATGTGCTATCGGCAACTTATATATAAATCGACTCCATGGATGACAAAAACCTGAAAAGACATCTTACTATAGTTATCCGCAATTTTTGGCATGATTTCAGAAAGTTTTCCATCAAAAACATCAAAACACCGGTGGTCTATGTTTGTCGCAACACATCCTTAACGGCGAATCGCCAAAACTCTATTCCTGTAGAGCCACGGCTTTCGTCAACCATATTCTAGATCTAGTCTATCCAAGTTTGCGGAGAACTATAGCTATATTCTTTAAAAGCACTAAACAATCAGTTGTTTTAAAAGAATGCTCTTCGTATGTTATTGACTTGACTTGATAATTTCCGTCTTCATTGTAATTTAAACCACCTATTCAATTCTAATCCATCATAAATGCTTCTCATAATGTAGTAATCGTAGGCCCCGGTAGCTAGTACTCTTGTAATTTTAGGTGTAGTACTATTATCAATACATCAATCAATACTGTTTGTATATGAAATATTATGGAAAAAAAAAACAATTTGCATACGTTGTACTTGTGTTACCGTAGTCAAAAAAATACTTTTTAGATTTATTGTCTTTTTCAATCGGATCTGGCATGTAGACCTCCTTTACAAGCTGAAGTTCCTCTTCCCAGCTGCCCATTATCTTCTTATTTCGTCATATCTTCTTAGACGCTACTTTATGGCTGACGTCCGGGACGAGCGATCTAGTATCTGCAGTATTGGTGCGGGTGTACCTCAGAGCAGTGTTCTTGAACCTGTCTTGTACACACTCTACAGCACTGATTTGACACAGGTTTTATTGCCAGCTATTACAGTGCCAGTGAGGCTGCGGAGATAACTCAGGAGTTTCTGGATAGTTTCAGCAGGTGGTCAGACCGCTGTCCAACCGTCTTGATGCATAGCTCGGTTATACCTCAGGTGGGCTTAGCCCGCTACCTGGGTATGATATGGGACAGGAGGCTTACCTGGCGCAAACACATTGTTGAAACTGTTGCAACTTGTCGCCAAAAACTGAAGAAGCTGAACTGTCTCATTCAGCCGAGGAGGCAACTTATCCTGAGCAACTAGGTCACTATCTATAAGGTAATAGTAGTCCCGTCCTGGAGTTATGGGATCCCCCTATGGGGCACCGCATCTGAGTCAAATATATACCTCATACAGAAGATGCAGAACTCTGCCCTCCGTCAGATAGTTAACGCTCCTTGGTACGTTCGTAATGAAGTCATATCCACGGACCTAAGAATCTTCTCCGTCCGTGAGCAGATAAATTTGCACACAAGCCGCTAAAGTCTCATGTCAATAGGCTAGCTTCTGCTTTGGCTATAATACCTCCAGAAGGAGGCTCAAGCGCCTTCACCCTGTTGACCTTCTTTGGGTACATGGACGCCATTCTAAAGTAACCAAACATATATAAATATAATATACTTTTTTGGCTTTATGCCATCTTTCAATAATTTTGTTCAATAAATGTTATAAAAAAAAAAAATTAGAATTATTGTCTGTTTGTCTATACGCTCAGAAACGGCATAATTGATTTGAATGCGGTTTTCACTGATGTATTATATCAAGCTTCTCGTAACATCGCGTCGTTTACAAATCATTAAACTTATCAAGTAGTCTTTGTCAAACACATCAATACGTCTAAAAAAATAAAAATTATGACTTTGATTAATTTGATTTTTGTTCAGTTAAGATAGCGTCTACAGGTCCTCTAGTATATTATATAAAAATCTTATAAATAAATGTATATTCGTAAGTAGTAAAAATTATAATAACAAATAAATATTGAATACAACAAAGGAATTGAAATTGGTGTACTCCTTCATAATTTCTCAGAACTTAAGCAATTTATGCCTCGAAAACCAGTGGTTTGTATAAACTTCATCAGCATTATCTTTGAAGAACGTTTAAATTGGAGAAGTAAAGTAAAATTACTTTTTATTTTGGTCACTTGATGGGTGAAATTTGGAAAATGTAGTTGCTGAAGTGTTAATAATGAAAGAGCTGAAGAAGTGTTTTAGGATTCTTAAAACCAAATGGGGTCTTTCTTGAAGGTCTCTTCATCTACACAGGGAGCGAGTATCTGCGAATCCTCTCAAGTTAAGTCAAAGAATCTTAGTATCTTCATGGTTAGGCACAATTAATCATTAGTAATAACAATAATAATAATATACATGTGCATTGGAAACATGCTTTTTAATTCAAAAATATATTTTATGAATAAATCAATTTAGTAATTATCTTCAAAGAAATAGGCTTTCACTCTTAGATTGTTTGTAGTATTGTATAGTATTGTACACTCGTATATACTTAATGAATTGCCTGTCTATCTTTAAAATTGATGGCAATCCACATAACATTAATATTATATGCATATTCCTCTGCAAACATCGATGTTGATAATATGAACAAGATGAAAGGGAAGCAATTGTATATACGTACATATAAATAAAATAAATACAAGGATACTTATTCCAAGATCATGATTAAATATACGTATGTATATACATAGATTCAACTGCAAACCCCATATGTATACCAGAGTATGTATTTATTTAACCGTCTGACTTAGTTGATTGGAAGCATGATGGCTGTTTTTGAGAGTGAGTCATTTGTCGACTTTAGGCTAATTACCAGCATTAGATGCAGTCGTAACGGCGTATTTGTAGATTACACCAGTTAAGTCGCCATCTTTTTGAATAATGCATCGCCTTAAATAAGTATTAATATTTATAATTATTAATTTTGCATTTCATTCAGTTATACATAAATGCATATGCACTCACTTTTTGCCACTGTAAAGACAAATTGTTGGGGCATTAATCTCTGGCTCCAGTTTCAAGGCCTGCTCCGAAATAGCCATTCCAATGCCTGAAACATCGGGATTAATATTGCCTTTGGCTGCACAAATTATAAAAATTCATTAAATCATCATTATATAAAACAAGATATTCCAAATACAAAGTTCTCACCTCCTAAACACAGACCCTGACGATTTGCAATTAAAACTCCAACGGTGTCTTGTTGGGAAGCGCTGTTTGTGTAAAATAATAATGATTAATGGAAATTTAAATCTTTAATATGTAGTTCATTTTACATTTCGCTTAACACTCGATTCAGATGCACTTCCATTGAAAAATATACTTCCTACTTTTAATTTAATATGGTTATAAAGGTAAAATCTTTTCCAGTTAAGCAGATCATGTAGAAAATATAAAACAAACAAACAAACAAAGAAATTGATAGAAAACAGAGTCTAATCAGCTGTTCAGGCTGTAATACGAAACGATGAAAAAGGAACTCTATTGTTCTTGTTTTGCTATTTGCTATGAACTGCGAAATGATGAAATGGAACAAACAACCAAAGCATAGTCTTTTGCCGAGTTGATCTTTTCGCTTCGTTTCTTGTCAGAATTCTACTTAATATTTTACAGCAAAAGTGATTGTGTTACATTTGGTTATAAGCATTTTGGAGAAAGAAGAATAATATTTGTGATTTTATCTTTCAATTTACCATTAAATTAAAAACTAAAAATATTGTTTACATACAAATACGATAGGGTGGCAGCACTCACCATTATTTGTATACTTCGGCGGAACAGTTATATTTGAAGATGGCTGACGACCATACCGACTACAAATTAATTCGCGCGGTTGATCCAACCAAGATAAAAGTGCCGATAAAAAGTAAATTTGCCAAGTTGACGCTATCGGCAAAAACAAAAAATATTTCGGCTGAGCTCGAGAAAGTAACAAAAGTGGAAGAAAATTTAAATCAAATTGAAAGCGTCGCCCCGAATGTGATGGAAAAAATTTGTGAAATGCCCACAGAGTCATCATTATCGTTTTTCGAAAATCCTTTGTGTTGCAGTGAATCCACTACTCATGGCAGTGATTTCTACTGGCAACAAGCAGAAACCCAGCAAAACACCCAGATAAATGTTGACGACGAATCACAAGAGATTCAGACTCAAACTGAGAGTGAGGGTATGGATCCACTTCAAGTAAGCGATGATTTTAATTCTCCAAGGAACATTTTGTCAAAACAAACAACACCTAAGCACGAGACATCGCTGTGTATTACTATTTCCGACACAATAAGTGATTACAAGGATACCATAATTGAACCGGAGCCTGCAATCTCCGGTTATCAACCTGATGTACATGATTTAACAATAAAGCCGCCAACATTAGCGAATATTCTCTGTGATGACAAGATTTCTCGTATTAATGCATTCTTGCGTGATGTATCTAATGAACGAAAAGAATGGCCGCAACATGATCTTTATATTGAGCCAAAACTCGAAAGGCAACTTGCGCAAGCTGATACGGAATCAATGAGTCAACCAACTGATATTATGCCGCAGATTTTTCCCATTGATTATAAAAGTCCGACACAAAAAATTGTGCAACAAATAACAAATGGCATAAGTTTGATTGAAATTGATGATGGCGAGACCGATGTAAATAAATCAAAAGAAGCTGAATTCCATAGTTTTAACAGTAAAGCTTCGTCTTCAGCTGATAGAACACTCAATTCCATTATTGACGAGTCAATAACTGTACCAGAGACATCAAGCGAAGTCGAGATACTTACCGATAGTCAGAGCTCCAAGAAAACAGATTCAGATGGCAACATTTCATCATCTGTGGAAACAACAGACACAAATACAACAAGTGTTGTTCCATTACACTTAAATAGTATCAATATATCTGCAAAATTTAATATAAAGATACATATTTCTAATGTAGAGGCAACCACATCGAACTCATCAGTTTCGAGCAGTGGTACAATAGATGATAGAAAGAGTAGTAGTAGTGGTAGACCAGCAGCTACTAAAGCCAATGAGAAAAATACTTCACAATATCAAAAGTCTAATGTGCATAATGATAGTGATTGTGAAGAAATCGTAGATCAATCATCAGATGTCGAAGAAGAAAACTTTATTGATCACGCAGAGGAATTGTTAAATCAACTCTATGGAAATTCATGGCAAACGCCAAATGTTATAAAGACACTTAAGCGCACAAGTGGCACTGGACAAAAAAATCCCAAATCAGTCAGTAGAACGACAACACGACCTGAGAAGATTACTACTGCTAAAAAACAAGCAACTAAGAAATCAAACGCTGCTGTAAAAAATGAAAGTGCTTTGGATGATTTTAGCATTTGTAAGTATTCCATAAACTTTTGTTATTTGTTATCATACGGTATTAATATATTTTTATGATGTTTCAAATAGTTCGTTCGAAAATTGTCCATGGCAACATGGATTCCACTCATTTAAAGACACCAGCTACAGTGCAACAACCAAAGAAAAATAGACTTGATAATTTAAGAAATGAACATCGCTTTCGAGGTACACAATCTGACAACAAAAATCCTAAAATACGGGAGCGCTGGCGTCAATTAATTGATGATGACAGTGATTCTGATATTGAATCAGACAATGGCAAAGACTGCAATGACAAAGATGATATCATAAGTATTGCGTCTACGATTTCTGGAGTCAGTAGCAATAGTCACACCAGCAATGAAATAAAAGAAATTCTTCTACCAACGGACAAGAGATCAGGAGAGGAACAGGGACGTACACCTTTGGAAAATATACTTCGCACTTGTCGAAGTGAAAATAAGCCAAAATTGGAATCAACAAGAAAAAATGATATTAAAAGCAAACGCAAACTTTTTGTGCCGAACACTGGATACGAAGACGAGAAAGCCGCTGAGGAAATCATAAGAAATGCGCGCTCTGTGAGTGACGATCTTCTTGACGATCTAGAGAACGTATATATGCCAGACACTCCAGTGTATAAACGCGTACAGGAAATTAAAAGGCAGATAAGTGGCAGCGGTGGCTGTGGTGATAGTGGCAAAAAAAGTGACAGCAAACCAATTTTTAAATTGCCAACAACAATCAAGACGCCAGCAGCGAAACCATCAAAAACAAAGACACGACTCTTGGACAAATTTGAGGAAACAAACCGCACACCGAATCAAAAATACAGTTTTCTCAAGTCACTTGAAGGTAAGGTAGTATGATACAAGAAGTTTCTGTTTATTATTTAAAAAATACTTATATTTTTTGTTTTGTAGATTGCGTTAGTAAATCGCTTTGTGATCCTAAAGCACTAATATATCGGGACAACTATCGCACTAAAAAAGACGAATTGACACAGGAACTTTATGATTTGTACATTAAAAAGGTGTTCAATGAGGAATTTAATGTGCCAGTAATTTGGAATAAAAAACTTCAAACTACTGCAGGCAGGTGTCTGAATAGAAAGCGGTATGACTACTATTATACTATTAAAGGATACATGATGATTATAATTTATTTGTATATTTTACTTTAACTTGCTACCCTACTCATAGTCTCGGAAGACGTTCAAGTGCCATTGAGCTGAGCGACAAAGTTTTAACTAGTGCAGAACGTTTGCGTTGTACGCTCATACATGAACTCTGTCATGCAGCGACTTGGATCTTAAATGAAGAAAATGGACATGGTGCAACATGGAAAAAGTGGGCGGCACGTGCAAATCAGACATTCCCGGAAATACCCAAGATTGGAATTTGTCATAATTATGAAATAGAGTACAAATATACATACAAGTGCACGCAATGCTCAGCAAAGTATGTAATAAATAATGAATTGTGAGCAGTTGGAAATGATTCAAATATATACCATTTTTCTTGCAGATCATATGCACATTCTAAATCGAAAAAAGTTGAAACTATTCGTTGTGTATTCTGCCATGGAGATTTCGAATTATTTCGTAACAAGAAGGACAAAGATGGGAATATTATTGAAATGCAAATTAAGGAGGCAACTGGATTTGCAAAGTATGTTAAGGAACATTATAAACGCTTTAAGCGTCCCGATTTAAAACATGCCGATGTTATGAAGATATTAAGCAATGAGTTTAGTAACATGAAAGTAAAATCAACTTCAAACTAAACTCTTGGCTTTATAGATATTTGTATTTTAAATAAAATACTATATATGGAATTGCTAAGTTTCCTAAAAAATTGTTAATATTAAGACTAAATATAAGAAAAAGACAAAGACTCTTGTTAATTTTGTGACAAATTTTTAAAAAATACATATTCTTATTACATACTAGTTTTAGAAAACCTAAAATATTGTACTACTCTTAAAGTCAGTCAGTTAATATGATGATCATTGAGCAGTGGAGTAATTTTGTAATTCATTTGATTAAGAATCATCTTTCGTATGTAAGAAACTATCAGCAGCATTGATGATGGATGACACAGTCTAGTCGAAGGATTCTACTAACTTTGTTAAGCTATAGCTGCTGTTATTTTTTTAATAGACTTAAGTTACTTAATATGTACAAATGATACTCTAACAAAATAAGTGTAATCAAAATATTAATGTAATATAATGTATACATATATAAATAGTCTATTGTTCAAGATCAGTTTCTGAAATAGAAGAATGAAGAATACAATATTTTTCACCTTTCTCCCTCTTTTTCTAATTGAAATCATACTAAGTATATACCTAGATCTGTTTATAATCTTCCATCCTATTCACACACAATATTACTGATTAATTAAATATTTTGTTTCCTCTTTTGATTTATTAACTTAAGTACATTTTTCAGAGTATAGTTTTACATTAACTTCACAACTATGACAATAACTGAAGATATATAGAAAGTATAGTAATAAATTGTGACTAAGGAAATTGGGAAATCAAAAACCTTAATTAAGACTTACAACTAGTACTCATATCCCAAAACCTATAAATAACTAACAACTTAGTGATTAGCCTATCAACTACCAACATAGGCAATCAATTATATCACATTGAGTATCATATAAGAATGTTCATTTCGATTATTAAATTTAATGATTGAAAGATCGATTTTTGCCTTTATTGTTTGCACATGGGCTGTTTTATGAAGTAGATCAGTTGAAAAAGAAAAGAATAAATTAAGGAGTAATTTAAGAAATTTATTTTGGGCAATTTGCAGACGCTTTGAGTGAATGTAAGCACAGTCCCCCCAAACTTGAATTCCATATAATAAGATAGGGGCAAATATTGATTTGAAGATAATCAATTTGTTATGGATTGACAACTTTGACTTCCGATTTATCAAAGGATAGAGCATACAGGTAGTTTTGTTGATCTTGTCCAGCGTATTGGCAATGTGGATTTTGAAAGTAAGTTTGCTGTCTAAGTATAGACCAAGATATATTAGATTGTTGGCCCAGGGCATGTCCTTGGTATTAACTCTCAGATTAGCGTTTGGTAAGTGGATATTTTTTCTTTTCATAGAAAAGATAATTGCAGAGGACTTTTCAGCATTCAGTTTAACTTTCCACTTTTTGTAATACACTTCAAGTTAGAATAGCGAATGTTGAAGTGTACTATGTATTTCGGCAAAGTTATTTCATGTGTAGTTAAGGGCAGTGTCATCTGCAAATACGGATGTGTTAAAGTTATCCAGTACAGGTGAATCATAGATATATAAGCTATACAAAATCGGTCCCAAGACCGAACCCTGGGGTTCTCCAGCACTGATACCCTGAGCACTCGATTGGACATTTTGCAGGTCAATAAAGATTTTTCGATTAGTGAGAAAGTTCTGTATAATTTTTATTAAGTAAAATGGTGTGTTTGTAGTGATTAGCTTGTGCACTAATCCATCATGCCATACTGTGTCAAATGCCGCTTGTATGTCTAGGGTGACAAGCCCAACCGACTGGTTATTTTGTTTTTGACGTACTGCTTACCGTTTGACAAGCGGGTCTATGCAGCTCATATGAGGCCTGAAGCCAAATTGCGTAGTTGGTATAATAGAATATGTATTTACAGAGACGTTGCTTTAAAACTTTTTCAAAAACTTTAGCAAAACAACACAGAAAGCTAATAGGTCAATAGTTATCTGTTGAGTCCGGTGCTTTACCAGGTTTAGGAATTGCGATGATTTTGGTTACTTTCCACACTTTCGGAAAGTAGCTGATATAAAGACAATCGTTAACTAAGGTAGCCAAATAACGAAAGACACTAGTGTGCAGATTTATAGTTCCTATGATAGGAAGGCTGTCAGTATTTCTTTGTTTTTAACGATCGAACTATGGACGCAACCACGGTAGTTGTCACCAGAGGTGTATATGAGTTGTACTAATCAGTCAATTCACTTATCGCTAGTGGCGATATGCAAAAGTTTCTCAACTAATTTGTGTTTGTCACGGAAGAGTTCCCCTAGTATATTGGCTTTTTCTTGCCGTGTGGTGTACATAAAGCCATTGTATGAGAAACTTGGTATAAATTGATTTCTGTTTCTGGTTAATTTAGTTATATTCCAAAATTGTTTGGAGTGCTTATCTAGGCCCGGTAATTTGTTCCAAGGGAAGTTTTTGTGAGCAGATATTTGAGACCTAATTAAGCTATGCTTTGCAGATAAGTTGCCTCGTTCTTAACCATTACCTGTTGACAGTATTTCTCCTTTTATTTATCCAAGATTATACAATTCTCAAAATAAGGTTTTTTTTTCGTCGAATGATTATGATTATGTCCAATGTTATGATATATACGATATACATTGAATTTGGCAAGTGATTTCAGACACTTTTGTAACCGTGCATTGTTTTCGTGGACGACTATTTGTTACTGAAATTGTCAAATAAGAGAGTACACAGTAATTAGTCACCATTATTCATGCGAATGAATTTACGGTGTGCCTTTTTTTAGGAGGTAGTTGTATAGTAGAACATCATCTCATCAGAACAAATGTTTGAAATCTTTACTCTTTCTGCTCGCTCTGATAGTCTTCAATGTGTAAATGTGGTACCCTCCTGCGTCATAGAACAAATATCTGTTATCAGATTAATTTGATTGATATATAATCTTTGTATTATCAGCATTTTTCTTGGTCATAAAGGTATTTCAATTAAATTATTATTAAAAAAAAAAAGGGAACAGGTCAAATAGAAAAGTATCGCAATTTATTAAAAATTGTTTTAAAAAAAACATTTTATATATAATAGTAGATTTACAAAAAAATTTAAACATTTGGACGGCATTTTTGATATACATACAATGTATGTAAGTTTAAATTGATTTTTACCTACATTTATGATTCTAAGGCACATTTTTCTTAAGTTTTTTTTTTGTTTTTAGTAGAAGTAAGGACGGATTGATAAATAAAATATCGAGATACAAAAACGTGTTCAAATTTTTCTAGTACTATGTATGTATGTATTGTAGTATATAAGTGCGTTGAATAGCAATCGTCGAATGTACTCAAAACTGCATTTAATGAAATGGAATAAAGTTTTATTAGAGCTACATATACCGAGTGGACGATCCTATATGTAACCCTGGAGAGAACGAGATTGTGTTTGGTGATGCCTTGGAGGTTGATAGCCAGGCTCATGCATTTCCATTTGCATGACGAGATTCTTTTGTTCGCCACGGGCATCATAAGCTTGATTTGACTCGCGGTGCATTATCAGTGCGGCCAAGCCAAGCAGCATAAATGTGACTACTGCAAAAGCGTAGGACCAACCGAGTACATTGAATTTTGGATACATAAGCCAATCGCGTCGATATGCACAGGCACCAAAAATGCATACGGCAAGAAACATGAAAAGTGCTGATGAAAAAGTAATGGTAAAATATCAACCAATTTATAAAACAGATCACTATTAATCACAATACTTACACGAAATGGCAACGCCCAAATAGGAAAGTCTCACCAGCATCCATTCATATTGTAGTACACCCTTTAATGGCAGTCTTATTATAGTCAGGGCAAGTATGGTTAAAACTCCGAAAGTAATAATGAAAGACATGGTGACAAAAGCTTGAACTGCCATAAGCCAACCCGGCAACAGATATTCTCGTATAACATAGTACTCCTGATGTTCAAACAAATATCAGTTTTAAATGTTTAGTGAAATATAATATTTGATGTATGTGTGACTTACGTCTGAGAATATATTGTGGCAGCCATTAAATTGTTTTGGAAACTGATACTTCGGATAAGTGAAATCTTTAAAGCAATATTGCCACAGACCCATATTTTTAAAACTGCTGCGAGTCTCTTCATATGATTCAATCCAGTATGGAGAACAGAAAGACATCATGAGTACAAAAAAACCAACAAATGTTACAATTGCGCCAAAAACTACTCCATCTGCAAGTAAAAATATGTTACATGGTTTAATTTTAGGAATGGGTGTAGGTATGCAAACATAAATACACTATGTATGATGAAGATGACGATGGGCTGCGTCATACTTACTTGTCGCACGCGGATAATCCACCTTTTCCACACCAGTGTCGGTGGTATCCTGTGACTGTTGTTTGCCCAAATTGCGCATCCTTAAAAATATTCTAGAGTCTATGTAATAAATAACAACGGACGTTAATTAAACAAATTTTAATCGTAATATAAACAAAGCGTCTTCGCAAGAAACTACAAACAACAAATCCAATACACCCAAGGTGGGGCGATAAATGCCATTCAGTTTAATGTTATCAACGATGGTCCGATAACCGATATGCCAATATGCTGCTATCGAACAATGTGAATGGCAAAAATGCAATAAAATAATCATTAATGTTTTGCTTAACGTATACATATTCATTTTATTAAATTTTTGGAATTTTATGATTCTTTTTAATAAATGGTGTGAACTAATTTTTATCTATTAAATCATAAATCATACAGTCTGTTCAGAATAGGAACAGCTGTTGAGCCAATTATGGGCTGCCCATTTGGCAGCGCAAAGAACAAGAAACAAGATTTCAAAAAGTCGATAACATAAAAATTTACAAAGCATTTGATAGAGAAGGAAAGCATAGCACCCAAAGGAATGGAAAAAAGTCTTTGGGGTCTTATTAGAAACAATCAAACTCTCACATATGATTGATTAAGATACATATATATATATTCTAAGCATAGTTTCATTTAAATCCCTTAATTTTTTTTGTTTGATTTTTATTTATTAATGAATGAAGAATGCAAGATTTTAAAAATTTTAAGCCTGCAGTCACTCCTGTCACTCCTTTACGAATTAAAACTCTTTAATTTATGGAGTAGCAGATATTGTTTGTCGCGTGCCAGTGAGTGATTCATTATCATTGTCATTGACATTAATACAAGATTGGTCAACATTTTTAGAGCCACTCCTTTAAGAGCGATAAGAGCTGCATATGTTAAGATTTGTTATGAGAGTTCAGTTAGTGTTTGTTTATTTTGACATTTGCTGCACCTTTTTATAATCTTCACGCAGTGAATAGTATTTATTATAAGTTTTTCAAGAAGTTTGTAACATACTGAAGGAGACATCGGAGAACCAATTAAGCATATAGAATATTCTTGATTAGCTCGAGACGAGTTAATTTACCCATATCCGACTGTCCGTCTGCATGTAAGCAAACTTGTCCCTCTGTTGCTGAACTATAGAGCTGAAATTTTGCACATAGGTTTCTTTTTAACAGATGGTGCACAGTTGTCGGAATCATCCGAATCGGACCACTAGGTTCCCCCCTTACAAATCCAAATTAATGTACTTATTAAAAAAACTTTTGTTTTTTTGTCTTATCGAACACTATGAGTGTCTGGACCCGTATTCACAAACCATGTAAATTTCAAGAACCTGGGATTACTGGAACGTATAGCTCCTGGTCTCGATTATGAAGTACAGTGTTAATACTAACTCTTCCCTAAACGTATGTAAGTCAAATCAATAATATAATATTTGTACGTATTACAACTTTGGCATAGATAGTAAAATTATGTTTTAAATTCACTCATCTAGATCCACATTCCATACTATTATATAGTTTTTACTATTGTAGTTACAATATATGATGTACTGTGTTTAATGTAATACACACAGCCATTGTAAGAATAACAATAGTAAAAACAAGAATTACAAGACATAGATATGTAATTTGATGGGCATCGCCGGATCCGGAACAACTTTACTGACATGACTGTTAATGAGGCAAACAGTAAGGTTGAGTTGAGATCTTCGATGGATATGGTGTACTTGTGGTATACGAATGTTCTGACAGGAATTCGATGCCAATTGATTTGAGGTGACTGGCAAGCAAGCGTCACTGATGGCAGAAGGCCCAGAAAGAGACACAATATCAGAACATGGACAACGTTCAGGACACCAACTTTCAGTAACAGTACTCTGTCAGTCCATTTCGTTTTCTGAAGCAATAACAGACAATTGGACTGAGATTTAATTGACCGAGTAAAAGACTCAATATAATGACTATTGTTATATGTATTGAAATGTAATATGTACACTGATTCTACCCTAAACGTAAATCAAGTCAACAATATAATATTTATATGTCTCATTCACACGAGCGTAAGAGTATAACAACTAGATAACCTTTTTTCTGTTTTTTTTATTATTTTTATTTATTAAGAATCTATCAAGCAATATGTAGACAGTAGTTAAATTTCATATGGGATTTAGTTATTTTGAGGTTTTATTAGGTTAAATGGGGAAATAAATTTTGTCATTAGGTCACTGGTTAAATCGGAAGGGAAGATCCAAAGGATGGTAGCGCTTAAGTCTGCGGCGTTGCTGACTGTTGTCCAGGAGTTGCACTGCGATGGTGTTTATGTGGTTCTCAAGTCGGCTATATTCAGTGATGATCTCTGCAGCCGTAGCAATCTTGAGGTTAAGGTGAATCAAGTCTTTGCGAACATACATAGAAGGTGGTACCTACTATAGGCTGAAACTGCTGAATGTCATAGGTCTAAATTGGCCTTACAATCGCCTTATAGAGTAGCAGCAGCTTATTACGTAGTGAGAGCTGTAATCTAGGCCTGTGTAACTAGTACAAACACTTGAGCTTGGGGCCGCTTGTTGAGCAGATATTTCCTCCAGTTGGAAGTGCTCTATTTCGAGTGAACTTTAAGCCATGGGGAGCATGTAACCATTTAGATTTACGCTAGGGCATTTCATGTCATGAATTTTGATGAGATATACAATAGTATCTCATACTTAATGTAATTAAACTTTATATATATTATAATACATGATTTTATGAAGCAACAAATATGTCTGTACTAAGTAACATAAGTATATTCTTGATCAATCGAACCATATTCGTCCACCATCTATCCATTCTTATCAGAGAACAGATCTTTGCAATGAATTCATTTCCACAGATGTTCTTCTATGAAATAAGATACAATATTATTATTCATTCTTTATTTCTCGGAACTTATACTATACTGATAGAAACTTATTCATAGAAGATGATGCACAAATATATGTAGGTATGTATAATAGAACAGAATAGAACAATCGGTTAAATTACAATTATTATTAATATTTTATTATAAATTTACAATAATATATGGAATCTTTAACAAATTCAAACTGATAATTCAAAATTAAATTTAATTTTATTGAGCCTTCTTATGAAATGATCTTCACGTTCACATTAGGACAACATACTATATGCATGTATTGTACCTTGACATGACTTTTAACTCTTCAATCCATATACATAAGTACATACTTAGTATTGTACTCGTATGTAATACAAATAAGTATGTACTACTTATATTACTGAGAATGACTAACGAACATTTGATTAACATATCCATACAGAACTGGTATAGACATAATTACTATATAAGTACATCATACATTACTGCAGTTGGCCTTTATGTGACTGTTTCCAGGCAAATCAGGCAAATCAGGCGATCTTGGTGAACTCCAAAATATTTCATTGAGAAACACTGGGTAATCTTCGAATTGTAAAAAAAACTAGCAAACAAACAAAAACTTCTCTGCTTGTACTAATTCCTTTGGGGCAAATGTAACATTACTAAGTAGTATAGGTACTTAATTACAATATAATAAGTTATCTTTATTTTTCCAACATCTGATCCATGTATAATTTAGTATAGTAAATCATTCATCCCAATTTGTACATAAAATTTAGTGATGATACCATTCGTATGCAATAGCAAAATGAGTATTAAATAAGGCCCAACAAAATTTAAATAAAGGAGTTACCAGCATTACAATATTACTGTTTCCGCAATGTCTTAAGAACTCAATCGAATAGATTCTTTAGGGTGGTTCACAATATTTGTTGTCCTCGTATACATAACTAAGATCTAGTGGGGAACCATATTCTAGGACTCAGATTAATTGGGTTTATTATTAGAAAGTTTAATAGACATTGAAGGAAGGGATGTGAGATGCAGTCAAGCCGACTATCTGTCTATAATGCGCTCCTCATTATACTCTTCACGCAGTGAATAGTATTATAAGTTTTTCAAGAAGTTTGTAACACACTGAAGGAGGTAATCAGTGACCCTATAAAATATATAACATATTCTTGATTAGCTCGACGAGACGAGTTGATTTACCTATGGGAGCTCAAAGGAAAACAAGGGAGCTACAAAAACTTTAATTTTTGTAAAACTTAAGTTAACTTACAACTAAGAGGCTGGGTCTTTATCGAACTAATCTAATGCTAGATTAAAAAAGCCACCAGTACATCACATCAAGGGAATGTAAAATTTATTAACAGATGTTAAAATTTGTTTTTATGGTAACGATTTTCTCATTAATAAATATAGCACCGGCTAAATCTAGCAAACAAGTTGTTGAATAATGGAAAGGTGGATTAAGGATCATTTTGAGTATTTTATTTTGGGACGTTTGAATCTTCTTAATTAATTCGTTTATTTTATCAACTGTTTTTGATATATGTAAACTGAAATTTATTAGAAAAACTTATTTGTTTTCTGTCTTATCGAACTGAAATTGAGACACTATATGTGTCTGACTTATATTCACCAACAATTTCAATTTCAAGATCCTAGGATTACTGGATCGTATAGCTCCTGAAATGCAGTATGAATACTAGAGTCAGTACTAAACATAAGTCAAATCAATAATGTGTGGTTAAATCTCAGGAGGGTCATACGCTGTCATATGACTATTGGTGTATTGAATTGCATTATGATTACTGATTCTACCCAAAACATAAATCAAATCAATAATATACAATAATATTTCTGCATGATCATTCATAAGTATTGTATGAGCGTGAAGAGTATTACAACTTTGGCATAGCCAAAGATAACCTTCTTTCAGATTTTGTATATTGTTTGATTTTTGCACTTGTTTATTTTTTTATTTTTCGCGATGCCAATTTAGTATCCAAACGACATTGATGACAATGACGATATCGTATCGAATAATATTGTATGATTTCGGTTGTGATGTCAGTTGATGTCAGTTGGTTGCTTTGCACTTGTTTAGTTTTTTTTTTTGTTTTTGTCGAATCAAATGATTTACAATAAGATAAATTTGATGTCCAGTATTGGAACAAACACAACAAACGAGATACATGTACAATACACGTCTCGTCTCGTATCTACAACTCTACCATATACTTACTATGCATGTATATGGAAAGCAGAGAGCCATTCTGTCTGTCACTTGACAGTCAGTCGGGCTGGCCTAATTGCCCAATTGAGGAGGAGGCTCTCAACTTGTTTGGTTTGGTTTTGGTTTTATGTATTCTTGTTTTAGTCGTTTTTGCCGCTATTCATCATTCATCATTTATTATTGTTAAGTTTAGTTTTTTTGCGGTTATTGTGAATTGAGATGCTGCAAATGTATGAAAAACTCCAAAAGATAGACTCTGGCTCTGTAATAATGATAGTGTTGGAGTGTAGGAGTCAGTTTGTTGACTATTTTACGCAGAATATAAGAGTGAGATCATTGAGGAGAGTGAGTGTAATAATGTTTACTTAGATTTTGCTAATTATAGTCAATAAACAATGATCATCAATCTGTATGGTACTATATGTATGAATACTATACTGATACAATACATATTTATTATAACACTTAAATTTTGGAGATATGTAATAGGGGGTAATACGCTCATTATAATATGTAGGTACTATGTAATGCCATTATTTTAATTGATAAGATGATAATTTTCCATATTCCCAAGACAATTGAAAGTACATTGTTGTCCATCAGGTCAGATCAGATCCCGTTTAACAAAGTTTTTCCAACATATGGTGCTATGATAATGATATTGTATTTTGATCTGTATTAAATAAGCTTGCAAGCTTTCTACAGTATGTACCTACTACAATACAAAGCAGCAATAAATTTATGTAGTATATTCTTATTGTAGAAGCAGCAGCAGCAGCACGAATATCGTAGTATTTGACTTCTCAGACGAATGTAGGAGTTGGCAAAAGAATGAAATAAAATAAGGGAGAGATCTTTGGAATATTCATCTTTGTGTTATTGTTATTGGATCAGTATTTGAATAAAATAATTTCAATTATTGTGTAGGCCATACTAAAACCGATTTGGTACTACTGTATTCAATTGTGGGGCACGGCTAGTGATTCAAACAATAAAACTATTTAGATGTTCCAAAATAAAGTCTTGAGAATATCAAGTGGCGCTCATTTATTAACAACAAATCGGGAAATTCATGAAGAACTGAAATATCCATGGATTTCAGAGGATATTAAATAGATTTAGTCAGAGGTACCTACATCAACAGGCTAAATGATCATCCAAATAACCTGGCAATAAACCTACTTTACAACAGTGCAACTAAAAGACGACTAAAGCGATATCACCCACTAGAACTTCCATTCAGAGACACAGGCTATTAAGCCGAATTCAATGTAACTATTCCCACTTTCCCTAACCCACTCATCTTTTCTCTTTCCCCTTTCATTTATTTTAAACCATCATGTAAAAATGTATCATGTATATAAATATTCAGGTAAAGGTCATGTAATTTAATGATTGTCCCACTACGGAATTGATAGTAAATAACAGAAAAGAAAGAAAAAAAAATATTGTGTTATCGTTTTATATAACTTCATTTGAATATTTCAGAAATTGTATAATATTTCTTCTATCTCTTTTCTCTCTAGATTCTGATGGCCGGGTACACTAGTTTATATCTTTTATATATATATAAAATCGTAAGCCTTTTTGTGCCTGTGCATGCTAATCTCAGAAACGGCTTAACCTATTTGAATGCGGTTTTGAGTGGTGTATTGTAGCAAGCTTCCTGTAACATATAGCGTCGACCAACAAAATCAGAAGATATTAATTTTTGATTAAATATTTAGTACTGTTGCCAACTTTTTGAGCATTGCTACCAACCTTTTGGTCAATTTCGACTGTCTTCCTCTTACAACATTAAATAGCTGATGTTGGAGGAAACTAACTTTGTAACTGTTACACTAATAAAATACCATGCGCACGAAGTCACAGGCACTGCTAGTTTCAATATAAAATCTCATACATTTTCAACTATGGCTATAATACACAGTACTACATACTTAGAGAATGTCAAATTGTTCAGAAAAATATCTAACTTTAGTCTTATTCAACATTATGTATATGTCCAAATTTCAGCTTGGTAGCTCAACGTCTGGAGCAGCTATTATAGTTTGCATAAAAACAATGAGTATACTTAATGGGATCACTCTCTCTCTCTCTCTGCGAAACACGGTCCCATGCATTACAAACATCACGACAAAGTGGTAACATATTGTAATATCTATTAATAATAGTGTGAAAGATTTAATAAAGAAACAATTTACATATGTTTAATATTTCTCAGAATTGACGAGGCCAAAATGAACAGTTTTTCTTTCTATTAATTGATTCTATTTTATGAGCATTATCAAGTCAAAGGGCAATTAAATAAACAAGCACGGTAATACTATACTTTCACGAGTATATGTGTTTAATATTTGTATATCATAGTCAATTTTTAAGGACATATTTCATTTGCTTTTTATCAAGTATATTTCTAATATTTTCTATGTGTGTGGTTATATTACAGGATTGGTGAATGAGATCAATTTTCAATGTTAAGTTCTATTTTATATGGAATATCCATGACATGAAACCTTGAGAACCGTACCGTACCGTTGTCTTAAATATTTATTACTTTGTCATTGCTACATACAGATGCATGCATTCTATATGCATTCTACACTACTATTTCGTTACTAACAAATGTGTATTTCCAGTTTTTTATGGATTCGAATATTGCTCATATACAAATGAGCACTACTTGCTTTATAATGTAGAGTCCCAGACTGATATATTTACTACTCATATATGTGTAGTATCTTCATATTACAATTTCATTGCGTACATCCATACCGGCTTTAGAACTGCTAAAGACTATCAAATTATATAGACTGGACAAATGCATCGCTCCACATAGAGAGAGCTTTTCTTCTTTTTTAAAATTTTGGCATAACAAACAACAAATTATGTGTAATCTCGGGATACATAACAATAAAATCTCAAGATAACCAACAACTCTCATATCTTTGTGAGCGATTTGTCTTCGTTGATAGTCAATCGGCACTCAAAGCACTGCAATCCACCACTGTACGGTCCAAGCTCGTAAAGGAATGCAGGTCGGCGGTGCCAAAAATTAATAAAGAATAGGTGTTTTCATTAATGTAATAGACATTTCTTTTTACTCAACTAACATGAATGAAACAACTTTAATTTTGAACTCAACAAATTTTCAATTTTTATTATTTGCCATCAATAATTAGCAATGCATTGGTAGATTTACGTTACAATTACGTATAAATAAGTACGGTCAGTAATTCTGCTTTTAACCGTACTTAGTTTATACGTAAGTGTATCGTATGTAGTTCCTGAACATAGAAGTATACCAAACCCATAAATTATGCTTTACATATATGAAAAAAGTATGTAAAACCTTAAGTAATGTGTTAGTGTTAATGAATTTTATCAATAGTTTGATTGATTTGATCCAATAAATGCAATCCTCTTACAATTTCGTACAATATCACCTTCTTCTCCGTCTCGTCGTGTTTTGTTTCTGTAACTTAATCCTTTTCTAGTTGTGTAGTATATCCAGGTCATATGAAATTAAGAAAACATAAAGACTCATTCTTAAGAACATTATGTTTGGCTTCTGTAAATTTGCGTGTATTCAGTAGTGTTTGTTAGTGTTTAAATGGGAAAACCTCTGATCCTTGTCTTCATTTGTGTTTGTCGTTAAACTCACAGTAGTATCATATAACATTCTAATCCTTGTTCAATTCCCTGCGAATTTCTTCAATACCATCCATAGTGATTACTTTGATTTGAAGAAAATCGCCACTTTTCACATCACGTTCACATATATTAACAAACGCATCATAGGTGAGATCGATTGCTCGTTCTTTTGTCAACTTCGGCATGTCTTTTGGTGTAATGGACCTATTTTTGTTGCCAATCAAGTTGTCTAAAATTGGATCAATCATGCGACCACCAGAGCCACAAGCGGCAAAATCCATACGTTCGTAATGTCCTATTGGATCATATGGAAAAACGTGACTTTTTCCTTCGGAATCCAAGCCAGCGAGTACGTTGGTAATAAAGTAGGGAAATGACCGTCTGTCGTACATCATCACGGACATCAATTGTGCTACAGATATAACTGAAATCGGCTTGTTATGATTGAGTTCATACATAGCAATACGTAGCTTCAGTGCATCTATAAACCCAACGCAGTCAGACCAGCAACCGCAAGTGCCCACGTATGCTTTTTCGCCCACCTTAAACAGTCTGTTTATATCTCGTGTTAGCACCACGCCATTCCTAGACAAACGTGTATCTGCCGCAATCACAGCGAAACCATCCCCAGCGATACCCATGGCGGTCCCACCATTGAATTCGTATGGAGTAAACTTCTCAGGCTGAAAATTTTCGATCGGCTGAAGATGACCATCAGAATTCATATTTTTATTCTTTTTTTTTAAAACAAAAATCCTTAGTAATTTGGCAAATCCTAGCCTCTGCGTATTTTAGTTAGTTATTCCAAATTAAATGTGAAAATTCGACCGACTCGTATTCAGAAAAGTACACAACTAAATGAAATTAAACTGTCTAATATATTATAAAAAAATATTTTGATAGAAATGTAAAATATAGGATGATCTGATATATAATCAACATGAAAAAAGTTTCAATATTAACGGATGGACGATCGATCAATTATCCTCACTACGCTGGTTCTATTGAGTGATATTATTATGGTTGTGTTCAGTGTAAAAATAATCAGAGTATTAGAGATTTATCTTTGTTGTACCCTCATGATTTAGGTTCACAAGATTATTGAATTATCTACTCTCAATAAATTTCATTTCATGTATGCAAATGAAAGAAGCTTTCTCTCACTTTTTCTCAGATGCTGTAGTCCCTCTTGTTGTTTACCACTGTAAAATCCAAGCTCTTAAAGGAATGCAGGTCGGCAATAAGCGAGATAACTCGTCGAGCTGATATCACTCTCTTATGGGTTCCCAGCCATAGGAACCTTGAGTGAAATGAAAAGGCTGACGAATTAGCTCGTTATGGTGCATCCCTTGGTATATCGTTAGCGAAACAGGTCTCGATTCCCCTGGCGGTCATCAGCAGGCAGTCAGACGGTGGAAAGATCTTAAATCTTGCAGAGGGGCACGTGCTACATGGGCTAGTTACAACGAAAATAGGTCACTTAGACTCATCAATAGAAGACGCTCAGATACCGCAAGGCTCACAGCGGTTTTTACTGGTCACTGGTGTGTAGGGACTCACGCCGAGAGACTGGGTATTCCGTTAAGAAGCCATTGTAGAAGCTGTGGAAACGTAGAGGAAGAGGAGTCACTCACCCAGTTTCTATGTTAATGCCCACCACTGGCAAAGATTACAAATAAGTTTCTGAGTAAATACATCATCGACAATCTCTAGTACTGTTCAGTCACATTTCCGGGTGATCTTCTAAAATACCTAAATTGGACGGTTTGGATTTAGTAATATTGGACTTAAAGCTTGTATCTTTGTCTGAAATTATACAGCCATGTGTCAGAAGTCGAAGACGGTTTTTATGTCGATTGATTTCAATTTCTCTGTAGTTGTGCTAGAAAACGTGAAGATTTCATTTTTCAAACTTAGATGTTTAAAATGCAAATTTATACTTAAAACAAGTGAAATACTGAATTCTTTAAATGCAGATTACCGAGGAAAATAATAAGCTACAGAGGTTGGTATTTTATTTTCTTTATAACTTCAAATAAGGGACATTTAACCATACCGTATTTATAAAAGTCAGAGATTTCAAAACTATTGAAAGAGATTTCTGGCACCAGAGAATTGTAATATGGTTGATATGGGGTTTAAAGAGATTTCTGGCAAATGTCCGATTCAAAATTAATTTGCTTTTGTTTTTGTTGCAAAAGTGAAATATTTAAACAGCGCTTAAAAGTATATCTATTCTATATAATTAAACGGCAAACAAAGAATTTGTGAGTTCGTTCCTGCTTAAACCACTGAACCTATTTTGACAAAAAAAAATACCAATTGAAAGGTATTTTTCGCTAGATTTTATCAAAATTTTATATATATTAGGCGTAAAAAGGTGTTCAAAATATCCGCTTTATAACAACACGCAGTAGAATAGAGAGGTTTGTGTGTTTGTGTGCCTCTGTCTTCTGTTCTATTGCCGTTGATGTTGTGAATGCAGTAGAATGGTAGAATAGAGAGGTGTGTGTGTCTCTCTCTCTCTTATGTTCTATTGCTGTAAGCTCATGGGCTGTGTGAAGCCGTGTTATAGAGTTTTCGCAAAGAACACTGTTTATGGATAAGTAATTGTATTAGCACTTTAAAAAATAAATGTTTTTTCTAGAATGTGGTCGATTGTGCTATATTCTTGAGATATGTGTAGCTCACTGACGGACGGATGGACAGCTTAGGCTTCGTAATACGGTTCCATATTGTGAAGGAAATATTTTTGATTTAATTAAATGAAAATATTATAACATGAATTTCTGAGGATAAGTATATTGGTTTGTTTTTTAATGAAATTGGGTCTTTTTTAATTTTTTTTTTTATTTGGTGCATTTGGTGTTTTTTTTTTAAGTGCCAACAAATTTCAGGCTACGCCCTTGAGATACTATTTATAACAACTAACTCAATTCAACTCAACTTGACTTAACTCAACTTAACTGAACGCAACTCAACTCAAATCAAGTGAACTCAACTCAAGTCTACGCAACTCTCATCGCCAATTAACAAACAAACGTATGCTTTGCGTTCACCCGCTTAATTTCACCTCACACCCTTCATTCTGCATTGAACCAGCCAAGTTCTTCACAGCTCAACTTCGTAAGCTTTGTTCGTTTGTTTGTTTGATTCGGAGGCGCTTCGTCATCGTCATCGGTATAGTCAATGTTATTTCTACTATATACACGTACTACTCGTATAGTACATACATACATACATACATAGTATTTCATCTTCGCTCGCTCAGCTCAATAATAATATGTAGGTATGTACTATGTATCTCAGCCTCAGCTTAATTTTTGCAATTTACTTTTAATGGTTTTGATTTGAAATTTCAGTCTGGTTTTGGTGCTCTCGATCGATTGAAGTGATTTTTTCTCGACATTATCCTATTTAATAAAAAATCAAAATACTTATAAAATAAATATTTTATTCAAATTTTTTTATACAATACTATATTTTTTGTTCAACTACTTCTAAGTACAAACAAAAAAGAGAAAAACAAAAATAATTCGTTATTCCAATTTTTTTTTTTTTTAAACGACGAAAAAGAAAATAACTTTGTTTTGGCATCGTTTGAATGTTTTTTTAAACGATTTCATATTGCTAAAAATACAATACTACAATAAGTATTTATATTTGTTCAGGTTTACTAGTATTTCGTGCCTTTTTGTTGTTATTTCTTTTTTGCCGGTTATTGAGTTTTTTTTTTTTTAATTTGCGTCGCGTTAAAAAAAAATTTATAATATTTTGTGTAACAAAACAAAACAAAAAACACGTAAAAAAACACTTTATTATATTGTAATAAAATCGTAAGTATGGCACGACCCCTGCTTCATATAATATACTATATTATACTATACTATACTGTACTATACTATAATAGAATAGTTAAAAAAAAATACCTTAAAAAAGGGAAATGAGTATAACTGTTTAGTTGAGTTATGGAATATTTATTATTGACTTGGAAATAGATCAAATTTAAAAAACATGTCATATGTACCTACATATTAGTATGTGTGGACATTACTAAAAATATCGGTGATTCATCAAACCAAACCATGATGTTATTCTGTAGTAGATAGATAGAGATTCAATTCTATTGAGGTCATAAGTTCACAATTTAATCAAAATAGGAGAATATTTTGGTACGCAATATTAAATTTATGCATATTTATTCCAAAAAAAAAAAAAAAATACCTTTCCCAATGGAATCATGCAACAGGTATATAAGAACATACATATGTATATATATGGAAATTTATTGTATCACATATGCATAGGTACTAGAAGAAATTTTAAGTTTAAGTATTTACAAATGTCCATATACTTAGTATTGTATTGCACTTCAGTATTATGAATATACCATAGTATAATACGATTGTGTACTAAATTGCCATTTCAAATTGTTTTCTGGAGTTTCATTTAGGTATTACTAATAGTAATATAGAGAAATATGGTACAAAACCATATCAAGCATGTGCCAGAAATCTCTTTCATCCCCATATCAACCTAATTATAATTCTCTGGTGTCAGAAATCTCTTTAGATGGTTTTGAAATATCTCACGTCTTATTAATATGGTTTATAATAATAATAATAACGGGCCCGAAAGCACAGCGACCAATAAGATCTATTGTACATGGCCTTATTTAATAGAAACCCTATATGTTTAGACTTTTGATGAATCTTAACATTACTTGGGGTTTGTTGTTCCACAATTTGTGTGGATTAACAACAGTGTCACCGAGGTAGTGAAGTCTTTGTCTATCGAGTGCAGGACATTTGCAGAGTATATGCTCTGAACTTTCTTTATCCATTTCACAAAATCGGCATACGTCAGTGTCGGAAAGACCTAACTTATTTTGATGATACCATAGGTTGCAGTGACCCGTGAAGTATCCAGTCAAAATGCGTAAGTCTACTCTACTGAGTGAGAGAAGCTTATTCGAGATACTCTTTGAAAGAGTGAGGAATTGTTTTGCCTGGCGTTGTCCGGTGGAGATTAATATGGTTTGATTAAATTGTTCCTTATATGAAGTTATAAAAAAAAAAAAAAAAAAAAAAAAATCTTAGCTTATTGTTTTCCTGGGAAATCTACATTAAAAGAATTCAACATTTCAGTTGTTTTAAGTATAAATTTTCATTTTAAACATCTAAGTTCGAAAAATGTAATATTAATTGGCATAAAAACCGTCTTCGATTTCTGCCACATGCCTGTATAATGCTATTGTATCTAACAGCTTTATCATTTAGATTAGATTTGTGTATACCCAATACAATATCTTTAGTTTTACTAGTACTTCTTATAAGATGATGATGGATAGATGGATAGTATTAAGTAATCGAGGAATTGAAATGGTTTCAACATAGCATTGTTTATACAAGAAAACTAGACATATTTCTACTAATGAATTTACCTAGGCTTAGAAAAAACTATGACATTCATTAGCATAGAAATAGACAATCATAGCATTTTAGTTTATAGAGTAGACTCCGATGCACTAGTCTCTCAAGTAGCATTACAAACTTAATGACAATATGATCATCTGAATTGTTTGTCACAACATATAAAAATTAATACAACTCATTCTTACTGTGTATTGTAGTACATGTAGTACTTACTATTGGGAGTTTGTCCATAACAGATTGAAAGACAGCAAAATAAATATTTATTAGTTTCTCCAACCAACCATATATACATACATAGGTAAAAGGGAACATACACAGTATGTACTTATATAAAATCAATTACTATATCAAGAGCCAAGTGAAGAGACGACGAGCATATAAACTGCATATCCATATATGGAAATGATCAGTTCGAATACAAAAAAAAAAAAAAAAAAAAAACAAAACGATCTACACAGTTTTTCTGTCCATCTGTCCGATGCGCTTGTTTCTCGAAAACGTCAATTAATTACACCTACATGGCTAGACGTTTATTTTTCGAAGACTGAAATTTAAAACAAAAAAAAAATTGATTGAATTGCAATTTTGTTGTTTAGTAAGGTCAAATGGAGGTTCTTTACGAAATTACAAAAAAAAAAAAATGTTCACATGACATGAAATCATAGTGATTTGTTAAAAACCCATCCATTATATTTAAAATATTGCAAAATTGACCAGTAAATTTTATATGAAATATAATAAATAATAAGAGCAAGGAAAATTAGCAATATTTTCCATAGATACATATGTGATATATGTTAGTAGATAGTATGGTGATTAGAGTAGTGATTTTAATGAAGCATAAATATCGTATGTACCTACATATTTTAGAAACTCTATATATTAGAAAATTGATATTTGAATACTCACTCACTCATAGTCTTTCAAGCACTTGGATAATCGAAATATTCTTATGTTAATAATAATAATAATGTAGGTATTGTATTAGTCATAAATGATAAAAATTAATAAATTTTGATCAATGTATGGTAGTATGGTAGTATCATTAGTACTCCACTCACTCCCTAGTAGTATTAACAAAACCAACCATTAAATATGATGAGCGGGCGGGTGGGTGTTTGTTTGTTTGTTTGTTTGGTTCACCATTAACAAATCTACTACTACAATACGAACAGTACTATGTAGTAGTACCTACGAGTATAATTCATATTTTCATTTAATTACCTTCTAAAATGACGTAATATGTATATTATTATTATTATTATTATTATTATCATTAGTATATTGTATATTATTCAGCAGACTGAGATTCAGATTTAGATTCAGGCAAAATGAAAATCAAGCCAACAAAATAATAAATAAAAAAATACAATACAATAAGCAAAGCAGAGAAATGAGCAGCGACCAACGCAAACAAAAATAAAAAAATAAAAAAAATTAAAACAGTTTGACAATAGCAAAACCAGTTAGTTATAAAAAACAGGTTGTGAATAATTTCCTTGAAAAAAGCTTTACAATAATATTGGAACGAGGTGTGCACGATATAATGCCAGAACACCAGAATAACAGAACAGAATAGAACACTTAATTCAAAAATCAATTTCAGGATTTATGGACAGTTTTTATACCTATTATTGTCATATTTGAGAAAAGTTCGCTTTTGGGAACCAGGTACCATAGGATCATAATTTTCTTTTTATAAGTCTTTGGTAGGTTGTCTGTCATATCATAGGATAGGATAGGATACTACTACTACATATACCATATGAGTTCATCATTTGTTCGAAATTGAACTGAAATGCGATTCTTACAGATGTTTTTTTTTTTTTTAAGCAACCCTCGCATAATATTAACCGCAAAAACCTACAGAATTCGCAGTTTCGAAAGAATAAGCGGCCAATACACATAATAGTAGTAAAGCGAATGTGCAAATTGACAAGCAAAATGAGAACTATCGTATAATATATGTATATAGTATATGGTATAATAAGTTTCTACTACTTACTATGTGTGTATGATGGAAAAATAGATATTTTAATAAAGCAGATGCTATGCACTTTTACTTTTTTAACGCACACCTGTGTCCACAAACTTCATATATCACTTTATCTACTACATACGGTAATCTAGAATTCAAGCAATTGAGCAATTAACTTGAGAAAAATTATCAGATAGCACAATAGATATAAGACAAGATATTTGTTTCAACATACTTACCATAGGTGGTGATAGCGCTGGCTCACAGAATGTTTATTGTTTTACCATATTCCCTAAGGGTATCAACTGTTTTAACAAAAATCATATATACAAAAATGACAATACTATATATTATGTATTTTGGTTGGTCAATTATGGAATTATGGATACAGATAATACTATAATCTCGACTGACACATGTTTACCAAACATTTTCGAATAAATAAAATATTGATCTATAATACAATAAAACTAAATGCTATAAAACTTGATGGCCATAAATCCTCATTATGGATTTTCTTCATATCACTGCCATCCACCTACTAGTATGGTATATTGTCCATCCATCCATTTTGTTAATAAAGAATTCCTTATCAGGTAAAAATTCAATTCGAAAATGTTTAATAAATTCTGAATACAATGATGAAAGTATCGCCTTAAGCGAAATGTATATCTTCTTCAGTATCGTCATCATTGCTATCATCATTAACATCATCATCAGCGTCATCATCATCATCATCATCATCACAGTAAAGTAAATACATACACATACATCATTCACAAAGGCCACAACAGGTTGGAGGAGGAGGTAACTGTGGCTGTGTCAAGCTGTGTCGTCGTTGTCTGAGAGCGCGTTGTGTATGCTAGCGTTGGTGTTAACTGTTGACTGTTGCTGACTATTCGATTCCAACTGCCAACTGCCAACTGCCAACTGGTTATAATCATTGGCAATTTTGGAAATTGCGTCATCTTGCAAATTGTTAAGACAATTTGAATCACACCACACCACATCACTTCACATCACATCAAACCGCATCGCATCACACAGCGTGGCAAACACAAAACTTCAATCAAGAGAAGCAGATAGAAGCGGGTGTCTAGAAAACATTTCTTTTTTTTTTTTAAGCAACTTAACAGTACTAATACTAGTAATTCTCATTCTTATCGATCGAGTACATTGGGAGTTTCAACTTTTCAACCCGTATGTTATTGGTAGTATACTAAATCTAATTAAATAGTTTTAGCAATCGGTCTATCCCGTTTTTGGTATTAATTCTATAAGTATATATTGTATAATGCGTATTCAAATGATCGATCACATATACCATACATAGTATTGTATTTCAATTCGAAATTGTATTGCTCATAAGTTTTTATTTCTATAATTTCTAGTGCCACGAGTTAAAAAAGTTATCACTATCGTCTACTATATCGATTAAACATCTTAAGAATTTCTACCGCACGAACTATGACGGAAAAGAACAATACAGTTGCTGGTTTCAACAAGGATCCGTTGATTCCCTCAACGGATATTAAATTTCATTCTTTGAGTTTGAACCAGCCTAACACGATGGGTTGGGATGTGCAAACATCATCCGAAGTTAGCAATGATGGACGCGCTTATGCCACGGAGACTGTTGCAAAAACAGATGGTAAATATTAACATCAGATATTGTTAGGGTCAACAATACAACATACACGTATTGCGTATTGTACACCAAATCACTGACTCACTCACACACTCACACACAATTCAATGCTATTATTTTAGGTGTTGAAGAGCTTAATGGCGGCGGAAAAGCGGAATTTAAAGGTCGCAATGAACAACGTTCATCTGCTTCGCATCAAGGTGACGATCGAAACTTCGTTAAAAAGGCCTCAGAGAGTTCGAACTCGCATCTACAAGAAAAAGTTGTGTTCGGCGATCCAAATTCGGGGCATACTGAAATGAAAGTGAGTTCGACTTCGACATCGTCCTCTTTCAAGGTGGTGTCGTCTTCTTCGACTGTCGATTATGATGATGGCGAGCCAATCAATAACACCAATTATTTAACTGATCGGCAACATCAGGATGAGATCCAACAACATCAACGAAAGGAAAATCAATATCGCCAACAGCAACAGTTTGAGCAATTGCAACAGCAACAGCATCAACAAAACGAACAGTTTCACCAGCAGCATCAGCAACAATATGAACAGTTGCAACAGCAACAGCATCAGCAACAACGTACACAACAACAACAATTGCATGAGCAACGTGTGCAACAGCAACACCATCAGCATCAGCAACAACAACAACACTCTACAACTGAGCAGTTCAAGAGTAGTAAAGAATCAAAGGAATCGAATACTACAAGTAATGTGGAAACGCAACAACATTTCGAAAAGAATAAAAATTATGTTGATATGGATAAGGCTTCTCCCGAATACCAGCAGCATGTGCAGTACTTGATGCAACAACCAGGCGAGATCGTTTCTAGTACCGTGGAGTACCCGAAGCCAAATGTTAAAATGATTACTACGGTAAAGCGTTTACCCGACGGTACTATTGTCAAGAATAAGCGCTATGAGACCGAGGAGGTGCGACCCACTAATGATGAAATCCACAATCGGTCCACTCATTCAACAATTTCGAAGAAAAACCAAGTTCAAAATCAAAATCAAATCAGAAGTAGACAACAACCGTCGGATGAAGTTGATAATGTAGAAACTATTCAACATCAACATCAACAACAAGGCGATGAAGTGTCAAGCCAAATATTTTCGGCTGTGAAAAAGTCAAGTAGCCGTTTCTCAAAGGAGACTTCGACCGAAACTGTCCAGGAATATGCTGATGATCATTTGCAGTCGAAAACTACGCAGGATTTTAGCACTCATGGGTTTCCGTCAGTGAAGCCACATAAGCCAACTCAAGAGTATCTGTCAGAGCGTCCCCATCCTCAAGCACCGCAACAGAATAGGCCAACGCAACAGTATACTCCGGATCATCAGTCTGATCATTTGCAATCAAAATCTACACAGGATTTTAGTACTCATGGGTTTCCGTCAGTGAAACCCAATAAGCTAACTCAGGAGTATCTTTCCGAACGTCCGCATCCTCAATCGCCACAGCAGAATCGTCAGATTCCAGTAAACGCTGAACTTCAGCCTTCTAGTACCAATGATGAGGAGATCTACGTTCTAAAGACGGAGAATAATAAGAACGTAAAGCAGAGCAGCTCTAGAAGCGTAACTCAAACAGAAGTTATTAGCAATGACAATCAGTCTTTTGGTCATAAGTCGCCAGCAAAAGAGATCGCGCCACATGGAGATATTCAAATACACACCGAGCATATCACCACCCGAAAACCACAAACCAAAGACTTTAGCACACATGGCTTTCCATCGGCTCGTGATAAAACCACGGAGAACACCAATAGGGAGCATATTATTCAAACTAAACTTAGCTCGGAAAATTATAGCCATCCTTCCCAGGATTCAACTTTTAGGCATCACGTAACACCCGGGTATGAGCAGCTTGGCAGTCCCCGTAGATCTCTACCAGATGAAGATTACTCAACTCATGGATTCCCATCGGCAAGATCGCCACCAACTAACACTACTCCAGATTCGTTCTCAAAGCGTACAACCGGAACCGCATCTAAGCCGCCAGTACGCAAACCAAATGCCTATTCGCCAACGACCAAACATATGACCAACACTGAAAGTACCCGTAAGTTATTGCAAAAAGAGAAAGAGGTTGATGCAGCCCATCGTGCTTTCGCTGCATCTTTACGTAGCTCTTCGCCTTCAGAGAGTACTCCATCTAGGCGCAACAGCAATTTTTCCGACCAACATCGCCAGACGCCACGCTCAAGCATTTCGTCGCATAAGAACTACAGTAACCGAGACACACGTGAGGGCTCACACGACAGCATAACTCCATCTGAGAAGAGTCACATAAGCTCAACAACAGTGACTCGTTCATCCCCGGCAAGATCTATTGGTAAAACTGTTGTTACAAAGACGCAAGATCATCATACTAAGCCACGAAACATAAATGGTTCGCACGAAACGACAACGAAACAGACTACTCATCCACAATCAGGAGGTACTACAAAAACTGTAGTTACGACAACAACGACCAAAAAGGGTACTGCACCAGCGGTAAAGACAACAACGACTACTACAACAATTGATACGACACAACCAAGCAGCGAAGTGCCAAAATCAGGTACGAACTAGCATACTATTTAAAGTATATAAGTATGTACTACTTGTACTACTATCTTGGATGTAGTATGTCAAAATCAGATCAAAAACAAAAAAAACAAAACAAAATCAATATATATCCCTTAGATAACCTGTATACTACTTCTACTACTACTACAAATTCAGCCCAGCTGACTAATAACGAACAACCACCACCACCACCACTAACCAAGAACAACTACAACAACAACAACAAGAACAGCAACAAGAACACCAAGAACAACAACAAGAACACCGATAACAAATCACAGATTGCTAACGATAATAGCATCACCAAAACTAAATTCACTACAAACCAGGCCACTTTTTCTACTCCAAAACAAGAGATTATCGAGGAGCCGTTATGCGTTAAACGAAATTATTACAAACTTGGCGAATCCGAAAAAATGAGTGCCTTTAATCCTACTTCCTTATCTTATCCTACCACTACGACCAACGACAACAAGAGTAATTCAAGCACAAAGACTTCCACTACTGCTACAACTACTACTACTCCAAATATCGATACAAAAAATATACCAATTCCAACAGACGGTAAGCATTAATAATGCTGAAAATCTATACTATACTACAATACTATCTGTATCTGTATCTATGTATATCTATTCTTTCGGATGGGACTTCAACACAATACAACACCAATACAATTTATTGTACTACTATATTGTACTACTATTTGTCATTCAATGATATCCAATCCAATCCAATCCAATGCAAACCAATCGAAATTTAGCCATTGCTAAGCAAGACAGTCCTAAGCAAGACCGACAATCGACGACAATGTTACAAGACCGGAATGATAGAATGATAGAAGCAGTTAAAAATCAATTAGTTGCAGCATCGCATATTGAAAACCCTGTAACTTCAAGAGAGATTGCGCCTCAAGAGTTGCACGGTACGTTTAACGATTAACACGGACTATGAAAAAAAAAAAAAAAAAAAAATAATAATAATATAAAAAACACCAACAAAAATACCAGATCAGATATACAATACAATAATATTTAAGTACACAATTAATACAACAATATCTGTTTTATACGTACCTACTATATATACCAACATCTATATGGTACTATATATATACATTACTATCTATCTACTATACAATACAATATTTCCTTGGACGATTCATTGATTTAATTTTAAAAACTAATAAATTTTTAATAACAACAACAAATCAGATTAAAGTTGCATGGATGGAAATGTAACTAATACTACAATCTACTATACCATAATCTACTACAATATAATCTATCAATCTATACATACTATCTCTGTATTTGTACTAGTATTTTTATACAATATAATTACATTACAATATTTTTTTTGGCCGATTTATATGAAAAACAAAATTCTTATGTATTATAAATAAATTTTAATTAATATCCTTTTTGAACTTTACTATGATGTACTATCCTTGCTTTTATATAAAAAAAAAAAAAATAACCAATAAAAAATTCTTATAACAAAAACAGAACAAAATAACAAAGTAGTTTGGAAATGTAACTAATCTGATAAGTACAATTTTTTTATGTATCCTACAATATTTTTCATATGATTTGATATGATCTGATCTGATCCGATCCGATCTGATCTGATTTGATAGTAGTAGTACCTACCATATATTGTAGGTAGTAGTAATATGAAATTGTATCAATTCTTCGCATTCATAAATATGTATATTTATATATTCGTTACCCCGACAGTGAAGTCACCAACACCACCACCACCAACAACATATGCACCAGCACCTTATACTACTACTACTATTACTAGTACTACTACTTCTACTACCAATAATTCGAATAAAAGCACTGTTAAACCTATCAAACAAAAATCCCCAACTATTGAAGAACGTAATGCTACTACTACTACTACACGAACAAACAGTTATAATAATAATCATGGCAATGATTATGAAGATTATGATGATGATGACGATGATGAATCAACTATTATTAATAGTAGCATAATAGTAAGTGATCGAGAAAAACAACCTTTAAATCAAATTAGGAAAGTTTCAACAGGTTCTGAGCATAATACTACTACTAGTATGTCAAGTGTGGAGAGCATCATTGAGCTCATATCGAATGTAGAACCGCCATTTGAGTCCATTGACAATGAGCCTTCTAAAACCATAAAAACTGAGTATTCCTCATCCTCAATTACCCTAAAACCTAAGAAACCAAAAGATGGACAACAACAACCATTGAAAAATACAACAAAAAAGATTAATAATCCATCACTACCATCTGAAATTTATAATACTCCCGAGCCTGAATATTTTTTGAGCGATGATGATGACATACATATGTCATCACAACAGCAGCATCAATTTGATACTCATGATCATGATAATAATAATATGAAGACAAAAATTGAGAACACAAATAATGAAAGAGGAGATGAGTCTTTAGATGGTAATTTGATTTCAAGGGATACTCAACCGGATTATAATGGCAAACCAACGTTTCGTAAGAAAGGTCTTACTGATCGTGAAACATTTGAAGATCGTTGTCGTAAGATACTAGGCATGGAAGATGATGGTGATACTCAAGGTACTTTTAGTCAGCGTTCAAGCATCGATATAAACAGGTCGGAAATCAATGATAAAAGGCAAGATACCAAAAGCCCAACGGATTTGACTAAGGAAACAAAACCAATCAGAAATACATTTGATGTTAAAATCGAAGATTGCATTGACGACGACGATGATGATGTCAATGACAAGAAGCCATATGCTGAACCAAATATAACAACAACAACAACATCCATTATTATTGATAATCAGAAAACCATGAAAGAACCCAAGATTATTGATAGTAGTATTATCAAAGTTGATGATAACAACGAAAAGGTAATTATTACGGAAACAATTGAAACTTCACAGGCAACTGAGCCAAAACCGAAAGGTGTCAAGCCTTTGTTAAAAAATAAAACTATTGATAGAAAACCACTTATGCCTACACCAAAAAAATCTTGTGACAATAGTGAGAAATTAAATATAACAGAAACAACTGAAATTTTGAAGACAACAACTAACAAAATTGGAACCGGTGATAAAAAACCATTAAAGGAAATAAATAAAAGTCCTGATGCAAATAACCGTAACTCAGTAGTGATTACTCAGAAGTCTATAAAAGGTCATAATGATGATGATGATGATGCAAACATAACAGTCACCAAAAGCACAAAGCCATGGCGAAAATCATTAACCAGTGAGGTTAGGAGACAACCAGGATCAGAGGATGCTACTAAAAAAGGCACCAATATTCTAAATAATAAAAATGAAGTGAAAAGAAAGTCATCATCACCACCAATAGGCAGGAAATCATCTTCACCAAATACTGCAGCAGTATCACCAGTGGATAGAAATTCTTCTCCCGAGCCCCATAGTGTAAAACCGAAAACTAAGATTGCAGACAAATCGGGATTGGTAAATAAGGTTAATAATATTGAACAAATTACCAATGAAAAAGGTTATTCAAAAAAAGTATCACAACCACGTAAAGAAAATGTATCACAAGTACAAAGAAATAGTTTGGTTGAAGAGACTTCAAAAGGAACGAAACAAAATGTAAGAAAATCTAGTGAAACATCCACATCAACCATAAAAGAGCGACTAAGATCATCATCGATAAAACAAAAACCAAAAAAAGATGCCCATGATGGTAATTCACCACACTCGCCGGAACCTAGACCCAGACGTTCAAGCAACATATCTGTATGCACCGAAATTATTATTGACCACAGCTCACCGTCGGTATCTATTGAAAGAGAAACTATCGAAAGCAACTCAGACGAGAAGAAGAGATCAACTCCAGTACCTAGAGTTTCTAGACGTGATTCAGATGTGAAAGTAGCAAATCCAAATAAAACTAAACTCGGCCATGAAAAAACACAACAACATCCTAAAGGTCCAAAAATGAGTACACTGACACCTAATGCGGCAAATACACAGAAGGAACGGACGCGGGCCAATAAGTGTTTTACAACAAAATCAATCAATCTGACTTCTACTGACATCTTAGATACTGGCGAGAAAACAACTAGCGTAATAACTGATATTGAACATGCTAAAAGTTCTCGCGAGCCCTCACCTGACAAAATTGTACCTATACCGGTCCCCGTGGATATGGACACAGGCAAGCCTCGTTATCCAGATGCTGTACAAGAGCCTGAAGATGAGCCTAGCAAAAAACCTATTGTCACAATCATACCAGTCTTTGAAGAAGAATCTAACAGTTATGTTGGCTGTCAAATTTCTGAAATTCCAATTGAAAATTTGGAAAAAGTTCAAAATGATCATTCAGCCAACGATATTTTAAATAATCCAACTATTGAGGCGCCTATAAGTATAGAGTATTCAGTTAATGATGAGCCAGTAATTGATTGTATTCCTAACGTAGTACATGAACTCGATGAGCATTCTAAAGTCGTAGAAAGTATTGATGATGAACTGCTGATCATAAATCGAAAAGTTAATAAGTTTCCGAAAATTTCTGAACGTGTTACCAATAAACAACAACAACAACAACAACAACACAAACAACAACAAGTGACACAAATAGAAAAATTAGAGCCTTCCTTTTATGATGAGGAACTGGAGAAAGATGCATCCACACTAAGTGTTAAGCAAAAAGTGCACAAATTTATTAACACCTTTGAAAAACTTTCTCCTACTGTACCACAAAAATCGCCTGGATTGGTTGCAAAAATAGAATTTCATAATTCACGAAAAAATCTTCCTAAACAGGATCTAAATCGAAAAGAACCTCCCAAAACTGACAATGGTACTTTCAATCAGAACATTGAACCAATTGAGCCAATACATGATCATCATACAACAATAAGAAAACCATCTCTTAATGACAAAAATATCTCAAGCAAGTTTATAGATTGCGAAATACTCAATGAAAATGAACTAGTGCCAATGTCAAAAACACATACCACAGCCATTGCTCTTAAGCGACAGAAAGATATATTAAACAGACCTTCTGTGTTTTCACAAAAACCCATAGAAAAGAAACCCATTTCACGTACCATTAAGCAAAATGGCAATACGTTAGAGAACGGTTCTAGAGCCCCCACCATACCCATTCATTCTGTTGCCAGTGAATTCCACCAGACACCTGTAGGCTCTCAAAAAACTACTGTAGCTGCGACAAAACCGATTAATGAAAGTCCAAAACTAGAACCGAACCGAAGGCGTTCAACAGAACAGCACAATGATGAAAACCAATCAATCAAAAATGCCAATGTAAATGCAAAAAAGAGCAGTGAGAGGAAAGCTAAGGGTCCAACTAGCCCCACAACCACAGCAAAAACAAGCGTAGTGAAAACTAGTACTACAGAGCACATCATAGAGCATCAGAATCAACCACTAATCACGTCATGCACTACAATTAAAACTGAACCAGCACTTGTAGATCAACCTCAACCTCAAACTCAACCGCAACAATCAACTTTATCGTCTATTCAAAACACAAATACTACTGAGCGTCTAACAAATTTTACAGATTCAGTGGCAGCTCGGCGTAATATTTTTGAAAATCAAGACACAAGTCAAAAGTCAGTCGAACCGGGCCGTCGTCCATCGTATATGGATCACACAAAAAGCTCTTTAGAGCACATCAGACGTGACTCGCTTGAGATAAACAAGAACAACTACTCGCGAAAATCGTCATTTGAGGATGATGGATCTTATGAGCGGAACCAGTTCAGTTCAGTGAAGTTCGACGTGCCAAAACGCAGTGCAATACGCAGGGAGAAGAGTCCAAGTATACCAGTAGATGATGAAATCGAAAAAATTTTTGATTTAAAAGTTCTTGAAGAGAAACTGGAAAAAGAGACTTCCTATGAGATTCGGCGCCGTATACGTTCGCAAATGTTATATATTAAAAGGAAAATGTTGAATTCGAAAGATTCAACAAGTGACATTTATGTTACTAACGGAAAAATGTCTCCGATCAGAAAGCAAGAACACCCAAAGGAAACGGATAATATAAGTAATAAAATCAGTCATACGAAAACCGACTCGAAACCGGCACCTTTAGGTACGCGAAGAACAAGTTTAGGTCGTGTTACTCCCGATCTACCCATGGAGCCTTTGGATGAAAAGACAACTACTGCACCTCGAGAGCCCAGTCCTAAATCGACGATAATAAGTAGTAACCAGAAAGAAGTGCGCCGCTTTTCAGGATCACGCTCCATAACGACTAAACAATCTACACTACTTGACCAAACTGAAAATGTAGACTCGGCCAAACAAAGTTATAAGTCCACATTAGACGAAGGGCCTAAATGTCATCCTCAAGAAAAACCACCGGTGAAACCACGCGGTCGGAGTCGCAGTCCAAGCTATAGTGAAGCACGTCGTGGCAGTGAAAGTCCTGCTACCAAAAAACGAGGAGGAGACAAAACACCAAGAACAGAACAGAGTCCCCAACGGACTAGTTTCGTTAAAAAAACAAGGTCCCCAGAGCGCACAATTCACAGCAGTCCACTAGACAAAAGCAAGACTCCAGCAAATGAACGCAATAGAAGTCCACAGAGTACAACAGTAATGAGTCAGCGTTTGGAATCTTTGGTTAACAGTAAAACTACCCATAGTGTTCCAAAATACCCAGTGCAACGCACAACTAAACCTAAAACAGATGGTAAAACTTCACCAATTTGGACTGATCGAGGCAAAGTATTAAAATCTACAAGTACCACTACTAAAAGCACAGAGAAGAAAACTTCGAGTTCGCCTCTACCAAGCAAACAGAGAAGACCTCAAACAAAGTACTTTGAAGAAGACTCGGTGACTTCTAGCTATGGCATTGGACCAACAGATGAAAACGGTAAACTGCTCTTTGGCATTAGTGCTCTTAAAAAGAAACAACATCAACATAAAATAAGTGAACCCTGTGAAACTATAACAGGTAATTACTACTAAGAAATCTTCCTCCATACTCGTATTTAAATTTTCAAACGATGCATATTAATTTTTCCCAATAGTCTCAGATTTTATTATTACAGAGAAAAAAGGTGGATCTAAAAACGAACACAAAAAGGTATACAGCTCAAAGAACACCGATGAGTTGATACAATTGCATAAACAGCAGGACCATAGTCGAAACTCTTCCATGGATCATGGTACTACGACAGTCAGTCAGGAGCCAACAGCATTGGTATATGATGACACGGAAGATTTTACCAGTAAAAAATCCGTTCGCCGAGGTTCTGTTAAAGAGATGAGCGAGAAATTTATTAGGAAAGAATCAACACAATCGGTAACGGAATCGTCATGGAAAGCCAGTAGCCCCAAATCAGTACATGTATTACGAACAAATTCGAAACTCAACACTAAGAATGTATCATCATCGTCAGAACATAAATCAGACGAAATCGAAATCGAGGAAAGTAATGAATCGAAAGAACTCCGCACCGTTGTTCAGTCTTCACAACAGCACGAAGAGTTTATTAACGACAGTGATAGTAGTGAATGTGAATCGGTTGAAAAACGTCATATGTCAATGAGTCAAATGAGCGGCAGTCAGAGAACTCAGTCGGCTCGATCTTTTCTAAACAGTGATAGTGAAACTCGGGCAGTGACAAGCGTTCAGGATTGCATAGAGCGCATGCGGAACGCTGATAATGGTAAGTACTACTAATAAAGAAAGTACCCTTTATATTTCATATATGGTAAATGGAAATGAATGAATTTTATCTTTTCACGTATTTAGTTATTGAAGACAGTGACACAGCTGAGGATCAGGAAGCACGTGCTCTATTTAATAAGTTTCTAGGCGCTAGTGTTATAATGCATGGCGTAGAGAGTATCTTGCCAACAAAACAGAGACAACAGCAACAGCAAAGAACAACCTCCTCCTCCTCAACGACGAGAAATCGTGTCGAAAACAATAAAATCCGATCTGCTACTATAAGTAGCGATGAAAACGAATCAGGCGTAAATAGTGTAAGTAGTAAAAATTTTGGTATTGGGTCTTTTACTATTTGTAGGTAGGTATGTATGATATAACACAACTCTTAAGATAGAAAGTGAGAATTATAACTAACTCCCTCCTCCATTTTCTCGAAATATTGTAATGTGAAATGTGCATAAATGGGATCGATCGTAGTCTCGTAATTCAGTGAAATATTGTACTATTTGTACGCGTATGTTACATATATCGAAATCATAATCACATCAGTTCATTTCATTTCATTTCTTACAATGCAATTTTGTACACTATACACGACGTAGTATGATGTACCATACACATTTTGAAAGTCTATAAAAACTTGTGTCAAAATATGTATATTCTATAATATATTATAATTGTACTAGTATAAGGAATACAATGGTATTTAAAAATTCTCTCACTTAGGTAGGGTTGATAGATGTTCACAGTATTTTGAAAAGGTATTAATATTTTATTGTGATATTTGTAACACATAAAAGAACTGGGAAATTAGAATTAGTATGTATGGGAATTATCAGAATCAGAATGATGAGGTCTGTCCAAATGTTTTCCAGAAAACTATAATAGTTTTTCAGGTTTTTAAGTTTATTACGGAATTTTTTTTATTTTAATTTTTTTAATAGAATTTTATATGAGATTAGTCTAAAAGATATTCAATCAATTTTGCTAATATAATTTTAACATAACAAGATGTTACGGAAATGTCTGGAAATTGTTGTATCCAGTTATTATGTCCATGGCAAATTTCAATTTTCGATTACTGGAAAAACTACCAAATTCATTTTTAAATCCAGATTTTCCATAATATATATTTAAGTATAATCATTTATTACTATTTTATTTCGAAATCAACTCATTGTATTCGTACAAGTAAGCCCATAATTGGTGGATATTTGGTGGATGATTGGTGGGGTCTGAAAGGTATGTGTGAATCGTTGAATATTAGAAGTGAATGATTGCTCGCTCATCTGTCTGTTTTGATGGATGAAAGATTGTCGACACATGTAAAAAGCGAATGTCATCGAACGTCATCGAACATCGAAGAGATACGTACATTTATGTACAATATTTTTCATATTTCTATAAATGTACTGATTTCTGACTGATCCATAAATTTCTTAATAATTTGTGACATTTAACAGTTAGAAAAACATTTTCAAGACTACGAGTACTATGAGAATCGAACATTCTCATTTTGACATGCGAAAAAATTTTATGTTCTTTTTTTTTTGTCAAAAATCTTTAGTGAAATATACAAACTTATGAATAGAATATACGAGTATTGTTTCTAGAAAAACATATATACATATACATATGGTACCTACAGTGTATGTAGTAGATAGATGCATAGATACACATGTGTATGATGTAGTCTCCTCACATACCATACTTCCGTACTCTGCGACCTGTCTGTTGTGCCGTGTGCGTATATATGTATATACGAGAATGTTGGTGTTTTTCCTGGCAGTTGTGTATTTATTAAATATACTGACTGACAGAGTGCGAGTGGAGGAGGAGGAGAACGGGCAAACGGGAGAAACAGGCAATGGGAAATGGGAAAAATCACAGAAAACTATGTATATGGGGACTGATGACTGTAGGCACAGCATGGCATGGCATGGCACGGCACGGCATGGTTGAGCGAACGATCAGTACACACTCAGAGGCGGAATCGAACACACTTGTATTTGGATTTGTTCAGAACACCAGTCGAATTTGAAAAATTTACCAAATACAAATCAACCAATCCAATTATTTTGTTCTCTCATTATTTTTTTTTTTTTTTGTATCTGTTTCAAATACTATTCAACTGGAAAGAAAGAAAATTAAAAATAAAATAAATAAAAAGAAAAGTTAAAAAAGCTAATCAAAGTGAATATTGAAATAATATATTTAATTTTTTTGATTTTTAACTTTAACCTCACGTCGGCACGGTACGGAAAACATCAAACATACATACTACTACTTACTACTAATACAAAATAAGAACAACACCTACGCAAAGTTGATGAAGAAGCATCATTACCAAATAAAGTAAAATGTGTTTACATAAATATACAATACAAAAATAAATAAATAAATAAAAGAATATTTGTATATTCGTATATACATATATCATGGTGATGATAATGATGATGGTGATGGTGATGATGGTGTTATATATAAATACTCCTATATATCATACATAGATACATATTCATATATATACTATTAAGTATATAATTCGGAAACTTTTTTATTTATTTATTTATTTTTATTAAATTAATGAATCATTTATTTACAATATTATTATTATTATTATTTTTTTTTGTTCTTTCGCCGGCTTAACAAATAAGCGATCATTAAAAAGAAAGAAGAAAGAAAAATGAACAACAAACAAAACATAAATAAAATAAATTAAATTAAAAAAAAAATAAAAATAAATAACTAAATAATAAATTATATTAATACAAGTACTAAGAACATACTATACTATGTAGATACCATATATATCTCATAATATTGTAAATAGTAGACATAGAGATTCATCTATAATATTTTTGTGTCACTACAATACAATACAATACAATACAATACAAGACTCGTACACACATGAAGTGTAAGTGGAATTAAAGAATAAAGAATCAAAAATGAAAGACAAATCAAAAAAAAAAAAAAATAAAAAATAACAAGATAAAAAGATACAATATACTACAACTTATTTAAATTATTTTTCGTATTTAGTGCGCATAATTTGCTGAAAAGAATTTCTGCCAAGAAAATAAAATATCTCAGATGCACCTGAATAGCTTACGAAGCGACCAAAATAAACACACAAATAAATACTAAGAGATACAGAGATAGTAGTACGTACATGTGTCTGTGTCTGTGTATAGGTACGAATATAGGAACGAATAGAGAACGTAAGTAGTATCTCAAATGGTACAAATTAAATAAACGAATTAAAAGTAACAAAAAAAAAAAAATATGAAATGCTTTAAAAAAAAATTCCTGTTAAAAATAGATTTGAATCACTATTTTAAAGATACTTTTATGTATGTAGTATTATTGTATTGTATATTGTAGTATGTTCGATAGTAGAAGAGGCAAAACAAACCAAACATTTTATGCCTTTGACACCAAAGAGTCTACACAACAATAAACAAATCAACAAATGGACAAATCAATTCAAATCAATTCAATCCCAATCCCAAACAATTCCAATCTGGATAGACTTTACGAATTGTACTACAATACTTTAGTTCTTTATGGTCATACCTTATGCTATATGTATTGTATATATGATAAATGCACACACACATGTGCAATGTAAATGCTTGTATCTCATCATGATCAAAAGATTAATACTCTTTATACAAATCACTAAATATAATCGAAAAAATAACAAGAAACCTTGAAAAAGTTCTCATGTGTACTAAGTAGTACTTCACCATAAATAAACATTGGCTTTGAAAAACAAAAATAACCAAGGGAAATTAGACAAATTTTGGAGTTTTTAATACTCACTTTCATTTAGGATATGATTGATACAATATTTCTGATATCTGACTTGTACTCATAGTATAGTTTTGTAAATAAGATATAGATAGATCGATCGATCGATACTATTGTACAATACCATAGTTTACTGATACTACTATGCGTATTATACATCATCATCACGATCACTTATGTCATATTATTCATACTCTAAATGAAAGTTTCGGACGATGTTTGTACTAAGACAAATATCATTGATTTTACCATATTTTCCACAACCCATTAAAGAATATTTTGGTATAAAATTGTATCATTGCAAATTATGGATCAATCCAATACAGGGACAATATTAAAGTACATTTATAATCTCATCATCATCATTACATAGTCTAAAGCAAAGTCGGAATGCCTGTCTGTTGCGATGGTTGGCTACCGTGGCTGACTCGTATAGTCCACTACGAGCCATAATTAGCAATCAGTATTACTAAATCCAACCCGTCGAATTTTGGTATTTTAAAATATCACCCGGACAAGTGACTGAACAATCCGATATATTGTCGATGATGTATTTGCCCAGAAATTTATTTCTAGTCTTTGCCATTACTGGACATTGACATAGACATTGTGGTTGAGTGAATCCTCTAACTCTTCATTTCCACAGCTTCTACAATGGCTTCTGAACGGAATACCCAGTCTCTCCACGTGAGTCCCTACACAACAGTGACCATTAAAAACCGCTGTGAACCTTACGGTATCTTAGCGTCTTTTATTGATGAGTCTAAGTGACCTATTTTCGTTGTACCTAGTCTGCAAGATTCAAGATTTTTCCATCGTCTGTTTGCCTGCTGACGAAAATGCTGCAAGATGATTTTCTTGACGACCGCCAGGGGAATCGAGACATGTTCCGCTAACGATATATCTCAAGAGATGCACCAAAACGAGTTAATTTGTCAGCCTTCTCATTTCCCTCAATGTTCCTATGGCTGGGAACCCATAAGAGAATGATATCAGTTCGACGACTTAGCTCGCTTATTGCCGACCTGCATTCCCTTACGAGCTTGGACTTTACAGTGGTGGAGTGCAGTGCTTTGAGTGCCGCCTGACTATCAATGAATATAGCTATCTTACGACCTTCTGGTACGCTATTTCCTGCCAGTTGACATGCCTCTCTAATAGCTAGGACCTCTGCCTGAAATTGGTTTTTAAAACCAATCGAGTCGTCTCTGTCAAACATAACTTTTTGTTAGTTTTTAAACTCAGTAATTCTTTGTGTGTCAAGATTAAATCAATTTAGCACGATGTTTGTTTTGATTAAATGAAATTAAATTTGTTTAAATCAATTATTCCAAGAAGTCGTTCAAATATAAGTAGTAGGTCTCAGAATAAGAAATGCAAGCAGGCATCGTATGCTTCAGAATGATAAAACCGATGAAGAAATGGAAATGAGAAATGTAAATTATACTCTTTAGCCAGTTTATTAAGTTTATCATGTTTTCATCACATCTCCATTTCCAAACATGGATATATGAGTGTACTGTTTTTTATTGTACAATCTATTTGTAGTTCATTTGGGATTTCTAGATTGTGTATTTAATAGTACAGATGTATATATGTAATTTTTTTCTTTCTTTAATAAACAGGTGAAGATTACACGTACATTGAAAACGAATACAATTGACAGGTCATTGTCACCAACTTCAAAATCGGCTTATGATTTAAACAAGATTTTCGACGAAGAAATTTTAAAAGAATTGGTAAGTACTACTCTGTACTAAATACAATCAGATCTTAAGCGCACTATAGTATAATTTAGTATTGATAATGGATATTTTTGTTTAATCAACTATTGATAATCTATTGTTTGTATCATTGTATAGCTTGAACAAGCTTCGACATACGAGGAACGTCGGAAGATACGCGCACGTCTACGTGAACTGATGGCGGACCGTAAAGGTAAGACAAATTGTTCTATACACGAGATTAATACGACATATAAAATTCAAAATAATCGATTATACAAATTATAGAAAAATATATACTATATACTTTTAATCACGTCATCATATCGCAAATATTAACAATTCATTTGGTGTCCAGGTTAGGGCTCTTTAGCTCTAAATATCATGTCCTTTTTAATATACAATATACCTATATTTTTTAGCTCTCTTACTTATATTATTGTATTGCAACACCATCTTTTAATCAACTATTAAAACCCTACTATATCTATTACTATTTATAGATAAAATATGTAGCTAGTCACAAAAATTGATTGATTCAAGCAAACAATCGAGTACAACCAAACAAAACAAAACCAAAGCCAGGTAGTAGTAATCAAAGTCAATCTAGTCTAGACAACCAACCACCCCATACTCACCATATCCTCAGTATTGTTTGTATCTTTTAAGCCCTTATCCCTTGACGATAATACGATGCACATATGCATATACATATGTATAATACATACACGTACATACATACATACATATGTATGTACATAAGTAGTACATGTACTCGTATATTATTAAAAATAGCTTAGACGTGTAAATTTAATTCTCCCAATTTCTCAATTGGTTTGAGGTTTCGGTTTCAATTGAAACAGTTTTCTTAAAATAAATCGCACTTTTTTTTTCTATAAAATATTTTAAATCGGGAGGCCTTAAAAGAAGTGCCTATAAGTAACATTTTCATCATATTATCATCTCAATACCAAAACAAACATATATATATATACATATATCAGTATGACAAGACAAGACGAATTCATTTAGCCATGTTCACCTGCTTGATTAAAATTTCTTAACTACATGTAGTACAATATATTCTTTTCTTATCACATATCTACTTATGTATAATAAGAAAATAATAATGGACTTATTACTAAAATTCGGTAAAGACGTACGTACCAAAAGTAAGAATGGATATAGTAAGAAGTATTGTATAATATCTTATGTATTAATTTAAGGTCCTGGGAAACCAGCTCCCAAACAGATCAGGTGATCATGGCTCAATCGTCCTTCAACTGATCATTTCCATATACTCCGACGTACATTGTTTTGGGTTTGCACTTCCCTATTTGTGGGTGTTACAAACATAGTGTACATACGTACGTACGTACATACTATATACCGAATATATACATATCCTTCACTCCTTTTATCCTATCCATAATTGAAAGAAAAAAAAAAAAAAATTTAAAACAATTCTGATTCCAGACAAGTGAAAAGATTTATCATTTTGTTCTGTTTAAATTGGTTTTGTGTTTTTTTTTTTTTTTTAATACATACTACTTACTTATTAATACTATTGTAATTCGTTTGTTGATCTCTCTCTCTCTCTCTCTCTCCACTGTGGACCAACGACGAAACTTTGGTCCATGTTCGTTCGTTCGTTCGTTCGTTTTACAGTCACTTTGTTCATTGCATTTTGTGATCTGTGATCTGGAAGTCAGTCACGTTCTGTTCTGTTGAGTTAATTGTTACTCATGCTTAAAAATATCATCATTTGTTGTTTCGTTAATATGTTTATTTTTTGAACGAATTCATTGAATTGAAAATTGCGCATTCTAGAAAAGAAAAATTGGAAAGCAGGCGAACAGATCGTCACAGCTGAAAGTCAGAGCACAAAGGAGGAACAGCAGCAGAAGGAGGAAGATAGCTCCTCTGACGACAGTGAATATGAGGAAGTAATCGAAGAGGTTACTGACTATAGTGAAGAAGACGACGGACCACAACCAGAACCAGAAGTGAAAGAAGTAGCAACGACTTCAGCACCAAGTAAAGTTAGCAATGATAAAAAGTTGTCTGTTGAAAAGAAGGAGCATTCAATAACATTGCAAAAAGAAAGTAATACCAAAATTGTAGTCGCAAAGCAAAGTGTCCAAGTCCAAAAAGATTCGCAGTCGCAATCGAACAGCAAAGTCACAACAGAAAATGCTAAAAGTAAACAAAAGGCTGCAATAGTAGCAAGTAACGCTGAAAAGAATCCTCCTGTTAAAGTCGATGACAACGACAGCCACGACGACGACGACGACGGCGACAACGACAACGACGATATAGTTGATGCTAACTACGAAGCCGACAATAACGATGTCAAGGGTGAGTCACTAATGCCATTGCTGCAAGATTTACTGCACAAGAATTTGCCGCAAAGTGTTGTGAATACATGTAAACCAAATACTACTACTGACAATACTGGTAGTCAGTGTCCGAGTTCTAATAGCAACAGTAACAGCAACAGCAGCAGTAAGACACAGATAACAATAAGTGCTGCTGGCGCTGTTAGTAACCACAACAACAACAACAACAGCAACAGCAATCTCAAGTGTAATCTAAATAGTAACAACAACAACAACAACAGAAAGAGCAGTATGTTTAACGTTAGGAAAAACAACAATCCCTCCTCAGTCAATACAACTTCAAATGAGAGTAGTAATCACAGTAGCTTTAGTAATGAGAGTAACCTTAGTAACCAAGTCAAGAGTCAAATACATAGATTACGTGTTCCTCAGAAAGAAGATTCTGGTACGGAAAGTGGTGAAGACCTACGTCTGTTAGCCGCCGGACTCTGCGATCAATTGCAAATGAAAAATGATACAAATGTGATTGCCGAAGTGACATCAGCTCTAAGCCGCTTAGAAAACTCACTGAAGGAAGGCAAAGAATTATCTGTCGATGGAAACAAACGCAAAGCTCTACTTCTTTTGGTGTCACGTCTGCAGTCGGGTCTCACATCGCCGGATAAGCTTCCCGAAGTAGCTATGCATGGTAGTGAAGTAAATGCCGCTGACCTAGTAGAAGAAACTAGTATGGGTGGAATTGATGCAAACGAAAACAATCAAACGTCATCACCGGAGGCTGATGTGGTCCTCATAAACCGACAACGGTTTGCAAAACGCCGTAATCGAAATAGCCGACACACAGTAGGTGTTAGTCGTGAGGAGTTAGCGGATGCACGGCGCTATATGGAAGATATGATAATAACGGAAAACATTTTGAACTGTACAACGCCGGATGGTAGTGTGGTGCCGCCGCCACAGTGGTTTTCTATAGACAAAGATATTTCCACGGGCATCATGCGAGCGGAGCAACCAAATTCGCAACTTTCTCAAGAGCAACCAGTACTAGCTCATAGTAATATGGTGCAAACCAGAACATCATCTCACCTTTCGCCAAATGGCTCCAGCCGAAATCTACCATCTGGAAATAGACGTCCACTTTCGGGAGACTATGCAGTAAGCTTTGCCAATTTACAAAATGCTTTCTGTTCGGAGGACGATGGCCAAAATCCAGATCGTGCTCCGTCGAGAGACAGCTCAAAGAATAAGAGATTTGCTAGCAAAAAACATCTCATGAAACGTGCCAACACTATTGATATTCCAAAGGCAAAAAAATATAATGCTAACTTCGATACCGACGGTGAAGCTGAGGACAATAGAGATCAAACTTTAGGTCTTAAGCGCGCTGTACAGGTGAGCGTTAAGCATAAAGTACACAGTGTAGTACCACCATTCGAACCCAAGACCGAAAACGATCACAAGTTTCTAGCTTTCATTAATAAGCAAAGCGCAAAATCGGGTCTGGGCTGGGCTGGCTCACGTTCCGTTTCAAACTGGACAAATAAGTTTGGTAATATAAAGCATACATTTGAGACGGGAGCTGCTGCAACAGTAACAACAGGGAAACCACCCCACGCCCCTGGTTATTTACCACAAAACGCTGCGAAAAACTATTGGCACAAAAATGATGTGCATCCTAATGTGATACAACAAAAATATCAACATGACCATTTTCAAACGCCACAACATATACAGGCACAACATCAACCGCAACCGGTTGAAACGAGTGAGCAAAAAAAATCTCAGAAACCTTATTCGCACTTGAATCGGGAACATCAATTAAAATTAAAACGCCTTGAACTGGAGCGTCAGCAATTTGAACGCTATCAATTGGAGCGAGAATGTTATGAGCAACAGCATTTAGAACGTGAATATCCTAGAGAAGAGCATACTGGAGTAGAATATCAGCAGGCTGGTCAAATGCCAGCACCGGTGAACCAATTTATACACGCACCACAATCTGTCTTTCGGCCCATTGAATGCCAACAAACACCGACCCAACCTATTTACAAACCGGTACCACAGAAGACAAATCCCGGGCAACTACCGCCAAGCAAACGACCACCTGCCTCTAATCTGTCACCACCATACGTACCCTCACCGGCAACTTCGCCTGTTGGCTTGCCTTGGCTATCGAAACCTGCAGTCAACAATAGCGACTTCCGTCGCAAAGCACATCACTTTGAGGAAAGATCCTTACGAGACAATTTAGCCGAGCAACAGCAGTCGGCTCCATATCTTCAACGTCACGGTTCTATGAGAGCATCGCGCACGCAACAACAACAACAACAACTTGAAGATTTTAAGAAACGTCCGTCACTACCAAATACTAATGATCCAAATTTAGCTGTTCACGCCCAGTACCAATCAAACCAATATTATCAGCAGAGCCCGCAGCAAGTGCCTATTCCGCCGCCACCGACGAATGTGTCTTTCACTTATTCTGATTATAACAAAGTCACAGCACCTGTGCCTCCTCCTCGCACTTTCAACAGCTATAATTATCACAGCTACCCATGTCTGCCTACAGCAGTAGACTATGATGAGCCACAACGCCACCTCGAAGATTCATTAACTAATCCACAAGGTCAGCCACTCGTTCTTACCAATACAAATCCATCGTATAGTCCATCTGGAGCATCCTGCACTGACACATTGCCACAATCTTATCATTTAAACAACAACAATTTGCTGCATTTCAATATTGCCAGCACAGTTGACAGTGCACCGACAAGTCCCAGCTTCTTGTCAGCTCAGATGAACAATGAAAATACCGATGATGATTTAGATTCGGAAAATATGCTTGAGTATCGTGCAGAAACAAAAGTAATGCGTAAACCACCATCTCAAACTGCTGTCACCGTGGCCGGTCATCAAAGATCATATGTCAGTGATGACGAAGTCATTGTCAATAATCCAGTCAGGAGTCTACTGCATAGTATGAGAAATATTGGCAATACCCACAATGGCAATGCTCAAAAATCGCAGACTGGACGAACGATAAGTATGAATAAAAGGCCAGTTAGCAAGCCGGTTTCACCGCTCTCACCGCTTACACCCGATGGTCGGCAATATCAAGCACCAATAGTAGATCCACTCTTTCCACAAATAACAAACTTTGAAGCAAATCGTTCACCTTTGTATACCGGACCCGAAATACCTCTTAAACCCATCTTAAATGAAAAGCCAAATAAATACCACCAGAATCCAATATATGCGCCACCACCGGTCAAGAAACAGGAATCGAAAAATTTAACTAAATATAGTAAACCAGAGGTTGCTCTTGAGCCAACATCAAATGCTACATTTATACCAAGTAAACCTATATCCATCGAAGATCAAAAAATTTCTAGTCAAAACCAAAATCGCTCAGCTGTGCATCCGCCAAATTCCTTATCTCTGCAGCGTATACGTCATCAGTCAGAAAACTCGAACGCTAGTTCAACCATGTCATTCAACAATTTGCCATCGCCCAGCACAAACTTTTCGTCAAATACAAGTCACACAAGTGACCAATACTATCAAGAAGATGCTATTAAATCTTCCATCCAACCAAAAATATTGGCTAGTCCTGACATGGTGCCACCACCAAAACCTCAATTACCCGCGTCAAAAATCAGTTTGCAAAAAAGCCCATCGCAAGATCGCATTACTTTATTAACAGATCAAGAGATTTCAAGACCAAAAGTTTCGACTCAAAGTGATGTCGCTCAAAGTCACACAGCCGGTGTGTCCAGTCATTCCGCTTACGAGCGAAATCAATATCAATTCCAACAGCTGCCGGAGCAGTCACATACTATTATACCACATCAACGTCCACAAGCGCCGATGTTACAACCCCAAAATCGTACGCAATCACTATCACAGCAATCACATATCACAAAGCAGCAAACTCAGGTACTAAAACAAAAACAGCAGTTGCTTGATCTACGTCGTAAGAGTCTTGGCAATGCTCTTGACACTCATCAGCAATCTAAGTCCACCTTCATTGAGCAACAGCAGCAGCATCATCATCATCAAGAAAGCACACAAGTCTTCAAGTCATCTGCCCCAGCCGATACGCCTGACATTGTTAAGTCGTCATTACCTAAGGATGATACAATAGTGACAAAGAAATTTGGGCCACCGCAAAGACATCATTATGTACCCAATGCTTATCAAAGTCCGAGTATCAGTAGTAGTAGAAAAGTCACTAGCGATGCAACGGTTGTGGCACACCATCATACCGTAACAACATCTATGAAGACTCAAAATCAAGCGCAATGTGATATTGCACAATCAGCACAATCGGTAGCTGAAACGGAAAATGCCGAAGATCTTATACCACGGCACATTGTTTTCAATAATGTGAGTGCCTTTACATCCATGTCACGTCGAAATGCCTCCATGGATGAAGCCCATTTAGATCATCTTCAACAATTTAGCCAAAAGCACCAACAGGCAGGACGTAATCGACTCAGTAAATGTGACTCATGGCATCAGATAGTTGCCGCCCAACAACAGCAACAGCAAACCCAAAATAATACGCCAAAATACCCAGCACTCATGTCAGCATCATCATCATCACCCGGTGGTGGTAATGAACTACGGCGCACTAAGTCCGGACACAGTCTGGCACTGCCCAAAATGTATGAGGCCGGCATTGATAAGGCGCACATAGTCGAGAAACAAAAAACTGTGGCAGCTTATTTCTCTGGCCAAAAATCACCCAACAATCAAACGAGCCAAGAAGATGTCATACAAACACAACACACACAGGCGGCGATGACTATGTCAACTACTAGCAAAAAAGCTTCCATTAACCGTACAAAAACCAGCAACAAAATGTCGACAAGCAGAAAATCGCTGACATCTAGTAGTAGCAATGGTACCAAAGCAACAGGCAGCAATGGAGAAGTTGGTGGTTTCATAAGCGGTGGCCTAAGTCGAAGTGCGACTATGCCGCACCTGGCAAACCTAAGTCTACTTGATGAGAGCAATGTTGAGGACGCCTTTGAGCAATTGATAATGGGTTCGTAAAGATTGTTAGCAGTGCTGTTAGCTGCGGTGTTGGCGATTTGGCGTCCATACTGGCACTATGCACACACACACAATACAACTACTATAAAGTCCAATTAAAAGGCTTTCCTAATGTCTAATGTCTTCCACCAAACTATTGTACGATGACAAGTGAATTTATGAATTTTTTTTTTTTTTTTATGTACCATAAAACTAGACCGGACTGAATTAGACCTTAAAACCTACTACTACTACATACTACATAGAGTACTGCATACATACATAAATACTCGGATACTTGACTTGTATGTAATCAATCCAATTAGGCCATATACATACATATATTGTGACTCTTTGTTAATTCAGTTAACTATTTAGATACAATACAACATTTGTATATTAGTAGTTTTTAGTTAGACTTGTGTATTTAATACTAACTAAATAAAAGATACTACTTATAAAGTTAAAAAAAGAAAAAAAAAAAAGGTTTAAGATATACATTTACATATATACACTTAGAAGAAAAACCTTAGATATGAAATCTGAAAGGAAGTGTGCAGGGACTTCATGTGGTTTACTTTCTACTATAACAAAATTGAAGAATACTATTGTAATGCATACTTAAGAAAAGAAAAGAAAAGAAAATTAAAGAAAAGAGAAATAAAACCCGATATATTGAAACTTGATGCTGTTTAAGCGAAGATTAAGCGAGATTTAAGCGATGAAAAGACAACAAACAAACAATAAAAGAAAGATAAAGAAAATTATAGAAGAAAGATTCTTTCGCATGCATTTCTGCGATTTTACGTTACAACACAACTATAGCAACCTCGACGACAACTCAACAAACAACTCAACTACAACAACAACAACAACAACAAGAACAACAACAACAATAAAACATAATATATGGACAACAACGAATCAGTCAAGTCAATCTGTCAGTCAACAATCGATCGACATCAATTCAGTATCGAGAGATTTGTGAGTTGAAAATAATAAAAACCAAACAGAAAACGAGATTTAAAGCCAACAAAAAAAAAAAACAAAACAAAAAAAGCCAAGTTAAAAGTTGTGCGCATGCGCCAAATCACCAATCAATCCAGCTGTGCCGATAACAAACAAACAAACAATCGTAATCGTAAACGCAATCGATAACATCAGCCAAACATATTTCAACCACCTACCACCCACCAACCACCTAACAAAACGCGCCATAAAAATGCGCAATGATTTGCTTTTGTCTTATGTACTACTTCTTGTACTATACCATACATATTTACTACTACTAGTATTCTTTATTCTATTAATAGAATATCTATCTCTCGTTTGTTACTTACTACTACTACTACTTATTTTGCGCTTTTTTTATTGAGAATATTGTATATTTGATTTGTTTTGATTTGATTAATCTTTTTCTATTTCAATTTCAATTTCAATTTTTTTTGTTTTATTTATTTTCTTGTGCATTGCTTGCGTTAGTATTGTGTATCTAATTCCATATATAATTTTTTAAAAAATAAATAAAAATCCAAATGGAAACAATAAACACTAAAAACAATTGTAGAAGGCCAGACATATGTACAAACATACATATACTACTAGTAAATCTGTAGTATACATGTATCTTGAAGATCATTTATAATCTTATTCATTCGTTTCGTTCGTTCGGTCAGTCGTTCTACAGTAGAGTAAACCGCATGTTGTCCCTGTCCTTCTACACACACACACACACATACATACACACATTTCAAACAAAAAATCATATGTATATAGTACCATACCATACAATTTATCAGATAAATTATTGGTTTCACTCATGTTAATAAATTTGAAAAAAAGAAATATACTATTATGCGAGTACTTTATTATGCGTTTAAGTACAATCAGATCAGATCAGATCAGACTGCTAACAACTAAGTATTGTATACTTCCCTTAAGTACTTCCAATATTATATAGGTACAATATTAGACTTAGTATTATACATCTTCCCACTTGAATTGATTGCCAATTTTTAGGCTGGCTAATATTAAATAGCGTGCCTAATGATTATAATTTGATTGCAGTATTGTAATATTGTATAAGGATACCGCGGTTCTTGTACGTACGCGATCGATACCTGCACACTCGATTTTTGCTACTTACTTTTTTTTTTCATTACGTACTCAGTACTTGCGACATCCGAAAATTTTTTACTCAATATTTGCACTCTTTTGCTATATGAAACCCGGGTAAAAGTATTGGAACGAATATCAAATTTAAATATTCGTGATTAACTGCCGTCAATATTCGCAATACATCACCACATGTAAATACCAAAAGAAGACGATGAGAGCAAGTTTCAGAGTCAGTGGCTAAGAAATAACGGGATAATGCAGAACACGTGGCAGAGACACAGAAGTTAAGAACACATTTTATGTTAAATTTACGTGGTGCGGTCTGACAATGTCAAAGAAAAAGTTTTCGTTGCTGAAAAAAAAATTAAATAAGGGTTTTTCTATAAAAGTTTTAGCTGAACTTTTCAAAGTGCATAGATAGACAACAATAACTCGTATTAAGGGAAATGAACACTCAATAAACAAGTTCCGTGCACCAATCTGAATCAGGCCCTGGAAAAATAAAGATGCTTAAAGGTTCAGAGTATCCAAAAATGGAAAAAGTACTGTTCAAATGGTTTGGAAGTCTAAGAGCCAAAAACTTAGCGATCTCAACCGATATGCTAAAGGAGAAAGCCAAACTATTGCATGCCAAAATTCAGGAAAAGCCTGGTGGCAATGATTGGAGTGCAAACTTTAAGAGTAGGCATGGGATTCGAAAACTCAAAATGTGTGGAGAAAAATTATTATTATTAAACGTAGATTCTAAACATATATAATTGATTTTTAATTTGTATGGAAAAAAAAGTATTCACTACTTGCATCATCCTCTAAACTTGCAACGAGCTCAGTTTTCATTGCTAGCAAGAATCGCGGTATTACTGTGTTCCAGAAATTTGTCGTAATTTTTGTTTTTTGCTTTGGCCCCACACAACATAATTGAAGCTAATCACAACTGAAGATTAGCCCCTTTAGGCTTTAGTACTCTGCTGAAGATTAACCCTAATAAACTATTTATACGTGTATACATAAGTGTTGTTGTTAATTTGATTAAATTAATCATGATTAAAATTGATTAAATTGAAAAATAAAAAAAATATTCAAGCTAGGAGTAGTTGATTAATATTTATTATATTAAATATTGATCAAATTCTTTGATCATGATTTTTAATCATTAATCATGAATCGTTAATCAACGAAGATACTATACGGAAGTACACAACAAATAAAGAAATAACCTGATTCTTGATCAATATACAAATTAATTGTTGTTGTTGTTTTTTTACCTGCTTATTATTGAAATATTTTCTTGAACAATTTTGCATGTTAATTTGACAATATCTCTCTAACATATAGTAATAGTATTTGAATGAAATTATATACATATATTAACAGCATTACACCTATTCAAACCTTACTAATCTTATATAATATACTGAAATTTTAAATTCAATTACATAGTCCATTTTTTCTTAAACATTATAGGGAAACATTGTGGGTAATTTTTTAAAATGTTCTGATGCTTCCTATAATAAGAACATCCATATATATCCATTTTCTATATGGTAATTTTTGCAGTTCTCTGGTTTCTATTCATCAATGATGAGTTTCTCATAAGAAAAAGTTTAAATTTTAACTAAAATTGACAATTAAGAACAATAATATTGGTGGTATATCTCTACCAAAATCCTCATTTCGTTGGGTCCTTTCAATTCTATCATTTCTAGTCAATTTAATACCAACTACCTTACAATCTTTCATCTGACTGTGACACTAAACAAACATTCAACATTTCTATTGTACAGACTCAAACTCCCCATTAAAGTCGGTGAGGAATTTAGAAATTTTAATGAACGGGTAGACAAATTTATAATGGATATGTACTTGAGAATACGTTAGAAATATGTACAAATATCTTTATTGTCTTGCATGTTTTCTTTTATACACTATGTACTTTTTCTGATCTGATTTCTCTATTTCTCTAGTCTATTATGATACTTAGTCCTACATATACATACATATACATAATACTGTACTTACACAAAGTATGTATTGTAGTGCTGCATGTTGTACTCTGATTTTCTTCTTTATTACAATAATATTATATAATATTGTATTTATTTTAATTATTTTCTTGTTTGCTTTTTCTTCGTAATTCTCACTTATCTTTTTTTACTGTATATACTATGTAGTAGTTATGTTACAATAATTATTGTATTATTGTTTTAGAATCGAAAATGTATGTACATTTACTAAAAAATAATAAATCTTATATGTTATATACAGCACAACCACCACAACCACAACAACGAGGATCAGGATCTGGATCAACAACGACAAAGGAACATACAGAAACAAAAACGGAAAACGATGGTACCATTGTGACAACCACAACCAAAGGTAATTATTGATCTCATTATCATCATTATCATTACACACAGAAAGAGACATTGCAGACCACATAAAGGTTTCCTTTTACCATACGCTGTTTATTTGTCGGAATCAGCCGAATCGGACCACTAATGAACTGAAATTTGGACACTATAAGTTTCTGTTGATAGCCTTCTTTCTGGTTTGATAATGAGTTTGATGTATGAGCTTCTTCCTCAGTGCTCTGGTCATCGAGTTGAAACGTAATGTGGTTGGCGCTTGGGAAGAAATGCAAACCGTGTCCATAAGTATTGTTTTTCAATTTGAACTGCCGTCCCATCGCCTTTTTCCAAAGCGGGTGCAACTGAACTGCTAAGCGCCTATCTAAACTCTTATTTTCGAATTAAACAAATAATAGTGCTATGCTTCTTTTTATTTTAATAAATGACCCACTTAATTTTCATAATCAATCAATCATAATCAATTGTTTTCGCATTTGGCACACAGACAAAATTAATTTTTGAATTTTCAAGACAATTTCCAATTTTAGCTGGAAACATGGAATCGGTTAATTTTATTGCATTCGTTGAAAAATTCACTGGCAAAGCACTTGGCTCATCAATTAATCGGTTAATCGATTACTTTGTCGCGATTTATTACAATTAATAATCGTTGCCTTTCAATTAGTGATATGATCAAATAATCGATTAATTCATTTATTTTGCCATCACTACTTAGTATAAAGCAAAGTCGAAATCCCTGTCTGTTCCGATACGCCCAATTTCAACACCAAGCAACGAATTTTAATACACTTTCCACTATGATTTGTTGGTTTTTTTCCGGAGAGTTTGTATGTGTAATACATTCTAATTAAGTTTTTGTTAAACATATGCAATGCACGACTTCTTATATAGGTCAGAGAGATGAAACCGATAAGGAAACGGAAATGGGAAATGGCTGTGTAATGGACCCATGCAATCCCTAGTCTTATGTAATCTATAGAATGCATAAAATATTGTTACTACAAATTAGATTTGTGTGAATTTCCATTACAGTTACAACGAAATCTTCCACTAGCTCTGGCACATTACCAAAGCGCGTGTCGCCCTTTGCAAAGTTCCAGCAATTGGACAAAAAGAATTCTTTACAAGGGTAAGTAAAATAAAATATAAAAAAACATAAACGAAACCTAAAACAAACAAGATTAGAAGCCTTTATAGGATTTAAAAATATTCCATATTCACATATGTATATACCATACATACTATTATATATTATATTTGAGATTAATAGTGGTTTTAGTAGTGTAATCCAAACATCCTAGTCAGATAGACTTGATGCCAATATTCTTATTCCTTTGCTTTTCGAATCTTTTTTTTTATTCTAAGGATTATCAATCACACTCATTTACACACACACACACACCTTTTTAACCTAATCGAACTTCAAGAGTCGGATTGGCCAAAGGATCTCTTATGAGTCCCCATTTTAAAATCACATATACATATTACACACATTACAATATATCATATCTTAGTTTTTAAATGGTAAGTTGAGTAAGCTCACATAACATAATAGTACATCATATGGACTTTTGATACAGTAAATGGGTAGATTGTAAGTACTATATGGGTTTTAACAAACCTAGGCATATTGAAATCGGACAGCGCCAAGCATATGTAAATAGGCTAGGCTCATGATGGATGGGTAACTATGGTGACTGTCGATTAACTATTGTATTGTATTGTACTTATTAAATGAATCCTAATTACAATATGTAACACCTACATACTCGTATATGTAGCTCACATTTTAAACAATCTCATTTGCTTCGGTTTTACCGTAGATGTAATACCCTTCACACAATCAAGGAACTGAAGTACTGATTAATTAGAATTGAAGATTTCAGTAATAAGATTTATATCTTAAAAACTAAGTATTGTATTTTGTAAGTGACATGTTCGCATAGAAAACCAAGGTTAAATAAATATTATAATGTCTCCTTCACCTCTGGAATGTTGATTATTTTGTATTGTATTGTAGAAGTAGTAGTAGATAATTAAGAGTATAGTGTGGAGGGTACTCAAAAACACCAGTACAGAATATTGTTCAATATGCAAAAACAAAATATGTTAAAAAAAAAAAAATCAATCACCAATTGCCAAAATTTGTTCAGATCACCAGCAACACCCACACCCACGACCCCCGGCGGAGCAGCGCCATTATTCAAGTTCACTGATCCAGCATTAAATGCACGCGCCGCCACTTTCAAGGATCAACTTTTGCAGTGGTGTCAGAATAAAACGCAGGAATATGAGGTATCCATGCCACAACCACAAGCTTATACACTAATCAATCAACCAAAATGGCAAAAGAAACCAATCGGTTGAAAATGCAGTGCTTTTACTATATACATATATATATATATATATTGTACAATACTTACTTACCACACTAGTGTATCCACTACTTAGTTTAAAGCAAAATCTCACTTGAATTGCATTGAATTACTATGTAGTATAATAGATTGTTGTTGTTTATTGAGCATTTAAAAATGACCCAAGCAGCTACACGTACATATATGGCTTAGTTACAAAAAAGTTACCAATAATAATATATAAATATAATATAATAAATATACATATAAGTAAGAACCCGATAACTTTTAAATCGTAAACCCGTCAATGATATACCCCACATATATTGTACCTACTATATCAATATACAAAAACAAAAATCCTGCACAGATTAGGATTAATATCTTTTATTTTGGCATTTCGTTCTTCTTTCGAAACCCGAAACAGTGAATATTTATCGATTGATCGAGTTGAATTTTGAAATTATCGCAGAGTTGCATTTCTAAATGATCACTGAGTTGCATTTCAAAATAATCGATTAGTTGCTTTCCAAGATTATAATCGATTTAATATTGAACTAAGCAAAGGGTGTTTTTTTTAGAGTTACACAACTTTAAATTAAAATAAAATAAAGTAAAATACTTTTAATATCAATTAAATTAGCTTTATTGGATAGATACTTTTATGATATTAATGGTTAAATATAATTTTGGCCATGTGGTCACCACGGCTACCGCGTTCAAGGCGCACTATGGAAAACAAATTTTCACACACTTTTCACCAATAACACTTCGTATTTTGATTTCCAGATGTTCAATTGTCTCTGGTTTATCGGCGTACGCAAGTGAGTTTACATAGTCCCAAAGAAAATAATCCAAAGGGGTTAATCACACGACCTTGATGGCCAATTAATAGGACCGTTACGTCAAACTATTTGTTCATCAAAAGTTTCTTTGAGTAAATCAATTGTAGCGTGCGCTGTATGGCATGTGGCTTCGTCCTGTTGGAACCACATGTCAGTAAGATTAATGCCAGCTAATGCTAAGCTTAATGTAATACCAAACCGAACTAAACAAAAGGCAACTATCAGCTATTAAATCGGTTGTCAATTAAACCAGTGTTGCCGACTCAAAGATGTGAACCTCTAAAAAAAAACACCCTTTATTATGTATGTAATTATTGACAATGGTAATGACTTTGAGAATAAAAATAATGAAAGAAAATAATAGTACTTACATGTAAATTTATTTCACTTTGAAGAAATCATTGGACATTTGCTTTAATCTGCCAATTCTTCGATATGCCATCTACCCAATTGTCCCAATTGTCTAGCAATTTTTATTGTTCAGTGTGGCAATGTATTGAAAAAATTATTAAAAATATATCCATTATTATTATTATTCATTTTTTAACCAATATTTTTATTTGGAAAACTTAAGTTATACCCGGAATACTACTTACATATGTATATATATAATGAACTAGTATGCATAACATTACTAAAATTTGCTTAAAACCAAATGGGAATGGTTTTCAGGCACCGCATGTATATTGTATTGTATATATCGTTTTTTTTTTTGTACTAAGTACTAGGCTTCATAACTCCTTAAAGCAAAAGTTTTAAAGACAAAGGCGATATCATTACTCGCCCCCTTCAAATTCGTTAAGTATTTTACTTTCATATTTTAATACAATCAAACATATGTGAAACGTTTTTATTTATTTTCTTTTCTATTGTTTTTTGTTTCTTTTTCTTTCTTATGTCGTTGCGTATACGACCATTTATAGAACGTCCAAATAAGCAACTTTAGCTCGAGCTGGTCCGATGGCTTAGCATTTTGCGCTCTAATTCATCATTTCTTACCAGATGCCTTTGATTACAGTAAACTAACACAAAAGGAGCGCAGACATAATTTTAATTTGGCTTTTACGGTTGCTGAGTAAGTAGCATCAAAGTCAATCAACTCACTCACTCAATCACTCGTATACTAAATCACTTTTATTGTAAATTGCAGCGAAAAAGCTGGCATTGCACCACTGCTTGACGTCGATGATATGGTTGAGATGCAAAGACCGGATTGGAAGTGTGTATTCGTCTATGTGCAGAGTATTTACCGTCGTTTTCGTAATTGTCAGTGAATCGTCCACCATATAACCAACCAACCTATACCGCTATCACTATATTATTACAATATTATTAATTATTAATATTGCATATTGATTTTTTAATTATCAAACCTTTTAAACTTAAAGTTGATATTGTTTAATATTATTGATTGTTTTTAAAATCTCACTCCTGAAATACAAAAGAGTTTATACATAGTAGTACACAAGATACACAATGTATACCGACCTTCCCCATGTTTTTTCAAATACATTTTATCAATCTCATATTACTATTACTATTACTTACAACTACAACTTCAACTTCAAATACATACAACATTTCCGTAAAAGGAGCAAAACGAAAAGCAAAAGCGAAAACTTATTACAATTTTATAATATTATTGTTTTGTTTCTTAAATTTAACATATTAATTAATATTTGTATTTTTAAACTTTTTAATAAATTTGTGGAAGATGATAAAATAACAAAAAAAAAAATATATATTACAAGAAGTAACAAAAATTGTGTTTTAATTTTCAAACGACAGAAACTGATTGTTTGTTTGATTCCACTCACTTCTGCACTAGTATCAAAATGGTCATGAAATCAAATGACTTTTGATCGATCTTCGTTCGATAACAATTGGTTTTGTTGAATTTCGTGTTGTTGAGATGTTCTTTATGGAACAAGAGTGATATCGATAAATTTGGCTATTGAAAGTACATACATACTCGTACACATTAAGAACCGCTATGCTCAAATCTTGTTTGAATTCCTGTACATTGACACCGAATGGAAAACAATGCAGATAAGAAAGAATAAAAATGCTAACATTTTCCCAAAAAATATTTGATGTGCATCATAATACGAGATCACTGATTCCAAATCTGTCCTCAGTGACATGTTTACATGAATGAAGTAGCTAAAAAAAAAAATTAAAACATATGTTAAGCGCATCAACTATCATGGTCAGCGGAGCAGCCGTCATGTTCAACGAATCAGCCGTTGTAGCAGAGTTTTAATTGGAGATGAGCTAAACAGTGACACAGTGACTCTAAACTGTGATTGTGTCATCGTCATAAGTAACATAAGTTATTTATTTTGATTCTCTGGAAATCATATACAGTGGTAGCTTTGTTCCGGTGGTTCAACACGTGAATTGCATAAATACCAAATTCGATGCGGGTTTCTAGATTGCTCAATGGATACCAGAGAAGACAAGACAAAAGCTATTTGTTGTGGGATATGATGACCTGCAATTTCTTTGTTGGCTTTATTTTAATGAAATTTTTATTTTTCAGCTTCAAAACAAAGTATCTAAAAATAACCATCATGTATATAATATTTTGTCAAAAGAGATTAAATTTAGCAGATGACTTTGGAAAAACTGCTTAACAGTTTTATTGAAAAAGTTTTTATTTTTTTTAGACAAATATTTCGGTTAGTTGAACAGAATGCGAACTCAAGTATGTTCGATTGGTCATCGCTTTGTTGGCACTTTGTGATAAGAAGAACTTGCCGCTGGGTCTCAGAGTTGAGGTCAATATTTAATCATTTCAACTTCTTGTGATTTTGGATATGCTTCTTGACCGAATGCCTTATACCAACCATAACAATACAGATTAAAAGGGCGCCAATTGAAAAACATTTCACAAAATTATTGTATAAAGATATAAGTATATTAAATGGTAAAAAAAAAAAATTTTGTTAACAGTATAGAACAACATTCACAGACAGCTACAGCGCTACGAACACACACATCTTATGTGTTCAACAAAAAATTATTAATATGCGGAGCAACACACTCCGGAGTAACCAAATGCAAGTGATGTGTTCCAGGAACTTTAACGTAGACCACAAGTTCAGCGTTTTCCTTTAGCGTTTGAATAACATCATCATATAACTCGGGACAATCAAAATTCATGCCAGGCACTCCACGAATGTTCAGCACCTTACAGCGTATTTTCTTGGCATAGGCCAAGGTTTGCTCTGGCGTAAACATACCAAGTAAACTGACCTTCAAACGTACATCACGTACGAACAAATAGCCATCATTGTTTGGTGTCATGCCTCGTTGCATTAACACCTTGACAGAAGCCTCATCCACAGAACCCTCATAGGCATCTAGCGCAAGTTTGATCATCTCATCATAAGAATAGCTTGGCCTCTTACTTTGTGACAATTGTTCATAATCCAGAAATTTATCCACTACCTTGCCAGTGTTGTCGGTCGTATGTTCCAAACTGCGAACAGTTGCTCCAGCAATATCAATATTTATAAGTTTCGCCACCTCAGTTGGAAAGCTGGCAGCATACATAAACGTGAGTGCACCACCCAATGAGTGACCCATAAGTGTCATGTTTTCCCAATTGAATTTACGCACGATGCGGCGTATAAGGCAAATTCCATCCCAGCAGATAAAGTATTGCATTCCCTTTGGATAATGCGATGATTTGCCATGTCCAGGTAAGTCTATAGCCAATACAGAGATATCAGCTGGCAAAAGCGGGCATAATCGATCGAAGGAGCCGCAGTTCTCTTGCCAACCATGCAAAGTCAAAATTGGCTGATTGTTGCGGGAACCCCACCATTTGCCTAGAAAATAAATGAAAAACAATTAATTGCTTCAACAAATACCTGTATGTACTTGTATTATCATGTCATTAACAGACCTACTCTTACCTGCAACTGTGCCCCAAGGTACATCGATTACAAATTCTTCAGCACTTCTTTCGCCAATCAAAGGAATCATCAAGGTCTCATTTGATTTGCAATCTTCTATAGATAAAAAAATTTATAAATTCTTTACCCACATTACAATAAAAAAAAAAAAGCCAACTTGTATCTTTCGTAACTTAATTTGCTAATGAATGAAAGTACTAGGGGTCTTCATGGAACAACTGCTTTCTTTTGGTTAAAATGTGAGGTTGCCAGGTGAGACCCCTGTCCAGTGTCAGCCCGAGATACTTCACAGTGGCACTTCTTGGAATGGTGTCAACGTTGATAAAAACGACTGGTCATGTCGAGTGGTTCAGGATGAAGGAATCGTGTATGGATTTCTCTGCATTGAAACAGATGTTCTGCAGCCAAGTCTCCATAAGGCCCAACTGATCTTACAGGAGAGCTGAGGCTATAGGGCACAGTCATCCGCATACGCCACTGTTGTGATTTTGTCGTCTCTCGTGAAGTCTAAAGTATAGAGCGTATATAGGATGGGATCCAACCTACTGCCTTGAGGAACTACAGCTCGCATTCTCTTTATGTCAGACTCTCGACCTTTGCATATGACATAAAAAATCCTCTTGTGAAGAAACGACCTTAGAATCAGCAATTTCTTTAGCTTATACAAAAGGCCGGGGTGCTAGACTCTTTCAAACGCTTGTCGGACATCTAGGCAGACAGCGGCAGAGCAGTACTAATCATGTTCGAAGTTATTGAGAATTTTTTGTACTCGTGACATCTCCTGAACCCGAACTGTAGTCTGTCACTTACGTCCAACAGTGGCAGAACTCTAACCAGAAGTATTCTTTCGAGTACTTTGGCAACCATTGCCAGCAAGCTGATTGGACGGTAAAAGCATGGTTTGTGGTCAGGTTTTCCCGGCTAAGATACTTCAATGAGTTCAATTGTGCAGTTATGTTTACGAGAAGAGCTGGTTTTTGAAGTGCAAACAAAACGTTTCGTTCACGAAACTGAGCTCGCAAGTTTGCGAAAATACGAAGTTCCGTGAAAACTCCTACTGTTGTATTTTCTGTTTTTGCTTAAATGTTCCCCAATGACACGAAAGAAATTGTGTAAACTTTGGTCTAAAACTGATTGGTTACCTGATTCAGTTGAATAGCCCCCCGAAACAAAGAGTACGGAAATGATGTGATGTTGTTGTTGTTAAATAGTTTACTTACTGTAACTTAAAGTTGAATCCTGCTTATCTTTGCTGGTGCTATCACTCCCATTTGTTGTCTTTCTTGTGTCAATGTGGACGTTTTGTTTATCTTTCTGATCCATGTTTCTTGTTTAAATTTAAAGTTCTGCAATTCCAAACCAACTTTGTAAGCCAACCTTTTGACAAGAATTGTCTTTCTGTTCTATCTGTCCGCTCCCTCTCTCTCTCCCTCTCGTACTGAAATTTTTGATAATGAAATAAATGTTTTTTGAAGTTTTAAAGTTTGTTTAATAGAAATGTCATAGTTTTGAAAGTTTGTTTCTTAATTAGAGAGAGAAACACAATTTTCAAATATTTTTATTTTTTTTTGAATTTTACTCGTAGTCCCTCCCTGAAATATAACCGACTGACTGTCAAACAGGCTGACGAACGGCTCAAGCACGTACATCCAATAACAACTAGGATGCCAACGACGCCTCCGTTAGCAGGAACATCAGCGATGCGGCCTACTAATAGTGCTGTTGCTGCTGGCACTACCTCTGATGAAACGCAACCACAACTGCCCCATGATGATGTAATAATTGATAATGCAACCAATGAAATGAATATTGTTGAGAATCCTTCTACAGTAGCATTGCCATCATCATCACTAGCCGGTCGACAGGCATTGGCACAGGCACAATCCATGACACAACAACTACAGTCGCAGACACATATAGAGCCAATGATGAGCATAAGCACTAACGGTGGCTCATCAACAGAAGCATTAACGAATCCGCTTATAAAAATTGCTTCCATCAATTCAAGTCAAAATTCAACAGATACCGTGCACTCTGCCAATGAGTTTGGCAACTCATGTCGCATTTGTCGTTGGAATCGAAGTGACATGAAGATCATACACTGTCCATGCAAATGCAAGGGTAGTGTGGTGTGTTCAGCAGTAATTCAATTGTAGTTCATAATTCTTAATATTCTTTTTCTTTTCTCTTCCTTGTTTGCCCCCTTAGGGTTACATTCATCTGAAGTGTCTAAAACGTTGGATAATGCATCGTAACGATAATCGCTGCGAGATTTGTAATTCACCATTTGAAATAACTGAAGAACGGATTAGCTTCATGCAGATGATGAAGTCATTCTGGTGTGCCCGTTGCTGCGGTCTGATTGTAAAGCATTTGCTATATAGCGCATCATTAATGCCACTGGCACATGTCGTTTTGCAACAGGTGAGACTCGTAATTGTGTCCATTTATGCCAGTCTAGTATACATTCCAATATTTCATAATACAATTCTTTCGGTGTATTTCACAGGTGCTGACATGCATGGATAATTTAAATCAAGGCTCAGCAGATCAACTTTCTGTCCAAGAAGTATTTGTAGCATCATGTGCTCTGCTTACATCAAGTATGTTTTACTTTTATATCCTTATACTAAGTAGTCATAATAATGATTGTATTGTTATATCAACTTATTTGCAGGTGCACTGTTTTTCCACTTTTTTGAATTTGTCACCACACGCTTCATTTTGATACGAAACATACTGCGTCACTGGTGGATGTTTGGCAGCACAAGTGACTTTACTTTAATAGACGTCGATGATGACACGATTGACATATTTTGAAATACAATATACTACAATACACCAGATCTTACTCCTCTAATGCAGTTGTCATATTAACATACTAACATACAAAAAAAATCACGGCTATTACAATCAAAATTTTGAATAAATTACATGCAATCAATAAAATTCTAAGTAAAAAGATGGAAAAAATCATTAAAAATTATACTCTCTTATTTTTCTTCATTTATTATGTATTATTATTATTATTATTATTGATAGGCTGGTCAAGAAAGAAGTTTGTTACGCTTTAAAGTTTAAACAATTATATAGCACATTGGTTGGTTGGTTTGGTTGGTTGTTTGTTTGTTCAAAGCAGCGTGTAGTATAAGGAAATTAAAGATTCCATCAATTTTTTACATTACTCAACAACACATACAACACTTTTTTAACATTTTTTTGCTAATAGTACTTAAAATTATATGTATATGTTAGGTATATATTGTAAGTAATAAGACTTTGGGCACTCGCACTCATCTCTCTTCATCTTTCACATCAAATGCTTAAAATAGTATAGGTATGTAAGTATTTTATAACAAGTTTTTTTGTTTTTTAATTTTATTTAATCGGTAGTTTTGTTTTGTTTTCTTTTAACTCTAACAGTAGTCACACAATCACACATCATCGAACTTATTTGGTAAGGTAATCAATCAAAATTATCCAATGGCCAATTATGCTCAAATTAATTAATTAACACATATTCAACATAAATACTAGTTATTTACGTCATCGATGAATCCTTTTACGTTGTTAATTTTATATATACATTATTATAGAATCAGAGTTTATTTGTTCTTCGTTCTTTGTGGTGTTAAAAACGGCATCGGAGGAATTTATTTATATATGTGTCCCAAGTATATTTCCATTTCTATCCTCATGCTATTTTGCACATTTCAGCAAAATGACAACGTTCCAAACTATTGACAAACAGGTGACGCAATGTGCGTACACTGCATAAATCAGAATCGTCGGGACAACCGGGTATATGTACAACACGCTCTTGATGTAACGTCAGTAGCATAGGCTCCTTGTCTAGACAGCTGAGATTTATAAAAATTTCATATTGTAACGGGCAATCTCTTTAAATTCGTTCAGATTACAATTACTTACTCATAGCGGACAAATGCCAAATTGGTAGCAAAGGCATCGATTGAACTTGTGCGCCATTGGCGCGGTTTGTTGAAATCTTGATAGGTTAAAGGCCTTGCATCTTTATGGAGCCCGAGATGGGCTAAAATTTTTAACAGTGTGCCAGAGTGGGTGAAATAAAAAGTAGCATTTGGTCGTGACGAAGCCAATCTAACAAAAATAATAGATAGAAAAGAAGAACATTAAAATAACTACTTATATATTTCTATAAAGTTTTATGACAACAACATACTCAATGGACTCAAACATATCTGCTATTGCCGGACAGGCAATGCGTGACGTAAGATCATAGCCATAACCATCATTCCAGTAGTATTCTAAATCCTCGGCAAACTCTAGCGCTTTAATTGTCTCTTTGTTAAAAAAGTTACACCACACCGAATGTGGTTTTCGTTTTTCCCATGCTGTCTCAAATGCACAAACTGTATACATCAGACGGGCATCCTCGAATGTCAAGTGCGGAAGCCGTGATTTCCACCGAATAAACTCAATAGCAGCCTTCATTTCATTTTGTTTACTAAATTTACGTACATTAACAAATGTATTGGGATTCTTATCGACTTCGGATTGCCAACGGTTGCAGAGTTTATAGAACTACAAATAGAATAGAACAAATTTTATTTTGTAAATGAGAAATGATTAGATGTTTTAGATTTTTTTTTCTTGGTTAATTGTTAATGATTTATGTGATGTGTGTGTGTGTACCTGGCGTTGGACTGTAGACAGCTACCGTATTATCAACAAATCCTACTGCAAGTTGCACTTTATATGTGTGAAACGAAAGGCAAGTGGGGTGACCAATCTTTGAACCCATAAAACCATCATTGCTGCGAAGCATACTCTGTGTGCGACCGTTTAGTGAAAATATAGTTATTTTAGACGCATTTCCAGAAGCTACTGCATCAGCAGACTGGTGGCAAGCTATGGCAGTTACATCTGAGCCGGCATCCCACTTAGTAGAAACTGGTGCACGCAAATCTTGTACGCACACCTTGCCTTGCGCACATCCGGTCACAAGTGTTGTCTGATTGGCTCGTAGGCATGTACACATTATAGGACTAGAGTGTTCCCGGTAGACGCGAATCAATGAGTCTTGTGGCGAACAACGTTTATCGAATAAACGAACGCTTCCGTCGCCACAACCGGCAACTATCAAATCACTGCGCACATTAGAGATAAAAGGAGACAGCACACGAACACTTGTCTCATCACGACCAATAGACAAGTCGCTTATTTTTAGCTCACGTTCAACATCCCAGATGCGTACAGTACGGCAGGCGCCACCACCCACTACTAAATGTTGACTATATTGTTGCCACGCGGTTACAATACCCGAAGTGTAATAGTCTGCTTTGTTAGGGGTTGTTCTAAAATTGAGACGAGATGATGTTGAACCAACGCCAACTGAAGAATAGGAACTCGTGCTACCATATACTGCATGTGGCAATGCATCCCATGCAGTGATCAGACGCGACTCAACGACAGTACTACCACCACTGCTGCGTTGTTGCTCATCACAGTTGGAGGAAGATTTCAATAAGGTCGGCGACTGCCAGACACGTATGACTCCATCTTCATGACCGACAAGCACCAATCCAATATCTTGTGCGTTCAAAAACTCAATGCTACTAACACGTGCCATTGAAGTCGAAAACGGTGAAAACGCGGATGCTCCTGAAGAGTGTAAGGGTGATGGCGCATGGGAAAGTGAACTTGTAGACCCGTGTTTACGTGGTGTACATCCATTGTTGATTCCATTGTTACTACTTGAGTCTGTTGTACAAGTAATCACGGAATTGCGCTGCCAGTCGTAGACTAATACCTTCTCTTTGTAGGCAACTGCTATCTGCTGTTCATACGGTAAAAGCTTTACGATTGACGGCGTAAAGTGCGTTTTGCGCACCCAACTATGGGCATCTAGACGCGGTACACGTTGTTCTTGTTGCTCTTTAGCGTGACGACGCACTTGATGATTACGTAAGTAGCGAAATTCGCGAGTTCGAAGTTCTGTGGAATTTTTGTCGACTGGATAACGCTGGCGTCCCTCTTCGCTACCTTCTGCCGAACTGTAACGTTGCTTACCTGGACGCGTAAAATAAGAAATTGCCCAGGGAATGAACTCGGTTTGTACAATGGGTTTAAGCATTTGTGGTTTTGACATGCCGAAATTATTGCTCTCGCTACCGCTGCTACGCGTTGACTGAGTCTTTTCAACATTTAACGGGAGCGTATTATCGGTTTCGTCATTCATCGAAGTCGTACGCAACTTACGTTGCACTGCCTGTGGATCACCCGAACCACCGGGTAAGCGTAACCTCTGCGCCCAGGACGTAACATTTTGAGTGACTCCACTAGAGTTATTATTGGAGATTCCACCATTCCCGCCGCCGGCACCACCACCAACACCACCACCGTTTCCAACAGGTGGTGATTTGCCATTTCCACCACTGAGATAATTTACACGTGTGTTTGGACTGGGTGGAAGGCTGACACTAAGACTAATGCACTTCTCTGTTGCTATGGTCGCCTCCTTGGCGGTAATCATGCACAATGCCGAATCTCTTACATAATTTATAATCTTTTGTGCAGTATTAGCTACCTTTGGGAAAGGATCATGGCCAAGATTATAAATACCTTGCCATAGTTTCAGGAAGATTGATTGAAACGGTATTGCTGTTGTTGCGGTTGCAGCAGATGCTGCTGTGGCAGACGTCGACATGTTAGATATTGAACTTGAGCTTACACCACGACGCATTGTAATGTGACGTTCCAGACTATGAGTCGAACACTGCGTTACAACTGGAGGATTTGGTGCACCGAGCATTCCATGAGTTATACTTGCGCTGCGTTCACCACTGGAAGACAAGGATGAGGCATGGGAATTCATATGCTCCTGCATATACACACTCACAAACTGCGACTCAAAAAGTAATACCATCCACTGTAGCGATGAAGCTAACTCAAGACGAACCAATGGCGACATATCCTCACTTACAGTTTCCAAGAGGGTTATAGCAATTATGCGATCAATATTATTCGCATGTTCTTCTGTACGATCTGTCACGGAACTAATGAAAGTTCCCAGCGCGAAAACTGCAGCAGCACGTACCTCTGGTATGTTGTCCCGCAATAATGGGTAAAGTTTTTCATGAGCCAAGTCCCGGACTCCAGACCAGCGTGCTTTCTCGAAGTTCTGCCACAGCATCCCTAGACATATGGCTAACCATTGGCGCAGTAGCCAGCTTCCGTCGTTTAGCTGCTCCAGGCATATCGACAGCAATGGACCTTGTAAAGCACTTGTTTGTCCCAGCAGGAAGTTATTTACAATAGATGCCAGTACAAACGCAGATAAAGTGCGGTGCTCTTTAGACACGTTAACATCTTGTAGGACTGATAGGAAATATTTGTGATCCTTTACCAAGTCGACCTGGCAGGTCGGATCGACGGCCAATATTTTGGCCCAAATGAATACAAGTACTGGGCGCAGCTCACGTGTTGAAGACTGTAAAAGTTTAAGTACGTAGGGAAATATACCTACGCCCAAGGCCAAATTGACTGCCCAGGGTCCAAGATCCAGGAAACGAGAAAGTAGTTCTAAAGCACGTAAACGATGCACTTGTGAGAGAAGTACTTGTAGAACTATCGGCAATTGTTCCGGCGGAGTACGGGACTCCGATTCATTATCAAGCCACACTTGGAAGGCAGTCAGCTGATCCTCAAAGAATGGCAGCTGTTTATAGGGTGTTCCATTCTCTAATATGTCTGGCAGTTGTTGCAACGCCAAATCAACAACCAAATCCCATGCCCGCCACATCGGATGTCTGAAGCAAGGAGGCAAAGCCGGCAACGAAACCGGCTTACAATCATGCGAACGTAATATACGCTCTGCCAGTAAGAAATTTCGAAAAAGACTAGCAACGAGTAGATCCTGACGAAATAGTCTTTGGAACAATTCACGAGGCAACGTATTCCATGCAATTGTATCAGTTATTGCAGTGAAAATCCAATTAAGCTCGCCCATCATCGTGCGGCGATCATTAACTTTTCCGGGAATTTTATCGATAAGGTCACTATGTATTCGCGGCACCATGCCCAACTTCTCTTGCATTGCATACCACTTTAATGCAATGTTGATTGGTGTCGTTAGGCACGATGTAAACAGGTCAGCCGGTAGTTGTGAATTCATGGGCAAAATCTCGTTTGCTGAGCAGGCAGCTAAATGTATGCAGTTCTTATAGCTGACCATTTGTGGCAGTTGAGGTGGAGCCTGGCCCGGTACAATGCGGGTAGTCGCCGCCGCTAAGGCCTTTTCAAGCTCACGCTCGTGCTGCTCAGCATACGGCTGAAACGAATTCACAATAATGCCTGCGTTTGAGCAATCATACACATAAATGGAAGGTGCTGCCATCCATGTGATCAATTCAAAAATGCTGAGCGGTATGTACTGAGTGAAAGTCTTATTGAAGACCCAAATCTCTCCATTGACCGTGGGTTTCGGTACTCCATGTCCATTATAGTGAAATAGAATTCGTTCGCCTTTTGCATTGCGCCGCAGCGACGTACATAGTTTCTTGACATCATCAACTGTGGGGTCATGGCACTTCTTATAGCGAGCCCGAGGTTGCCATCGTTCATATTGCATTTGTAAATTGCTGCCTATGAGCTCCATTGCTTTCGGAGCCGACACCGATGATGGATCTATCCAACATTCCAAGCGAGAACATGGTTGAATTTTAACGACATCTGGTGGGTCGACACCTATGTTCAAGCACAATACCAGTGCCACACTAGCTGTCTTCATGCGTTCGCGGATACGCCACGCATGACGCTCATAGCTTAAGCCTTCAATCAGTTCCTGATGTCTTTTAGCACTAAATGACAACGGACAGTGCTGATCCATAACATTCTCACCGAAGCCACCACTGGCGAGAACATTTAAAAGCGTGGGTAACTGTTGCTGGCACTCGGAAATCGTAATCGATGTCTTGCGACTGTTTTGACCACTCATGTCAAGGGTGGTGGTGTCGGCTTTAAGCGTTGAAAATCCTGTTATATTCGCGTTGTTGCTGCTGCTGCTCACACTAGATATGCGTAAGTTCGTTGTGACCCTTGCACAAGTATAATGTGAATCAATCATCACTTTTAATTTTATTGTTTTATGGTGTACGCGGAATTTGCGTTGCCCAGCATATACAAATTATATATTTCATAAGTCATTTATAAATTTTTAATTTATGTACAAGATTCATTCACGTATCACCAGCAATTCAGTTGGCCAAATGATTTCATCTTCATTTTAGTTCACTGGATTGTGGCACACTTTCTTCAGCTTCTGTTTGCTGCTCTTAGATTAATAATTGCGACGTATGAATGCACGACATACAATACATTAAGTATGTTTTCCAATGAAATGTTTGTTGTTGCACTTGACTCTGTTTTTGTCACCACTAATTGTCGCTTGTACATAACCACAACAGCTACACTTTTATTTGTATTCATCTAGTTTATTGAGTTTATTGTAATTGAGGATTGACTTAGATTATATCAAGTCATTAATATTACTGAAAAACATTTTTGAACTGCAATTCTTTATATTTTGTGTGTCTTTTCCAAATTCCGAAACCACAACCACGCTAGCGAACGAAATACAAGTGAGATAGACAACTAAGTAGGTTATGCACGACTTAAACGTCTTCTGTATTGATATGATGAATACCGATAGAACCAGAATGCAGTAGAAAAGAAGACAATTTACAATTTCCATTTATTTCTGACAGCACCATTTTGTTTGTTATGCTTCTTTCAAATTTATTTCACAAAACTTTATAATGTCTGAATAACTACGTTAGTTCTTTGTTTTAGTTATTTTATGTAATTTACTGATTCTAAAATGCTATTTATTGTAGGTACACAAAGCCAAATCACCCAATTCAATTCGTTCCACTTGCATATTAATTTATAATGGTGAGTGGCCTTGCACGACAGATTAAGCCACTGTGCATCATTCATGTGAGACATGTCCATTTTTAATACTTTTTTTCTTCTTTGCCGCCTTTGAATTATGCATTTTGAAAATACATACTAAAAAAAGGACCAATGTTAATTGACTAACTTAGTTGGTACCTATATTAGTATGTGAAGTGGCAGGTAGCACAAACCGTTTTTATAAATACCTGCAACCAGCGTGAAATAACGATGATAATAAAAGAAGAATTTAGGGTGTCAAATTTTAAGAAAAATTCAATTGAGCAAAATGAGCTGGTAAACATATTAAACGGTGACCATGAAATCAGTTGGAAGACTCTAGCAAGCTATATATCTACAATATTAAATTATAGAAACTTTTTAATATCAGAATTCAGGTAACGGCTAACAGCCAGCCTAACAGCATCACCCCTCGTTCTTTTTTTCTTTTTACCAAAAATGTATAAATTAAGTTAGTTTTAATCTGTACCTATGTATATATTATATATATTGGTACAGGTAGTATGTACATTCATTTTAGATGATATGAGATATGGGTATTTACCCCATAATTATGTACTTACTCTCAATATGGGGTCCTTGTGCAACGCTTGTGGGTAGATAACTTCATCAATCCGATGGCGTCCAAATAAACCTGTTGCAAAACTTTGTGCGCTCTTAAGGGTGCGTTGCGTGGCGGTATATTTGAAATAATAAATAGTATTGTCATAAAATTCCGGCAACAAGTTAGGAAAACGCTTTTGAAAACGTTCTGCCAATTCGATTAGTTCATCTTCACCCTCGGCGACCAAAAACTTTTCCTCTTCGGCACTAATATTAAAGTGCCAGCGGCGCAGCTGGTCTAATTCTTCATCACATAAATAGGGATCAGTTTGTTCGAGTATCTTGAATTTTATATCTGTCAATTTTTCTTTGGCTGCCAAAATAACTGGTTTACTTGGATTGCGTGTACCATGTCTATTTACCGACCAAATCCGCGTAGGGTGGCAACCTTTTACATTACAATATACATACATACATATAAGCATATAAAAACAGCTGTGTTAGCCGACTTTGGTTTCGCAATCTAAATTTAAATTTATATTTTTGAATACAAGTACTTCTTACATACCTGGATAGTGCAATGGAGTGTCATTCCTGTTGGCCACCACTCGATAAGGCGTCTTCGTTGATAAATGCTGTTCAATTTCATTTCTTGTTATATTGAAGCAAAATGTTTGTTTGTTTCCCGCCCCGCCTCTTATATTGTTTAGATATTTTTCTGCATTTTCTTCCGGTTGCTGCTGCTGTTGTTGCCAATAGCTCAAAATGGAGAGCAACAAGAAAACGACGACAGCATAGTATAGCATTTTTTGAAAAGAAAATTGTCAAGTAATTGAAATTAAATTTAAGAAAACAAGAAAACGAAACCAAAACAAAAATTGTAAAACGCCTCTCTGTCGTAAGACAAAACAAAAACACACACTTGAAATGAAACGTATGAATGATGAATACATGAAATATCAGGGCTACGCAATTTTTCACTTACATCCATATGTTTGTTCTATGCATATAGTACAAAAGTTTTCATTCATATCCATATGCATGTATGTATGCACATATAAAAACTTATATAAATGTTGATGCATTACAAACATCATTAAACTTAAAGAGATAATGTCTGGTATAAAAAAGAATAGTCGCAGACTAGCATATGTATATCTCATATATAGTACTGTAAGAAATGGGGGTGGCGCAATTTTTGTACAATTAAGTGTCGTTCTCAATTTTGTGACGTCGTTAGCATATCAGTGTATAGAACGCTGAAATAATGCAGCGTTTAGTGTTGAACATGATTTGAAAATGCATTGAAAATTGAAATTAATTAAATTAATTACTGATATAGGTGTGTTTGAGTTACAGAACTTACATATATCCGAGGAGAGGTCGAAGCGATGGGAGTGGGTCAGATTTGTATATCCAAGACGAAGCCGCGTGATTTTAGATAATACACGGCGGTGTATAGTTTGTTGCCGACCGTAGTCTTGAATGGAGTTTTCGAGTGTGTTGTGTACTTTGTAGTGGGTATTTGTGGACGCAAAAAGTAGGGTTTGTTCTCCTTTATAATGTGTTTTGATATGTTTTGTTATATCAGAGATATTGTAGTTTTCGTAAAAGATGAGTGGGAATTTAAAAGCGTCTTTTGCAGCTTTGTCGGCGTCTTCATTGCCGGCAATGTTGCAATGGCCAGGGATCCGGATAATTTTAATTCTTGGGGAGTTTTTTACAATTGACTGTCTGATGTTTAGTGGGTAGTATGATTGATTGGAAGTGTTAGTTATAGCTTGCAATGAAGAAATAGATTTAGTGCATATGGCGAAGTAGGTTAGCGCTGCTTCAGCCCTCTGTACTGCATTATGGATGGCGATGATTTCGGTTGAAAAAGTTGAGCGGTAGTGAGGTAGGAGAAATTTCTCATTTACACCATTCATTACTACACGCAATCCGATTTGGAACCGTCTGTATAAATGAATTTATAGGAATGTAAAGATTGTTTGAGGAGTGGAAACACTTGTTGGCAGATAACAGGTGAAGTGCCAGACTTTAAAAGTTTGTGAAGGTCAGTATCGAGGTCGGGTAGGTTAAGCGTCCAGGGTGGATTTGGGCTTATGATGGAGGGTAGGAGTTTAGTTGGGAACCCCAGGTTTTTTGATAAGTTGCAAAGAAAGATGTATAGCAGAAGGAATTTTAGGTATTGGTTTTTTTGAATTTGAAATCTTTTGATGGGTATTGCAAAAGGTGAGTCGTTTGAGAGGAGTATTGGTTTTATAAGCATAGCAGTAATGAGTTTTTTTTCGGAAGTCTATTGGCATTATTTGGGTTTCGAATAGCATGTTATTTATAGGTGTTGATCTAAATGCTCCTAGGGCAAATATAATAGCTAAATGATAAATGACTTTGATTTTGTTTAAGTTGGAAAGCGGTTATCTTTAACACCTATTCTTACCTAAACCACTAAACCAATTTTGATCTTTCGAAGAATACCTGTCAATTGGTATTTTTTTTTTTTTTTTTGTTCAAATCGGTTCAGTGGTGTAAGCAGAAATGGCTTCACAAAGTCAATATTTGCCGTTTAATTATATATTAAACATGAATACATATGGAAATGTATGTACTAATGTTTATGAATTGCGATTCGAATTTTGCTAGAATTACATAATGCATTAAAAGATAAAATTGAGCCTTAATTGGCAAGGAAGTAAGAATGTTTATTGTTGTGCGGTGTTTATTTTTTTTTAATAATATATAAATGCATACATCTTATGCATAACTTGAGGTTGAGGCAGCAGCTGTGAGCTGTTAGCTGTTAATTAGCAAAAATAGTACCGATGGGGAAAATGATAATTTTAGTTTGTTGACCTAAAACTAGAACCTCATAGTGGTAACCACCAACGATATTTACATAGTTATGGCCCGGAATAGGTTGTGAACAAACTGGATCAAGTGGTACATTAAAACAATTGAAGAAACATTTCTCTGGTGCCATTGCAGCTGCCAGTTCATAGGCACACGCGAGATTTTCAATCCAAATGCTGGCACTATCAAATGATACTAATTCTCTGGGGTACAAGCTTATGACTTCTTTGGCTGTTCGAAATGTATGCAAGGTTATGACGCCAGTAGGTCCAGAGCCAAAGTAGCCTTGCGTAAAGTCACAGACGACTGTCGCTGAAACATTTTCCGCTGCAGTCTCTTCTTTAGCAACTATAGTAGTGGCATTAAGTCGCTTCAATAACTCCTTAGTGTTTTTAAAGACACGACTTTCAGTTATATTATTATCAAGTTGCTTTAATTGGGCGGCCACCTTACTCTTAAACATTTCCTTGATGGGTTCCTGTACAAACACACTGACAATAGAATTCTGTGCAAATGGTTTCTGTGCCGATTTGGCAACATAGTATGCGGCATTATTAATATCACTGTTATCGAACACAATCATAACAGCCGGTTTATCCCACTTAGGCTTTAGAGGAATCTCTGCCGGCTATATAAAACAGACATGTATTTAACTGAATTAATGAAAATGTCAATGTCAATACTTACGGTGTCCTCATTTAGAATGGGATCATATTGCAGTTTGTAAAGCATTTGAGTTGAAATTTTCGGTTTTCGATAAGACATGTCTTTTGTTTTAATTCAGCAAATATCAAACCGTAAACAATGTTCCACAAATTTGGTTCCAGATCGTTGAACAAAAGGTGATCGATGGCGATGTTGTCACAAAAAACACACGCACAATTAATTTTGTAATATGTAAGTAATAAAAACAAATGAATCTATAAACAATATATAATATGTATATTGTATAATAATATGTAGATAAGTCAAAAACAATTTTAATCAGTTTGACGTCTATTATGAACTATTTATGACTACGACTTATCTGACAGTGAGACACTGCAATGTCTCAATGACATGCAACGCTAAATACTTCTTTATGTAAGTATCTAAGTATGTATTCAAATGAGTGTATTAAAATTGGCTTATATGTGAAGTGGAGCCAAAGAAGCAAGATCGATTTCTGGATTCATAAAACTTATATGTAGATAGATAGAAAGTAAATTGTGACATGCGCAGCTGATTTATTTGGATTCTTATCAATTTCTTAGATATGACGTCACGGCTACCACCAAAGTCAATTGTGAATCGGTTTTTATTTCCATTGATATATAGAATTTCGATATTTATTCGTATATAAAATTGTCACATTAAGACAATAGGCCAACAATAAACCATGATATCCTAATTATGCACTTTTGAGTATGAGAGTGTGGTTCAGTCAGAGATGTGCAACAAGCAATAATAATCGCGTTCACGTTAGTAATGAGCAAAGAAAGATTCGTTGTCTCTACCGCTCTCATGCATAATGTTGTTGTTCTTACTTGAGAGCGATAGAGACAACGAATCTTTCTTTGCTCATTATTTTCAAAATGTTCACGAAGGCTACATTTTTGTGTTTGTGCACACCACTGGTATGGTTGTTGAACCAGCAAGTTGAGGAAGGCCAAGATAGCCTATATCCAATTACTAAAAGGCCCCACACATGTTCAATCATGCTTAAATGAATAATCAAGAACGATATCGATAAATTTGGCTTGATTCAAGTATGATTGACTGTGTGTGTGTGTGTGTTTATTGAGTAAAGTCAAATTCGTTTTAATATTTTGGTTCAAGCCAAATTATCGATATCGTTCTTGATTGATTCAATTTTGATTGAAAATGGATGGGCCCTGTAACTACATACACACACACATTCACATACAAATTGTATAACAAAATTTTATTAGAACATACTCACAATATTCAACTATCTCGCTCTTTTTGGATTGCTCATTGAGAAACTAGTATTTTGAAGCCAGGGTGGCCAACATTTCTTAATAAAAACTAACTAACTAAAAACTCAATAATACATTTACATATTATACTTGCATCAAAATTTTATCAATTGTATATGTATATTAAGAAAATTATAAATATATATATATATGCATTCAAAATGTGCCATACGTATTTATTGTGGAAAAATCAGTGATGAGTTGGTAACACTGTTTTGACACCACTTTGTGGCTTTGTCGGTTGCGGTCTCGCAGCCAATAAAAGTAAATGGTATTTATATTGTCGTCGCTCAGAAGACCAACAAGTGCGATACTGCAAGAAAATTGAGTAGATTGATACAAGAAATCAAATGTACTAATTCTATAATATATAAATAGCTCCGAGAATCTCAACATTCAATTGAATTGACAATTGAAAGTGCATTTTTGTCTCTTGTTCTAAAAACAAAAGGTAAATTAAGGAAGAGAGACAGAGACACGAAAAAACAAAAACATCAGCTGTTATATATATGTATATATTATATATGTATGTTCCTAGGAATCTGCGGGCAAACAGGTCTATTGGAAATAGTATAACAACAGGTTCAACATTGTTGGTGTGTACGTGCTTATTCTATTCTGCTATTGACTGACGTCCTTACAATATACAATTTGGAATAACTCAAAATGACCGATTTAAATGAATTAATATCGTCATCATTTGTACGTGTTAAGGTAATAAATATACATTATATATTATATATAAGCACATATATGCTATACACGTATGTAAATACATAGTATGGATAAAATTTCAAACATACTATATACTTACTTATGTATATTACCACGTACACCCATTTTTTGTTTTGCAAAATTCAAACCAACTACTACTGGGAGTGGTGGGGAGTCTTTTCTTAGAATTTTGCATGGATATTTTTATAGATTATTATAAGGTTTTTCTTATAGTTGCCATGGACTACAAGAATGTGCCAAAACATTATTTTACCTTCGCTTTCAAAAAAAAAAAAAAAAGAAAAAACAGAAGAAGGATACATGATGACGTCAAACTTAGTTTAGTAGTAAAAAAGGAATATTCCTTAGAGCAAGCACAAGAAGTTTTTAACAGTCAATCAATCTAATGCAAATCTATACATTTACCGGGTAACGTTTATACTTCATACAACTTACACTACTACCTCAGAAACCTTGTGCAATATTTGTACATAAAAATGAGTAGCTTCCGTGATAATTATCCAAAAGATCCAACTATAGTCACTAAAAATAGAGTTTATTTCGATTTACATATATCAGTAAGTACAATATAATGATTAACGATTTATATACCAATGCTACAGATCTTTATAATATGTCTACATACCACAATATGTAAGTGAGTTAAGTGTTATAAAAGATATTCTATAAAAGAACAACAAAAAACCAGTAAATTCCGGAAGAGCATAGAAACTTAAGATAAGACTCTTGTAGCCACAAAGAACTTAAGCGTTTGTTGAATGATTAATCTGTGGACTATGAGAAAAATGTATACCATAATGTTTTATCTTTATCAAAATTGACTGATTTTAGTCTGGTATAATGGAAAACAAAAACATAGGGACCTTTAACACATGGATATTGGTTAGAATATTCTAATGGTCTCTTAGGAAATTACGTCACTTTACTACTAGAAATGTTAAGACATTGCCATATATTGTTTGGGTATCTTATTTTCCGGTTTAGTTAACTACTTGTATATACGCGTTAAGACACTTTTATTAGAAATATTGTTGAGGGCCAAATGATTTCAAAAAGATGTGGAGCAGGAGTAACTGAACAATGACAGTGGAAATTGTAAAGAACTAAAGAAACTATTATAGTTTTAAGCTAAACTTGTTAGGAATAGGAATTTTCATCCCAATTAATAATAAGTAGGTATAACTAAATTTGATAAATCTTAATTAATAGTATATTATTTTTTATTCACAGCTCGTAGTCTTCGTGCATTTCTTTTTCATAACTAATGCTATGCTCGGAAAGTGGCCCCATGGTGCCTATGAGTTTTATAATTTCCTCTTCATCATATCCATGTTCTGGGCAATGCATAGCAAGGATTCAGTTGAGGCTGCACAAACGGTAAGCAAATGAGGACGAAACATAGATTTATAAAAAATATTGTAATACATATGATTAATTTTTAAACACTTTACACTTTACTTGGTAATAATGGTATTATCATTTTGATCTGGCGCAAAGAAATGTTTATCGAAAACCCACTGAAGTATTGCATTGTATACTTGAAGTATATTGATATGATTAGTCCACGATATGGCCAAAATAAAAGATACAGGCAAACAATACTTTTTCAATGACACACAAAGTCATATATAATTGTGCTAAAAGAAAAAACTGATTATAATTTAATTCATACATTGTCTTAGATTAAAAACACAAACAAATTCACAGCTCATCAAAGATGGATATAATCAAACAAAGTGACTGGTCAAAATATAGATTTTTACATTTTTAATTAATTGCTGTAGTAACCACTATATCCACCCTTATTTTGGATGACTTTTGCTGCTATTTTTTTTTTGGCAAATTAGAAATTAGCTTGCGGAAAATGTCCACAGGTATCTCATACCAAGCACACTCCCACAATTGGTCCCTAATTTGGAAATTTTGCTTCCCAATCCTATTCTTTAGCTCTTTCCAAGGTTTTTCGATCGGATTCAAGTCCGGCGATTGTCTTTAAACCAATTCTTGACCAACTTGGATGTCTGTTTTGAAAAGTCCACCTCAGTGGCATATTATCTTCAGCGTAAGGCAGCATGATATTTTTCAAGATGTGTTTGTATTGGAATCTGGTCATGGTATCAGAAATTCAATGTATTGGCCCGACAACATACCACGAAAAGCAGCCCCATATCATAATGTTGCCGCCCCCGTGATGAAGTGTCTTCTTGTTGAAACGAACTTGGATTTCTTTACCTTTGGGGCGTCAAACATTTCGGTTGGAGTTGTTTCAGAACAAATTATTTTCACCATTTCGTCCAGACCAATTCTTATGGTGTTTTGTCATCAAATTCAGTTTCCTCATCAATGAAACTCTTTTAGTTATTCGCACAGGTAGATTTGCATTTTGTAATCGTCGCCGAACCGTTCGAGAGGAAATAACGTTGCCGATATTGGTGCTAATAACCCTTGAGTATTTAAAGTAGTCCTTTTTTGCAAGTATGACGATGCGATCATCAGTGGTACTGGAAGTCTTTTTAGGTCTTCCGAGGGTTTCTTTACTCTTTTGTGAAATTAGAGCATTTTGAACAAATTTTAAGAAACGGCCCAAAGATTGGGCCTTATTTCGAAGGTTTTTCCGTCGTCTCAAAGATTAAAGACAACCTTCCTCTCCTCTTTCGTGTACGAATTAATTTGTTCTCAAAAGCGTTGTCACATTCAAATGTTTTAAATAAAAACTGAAAGTGTTGTACAATGTGGGACGAATTCATTAAATTTTCGCAAACGTAATTGTTCATGGTATGCATCTATTATTTTGGCCATATGTGTATGTACATGGACACATATGTATATCCGTCTGTCACCGACATAGCCACCTAATAAATCAAGACTTAAAATCCAACTAAATTTTCAATATTCGAAGAGCCGAAATTGTGCATTTTGAATTTTTGCAATGATCAAATAGGAATCGATTCCACACACCACATCAACTGATGTGGGCCTTATATTTTCTACGAAATTATCTCAGTACTGTACTCTTGATCAGCGTGATGAGAAGAATCTGGTTGGTTGGTTACCGTGGTTGACTCGTATAGCCCACTACAAGCCACAATTAGCACTAGAGTGCCGTTTTGAAACCACTTCCTCGCCGAACGCAATCAGTATTACTAAATCTAGGCCGTTGAATTTAGGTCTTTTAGAAGATCACCCAGAAATGTGACTGAACAGTACTAGAGGTTGTCGATGATGTATCTACTCAGAAACTTATTTGTAGTCTTTGCCAGTGCTGGGCATTAACATAGAAACTGGGTAAGTGACTCTTCTTCATCTACGTTCCCACAGCTTCTACAATGGCTTCTTAACGGAATACCCAGTCTCTCGGCGTGAGTCCCTACACACCAGTGACCAGTAAAAACCGCTGTGAGCCTTGCGGTATCTGAGCGTCTTCTATTCATGAGTCTAAGTGACCTATTTTCGTTGTAACTAGCCCAGGTAGCACGTGCCACTCTGCAAGATTTAAGATCTTTTCACCGTCTGACTGCCTGCTGATGACCGCCAGGGGAATCGAGACCTGTTTCGCTAACGATATACCAAGGGATGCACCACAACGAGCTAATTCGTCAGCCTTTTCATTTCACTCAAGGTTCCTATGGCCGGGAATCCATAAGAGAGTGATATTAGCTCGACGACTTATCTCGCTTATCGCCAACCTGCATTCCTTTAAGAGCTTGTATTTTACAGTGGTAAACAACAAGACGGACTACAGCATCTGAGAAAAAGTGAGCGAAAGCTTCTTTCATTTACATACATGACATGAAATTTATTGAGAGTAGATAATTCAATAATCTTGTGAACCTAAATCATGAGGGTACAACAAAGATAAGTCTCTAATACTCTGATTATTTTTAAACACTAAACACAACCATAATAATATCACTCAATAGAACCAGTGTAGTGAGGATAATTGATCGATCGTCCATCCGTTAATATTGAAACTTTTTTCATGTTGATTATATATCAGATCATCCTATATTTTACATTTCTATCAAAATATTTTTTTATAATATATTAGACAGTTTAATTTCATTTAGTTGTGTACTTTTCTGAATACGAGTCAGTCGAATTTTCACATTTAATTTGGAATAACTAACTAAAATACGCAGAGGCTAGGATTTGCCAAATTACTAAGGATTTTTGTTTTAAAAAAAAAGAATAAAAATATGAATTCTGATGGTCATCTTCAGCCGATCGAAAATTTTCAGCCTGAGAAGTTTACTCCATACGAATTCAATGGTGGGACCGCCATGGGTATCGCTGGGGATGGTTTCGCTGTAATTGCGGCAGATACACGTTTGTCTAGGAATGGCGTGGTGCTAACACGAGACATAAACAGACTGTTTAAGGTGGGCGAAAAAGCATACGTGGGCACTTGCGGTTGCTGGTCTGACTGCGTCGGGTTTATAGATGCACTGAAGCTACGTATTGCTATGTATGAACTCAATCATAACAAGCCGATTTCAGTTATATCTGTAGCGCAATTGATGTCCGTGATGATGTACGACAGACGGTCATTTCCCTACTTTATTACCAACGTACTCGCTGGCTTGGATTCCGAAGGAAAAAGTCACGTTTTTCCATATGATCCAATAGGACATTACGAACGTATGGATTTTGCCGCTTGTGGCTCTGGTGGTCGCATGATTGATCCAATTTTAGACAACTTGATTGGCAACAAAAATAGGTCCATTACACCAAAAGACATGCCGAAGTTGACAAAAGAACGAGCAATTGATCTCACCTATGATGCTTTTGTTAATATATGTGAACGTGATGTGAAAAGTGGCGATTTTCTTCAAATCAAAGTAATCACTATGGATGGTATTGAAGAAATTCGCAGGGAATTGAACAAGGATTAGAATGTTATATGATACTACTGTGAGTTTAACGACAAACACAAATGAAGACAAGGATCAGAGGTTTTCCCATTTAAACACTAACAAACACTACTGAATACACGCAAATTTACAGAAGCCAAACATAATGTTCTTAAGAATGAGTCTTTATGTTTTCTTAATTTCATATGACCTGGATATACTACACAACTAGAAAAGGATTAAGTTACAGAAACAAAACACGACGAGACGGAGAAGAAGGTGATATTGTACGAAATTGTAAGAGGATTGGATTTATTGGCTCAAATCAATCAAACTATTAATAAAATTCATTAACACTAACACATTACTTAAGGTTTTACATATTTTTTTCATATATGTGAAGCATAATTTATGGATTTGGTATACTTCTATGTTCAGGAACTTTAAATACACTTACGTATAAACTAAGTACGGTTAAAAGCAGAATTACTGACCGTACTTATTTATACGTAATTGTAACGTAAGTCTACCAATGCATTGCTAATTATTGATGGCAAATAATAAAAATTGAAAATTTGTTGAGTTAAAAATTAAAGTTGTTCCATTCATGTTAGTTGAGTAAAATTGTTGTCAATTGGTGAATATCGTTCTATTTTTGAATGATTACACTGTGCGACAAAAAAAAAATGTCTATTACATTAATGAAAACACCTATTTTTTATTAATTTGGGCATGCTGAACACGAAACAGTTAACGGGTTTCTTCTAACACGCACCATTTAAAAGTAATGATAGATTCAATTTCGAAGATTACTAGTGAAGATTGCACTGTGCTACAAAAAAAAAATAAAATTATAACATTAATGAAATCACCTATTCTTTGATAATTTGGACATGCTGAATAGAAAATGGGTGAGTGACTCCTCTTCCTCTACGTTTCCACAGCTTTTACAATGGCTTCTTAACGGAATGCCCAGTCTCTCGGCGTGAGTCCCTACACACCAGTGACCAGTAAAAACCGCTGTGAGCCTTGCGGTATCTGAGCGTCTTCTATTGATGAGTTCAAGTGACCTAATTTCGTTGTAACTAGGCCATGTAGTACGTGTCACTCAGCAAGATGCAAGATCTTTCCACCGTCTGTTTGCCTGCTAACGGAAATGAAGGAAGTTGTTCCTCTTGTCGACCGCCAGGGGTATCGAAACCTGTTCCGCTAACGATATATCAGGGGATGGACCAAAAGAGCTAGTTCGTCAGTCTTCTCATTTCCTATGGCCGGAAACGCATAAGAGAGTGATATTAGCTCGCTTTTCGCCGACCTGCATTTCTTTACGAGCTTGGACTTTACAGTGGTGGATTGTAGTGCTATCTTACGACCTTCTGGTACGTTATTTCCTGCCAGTCGACATGCCTCTCTAATAGCTACGATTTCTGCCTGAAAGACTGTGGCCTCATCAGGTAGCCGGAAAGAGTGGTTGACGTTTATTTGTGGTGAGTGCACCCCTGCACCTACACCACATTGAGAAGAATCTAAGATGGAGATCAGTTGATTCTTTTTACTCCTCCCAATCCCAATAGTAGACTGAAAGTGTTTGTGCACGCATCACGTAAATGGCACTCATTGGATTTAAAATCGAATTACTGTAAAATAACTATTAAACACAATATATCTGGCTTTGCATATAGGAAGTTAACTTTGTTGGTATTGTAGCTTCTTAAATTTTGTGTATATGTTGTAATTTTTCATCTCATCTACCAATGACTGAGTACGCACAAGAGTAGGTACATACATACCATATTGCGATCTTTGTGCTTTTCTTTCTGTAAATGTTTGTAGACGCCAAAAGATAAAGGCGATCTACTTACATAGCTGGCAGGACAACGTCTGCCCAGGTCAACTAGTAGTATACAATAATATAGTATGACGAGTGTATGTGTTAAGTATGAACGAACTTAATTCTTCTTTTCAACTTTTGCTTTGTTATTTTTATGTATATATAAACATATACATACATACCATAGATACTACATATGTACTTATATTTTTCCCTCTTTTTCTCTTTTCAGGCACTCATTATTAATACTTGTAGTATTTTCTTTGATTTAATTATGATCATTCTATATTTTAGTAACATGAGTAAGTTATAAGGCAACCACTACCTACTATTTGATATCATTTTGCATTTCTGTCATATGGTTTTGTGAATTATTTTTTCATATACATTATTAATTTGCAGATGGCTGGGTAATTGCTTTTGCAATAATAAATTTACTCTTACGTCCAATGAGTGTTGCCTTGCTTTATCGTGAATTCACCACACGTGGAGGTACCCTACAGGCTGGATCTGTATTTCCAACTACTCAGCAGCGTAGCTATCAGGATATTGATCGTCCGACACAACCAACACCGACAAATTCCCAACCGGCACCGAATGTGGCTAGTATTTTCTAAATACATTTTGTTCGCGTTGCATATTACAGCCGCAGAAGAACAACGAACAAACTTCGGTACGAATATACACTTACAAAATATTACAATATACCTACATACATACTACTTAATATAACACACATAGATACATACATACATACATATATAGTATATGCAATTAACAATTTTGAGTGCCTCGAACTTTTTATTAGGTTTTTCTTTTGTTAAATATTAATTGGTTTTTATTACAACTGTGTATACACATACCTACATATAATGAAACTTTGTCGTTATTGCTGTAATGTTATGAAAATTGTTCATCAGAGACCCTAAACCAACAATCCAATCAAGAAGAGGTGTTTGGGTTTTGTCTGTCTGCCTCTACTATGCAGTCTTTGTGCTACACTTGCATGCAAACTTAGTTAAGTTTAAATTTTCTTTAAACAATTAAATGGAACAGTAGTGTTAGATTCCTTATGAATCTCTGGCTATTACTGATTTTGTCTCATACAATTGAATGTAATCTTCTAGATTAAGGGAACGAGACAATTCCTTTGAGCGAGATTGTGGTATTTATCAAGAATTCCATGATTTTCTCGAAGGCTAAGGTTAATAGATTCTAGTCCAAATTAAGCCCTAATTGTGACATAGCAAAAGCTGTGCTCTTAATTATGAAATCTACATACTACATTGGTTGTTTCAACTAATCCGCATATTTTGTTAGATATTTGAATGTAATCTTAGTTAGTTAATTGTTTTTTTTTTTTTAAATTTGTACTATTTATTGAAAATTATGGACCAATTGGATGGGTCAGTTGTTTGTTTCTTATAAAACTCAAACAACAGTTGATATTTTATGTGCAATAATAATGATGTCGGGGGGTGGATGTATGAAATGTATACATATTGTACCATATATGGAAGCTTCGGTATTCCGAAGTTAACATTCACTTTGTTTTTTTGTTTTATTGTAATCTCAAAAGAAATTGTTAACCAAAAAAAAAAAAAAGAGAAAAAAAAAATATATATATATAAAGACACATATTCATAATCATAATAGTATTGGTAAAGCCTTTGTGCTTTTGTTTTATAAAAATTTTTAAACAAATTATACTAAATTTTATGCTACACTGGCCGACAAACGATTAGCACACCCTGTCTTTGAACACCCTGTAATATCAGCCAAACGAATAATGCTTTTAAGATGAATTTTTTTGTCAATAAAGTTGATAAAATCATACACGAGAAAAAATAATTGTTATGCTATTAACTTTATTAATAACATTTTAAATGAATTTTAACGAATTTAACATAACAAAATGGGTTTTAATATTTGCGTCACCCGATTAGCACATTTTCGCTTTTATATTAATTTTTGAGTGCAAGGCCAAAGCGTTGGATATGACGGAAAAGGCCAAAAATAAAGGCTTACAGGGAGTGTGGCTACGCAATCCTTCAAATATTGAAAAATATTAAACGCAACCGTAAAGTTATTTCCTCATTCATCAGCAATGAGCTTACCTATGGAGAAACTATGAAAGGTTGGACATCTTCTGTAATTATAGCGGCTGACAAGCGAATTATTTTGAGACACACATCTATGTCTCAAGACTCTGCTGCCAAAGTTAAAGAAAACACTGGTCTTAAAGCGTACCTGCGGACAGTACAAAGATTTAATTCGAAATGTCAGAAATTAATTAAAAAAATCACCACTAAACGAGTTTCGAAAGATGCAATGGCTTGATTTCTGTCGATTGAAAATTATCTGGACCAAGGAGTGGAAGCGTATAGTCGGCATAGCCGTGCCGGTGGTGTCATGGTATGGAGACAGCTACAACATACTTTGGAACCGTATAAAAGCAATTTCTAACTAGTCAACAATGGTGTACTAAGAGCGGCTTTCCCTGCAATCAAGGAAATTTTTGAACCCTTGGAATGGGAGTTCCAGCACGTATATAGTAAAGTCTTGGATTGAGAGGCAAAACGTGCTTTTGCTTACTTGGCCGCCATACTCACCTGACCTGAATATTATATTAGCATACAAAGTGTACAACTCCGGAAAGCAATACTTAACAGAAGCTGAGCTCATTCAAGGAATAAAAAGTGCCTGGGAGACTATTTCACTAAATTACATAAAAACATAATATGACTTCTAACCCAACCCAACAATGTACGAGGTCATACTTAACCATTATTAATTCTTTTATAAATCACATCGATACATTAAAATAAAAAAAACAATCTTGGGGTGTTCTGTGCACATTATTTTATGCTGTTCGATGTATTCAAGTGGGTGTGCTAATTCGGCTGTTGCAAAAATAAAAGTAAATTCATTAAAATTCATTTAAAATATTATTAATAAATTTAATATCCTAAATATTATATCTTCTCGTGTATGATTTTATAAAGTTTATTGACAAAAAAAAAAACTCATCTTAAAAGCTTTATTCGTTTGGCTGGCATTAAGCTTCAAAAACAGTAAGCATAGGGTGTGCTAATCGTTTTTGTCGGGCAGTGTATTTGATTATAGAAAAAGAAAAGAAGAAAAATATTGTTATTACATATACGACATATACGAAATTAAATTAAATTAAATTAAATCTCAAAAGAGAGTACATAGAACATCACTAATGACTAATCACTAATTAATGTTAAATACAATACATGTGTTTTTGATCAATCCATTGGTCAATGGAATATTTGGACATCACAAATCGCTCACGATATTAAATGAAAAATTTTAATCTCATTATATTACAAATTACTCTTTTTTACTCAATCAATCTCATCAAGGATCTAATGATTTTAATTGATATTCTGATCCGATTTGAATCGAATTGATGGAAACTTTAATAGTAGATCATAATTTTGTGGGCGATTTTCATACACAGTCTAGACTAGTACATACAATTGACTTTGATTTTGGTTTCAATCCCATTCCATGTACCTAACTTAAACCTTATACCATACCATACCATATTATATACAATATCATATATATCAACAGATATATTAATTAAATTACCAAACAAAAGAATGAAAAGAATATTATACAAAATACAAAATGCATTTATAACACTTAGTATTTTGTTATTGCTTTTAAAATTTATATACCATTTTATTTGAATTGTCAAGGATATGTTAAATGATTTACCTATACACAATATTGTTAATCATCATGAATTGTTAAAGATAGTACAATAGTACTATTTATTATACAACACTCAATCTACTAACAAATAACAATAATATATGAGTAAATTAAAAAAAAATGAAACACAAACAAAATGTACAAGTAAAAAAAGAATAATAAAGAAAAACAAATTTTATTATGTATGTATTTACTTACTACAATATACTCACTCGTACCTACATACGAGTGGAGAGTATATGTATCTATAAATATTTAATAACAAAAACAAACAATATACTATAAATTACAATATACCATATAGTAAAAAGATACAAATAATCATAATAATAATAATATTGATAAATGACAAACAAATGTCATCTTAATAATGTCCATTGACAATATATAGGTATACATATGTATTATCTATAGTACATATTGTAATAATCTCATTTTAATAAAATATATATGTAGTATATAATAATAATATAATATATTGTATTATAACAATGTAATAATTGTAACAAAACAAAAAACAATAGTCATCACCATAATCATCATCATCATCATCGTAATCTTGAAATTTTGGCAGAATGATGTACTTAGTAGTACACAATATTTAGAAGCCTGCTTTGGATGCACGGAATTCATAGTTGTTTTGAGCACCATTTAGGCATGGCACCTGCACTAAATTAAAATATATGGAGCCCATGAGTTGTGAAGCCGAAGTGTTTGTCTTCTTCAAACATGAATATAACAAATCATCGCATACACAATGAGATCTAATTGTAGACCAGACCAGACCAGATCAGATCAGACAGATGAAAATTGAAAGAAATTTTATATATATTGTATATCAATTGATTCTGATCTCATTGTATTGTATCTTACTTTGTATAAAGGGAATCATTCATAAGATCATATCGATTTTGAAAAGCCCGAATTTTGACTGGACACAAATCATGTTGACGGCAACAACGATCCATGGTCATTTCACTGCCAAGATCACTGTAGGTTTCAGCTAAATCACCGGTACCACACCATTTTGTACCTAATTAAAATTGCAATCAATTATACTTATGCATGCTTATCATATTATTGTAAGTACTCACCCGGTATTATGCCGCTAAACAGTGAGAATGGACTACGCGGAAATATATTGACAGCGAGACCAACTGAGGCACTACTTGGATCTTTATTTAATGATGATGATTTTGCTGTTTTCCTGGTATCACCTTCGAGTGATTTAGACTTTTGATGTGCCGCATAATTTGTTTTATCTACACGCTCACATTGATCCATTAGTTTTACCATCTCTTCGAATGTTATCTCCAATGGGCGATTATATTTAGAAAGGCCTTCAAGCAGCATTTTGCCATCTTTATCGTTACTTAAAAGAAATTATTGGATTTATAAAGCTATACAACTTTTATAATGACTCATCTACACTTACTATATTTCAATTAGCTCACAGCCTAGAAGAAGTTTTTGTGCTCCCAGTTCAGTGACTGCAATCGTCAAGTCATGGTAGTAAATCATTACCAATGATTCATTACTAACGCGTTTTCCACTAATAGTATACAAACAAAAAAAAACATATCAGATTTAGATCAATACCAGATCAAATCATTCAGATAATCTATATATACATATATATAAAATCGTAAGCCTTTTCGTGTCAAGTGTACGCTAATCTCAGAAACGGCTTAACCTATTTGCATGCAATTTTGACTGGTGTATTGTAGCAAGCTTCGTGTAACACATTTAGCATTTATTTTTATCAAAATCGACCTACTAAATCAAAAGATATTCATATTTTTATTCTGTTGCCTACTTTTTGGCCGATTTTCGAATGTTTTTCTCTTTAGTTGCGGGACAACATTAAAGAACTGATAATTAGGGAAAAAGATAACAAAATATACGCTATTACAAACATATTTCGATTACCAAGCGTACGAAGTCGGTGGCTCAGCTAGTTCTGACATATAACTAGTGTGTGTGTAGTATACATACCTACATATATATGTATATGTATTGTATTTAGACAAGTATGGATGGGTGAAATAAATTATTGGGTTACCTTGTCAATCCCGGGATTTCGGCAATGGCAATCCCGGGACTTAATTTTAACATGAAAACGTTTTTAAAAAGGGCATACAGTTCACAATCTGACGCTCTTTCAGAAATATAACGAAACTTGACGCCTTTAATTTTAATATATCAAGTGACTCAAAAGTTGTAGAGCCAAGTAATTTATATATTCTGAAAATATAGTATGTGGTCAAGCCTGTAAGAGGAATTTTGTCATAGTGTACTTATGCCAACAAGGGGGGAAGGACGTTAAAAAAGTGACTAAACGGCTTGCTCTATTTGGCTGATTTTTCTTTTGTCTACCGGGAAAATTGGAAATTTGGACTTTTTGTATTATATTTTTTCTTTACACTATGAAATACAGTAGTGTAGCGGTACTACCTGCCCCGACTTTTTTTTCTTCCTAATTTACACACAAAAAATACAATATTTTTAAAAACATATTTTATTTTCTTTTCAAAAAATCATAGGATCATAAAGGGTGGTCCGATTTTGGTTTGGTCATTTAATGGACAAAAATTATTTTTTTTAAATGAATTTCACTTAATTTGATAGTGTGATTCTTCCTATTGAGTATGCAGTTTCTACTTTCATTCACATGGAATTCAAAGTAGGTATTCCTTTGGACGTCAAATTAAAAAATTAAAGCCAAACTCCACACTTTGCATTGAGTGGCATTTACATCGTCTAATCCCGGGATATTCGGGATTAAAAAAGGACGGTATCCCGGGATTGGTATCCCTACTATGTATGTACATACATATGTAGTATGTTATAGCCTTATAATTGACACAACCGCAGGGAAAATGATGAAATTGTGTGGTTGCTGTTGTAGAATTAGACACGAGCCTGAGGTATTACTAGCATAGACAAAACCTTGACGCAACTTTTAGAATGTGCAGTCTGCAGCAGTGTTAGAAAGTGTTGGCCATTGTTGTCAACTTTTTGTCTGTTGTTACCAACTTTTTGTCATTGTTGCCCACTTTTAATCTGATGATGGAAGCAAATAATTGTAGAGTTTTATGGTTGCGTCAATTGGACACAGTGTAGTTAGGCTATTATTTGAATCTAATATTTTCCGGGTTTCAGATTTCTATTGTAGTATTCAGCATGGATTTATTCTGTCTGTTTGTGGCAATGTCAGAACTGTGCACATACTACTAAGAGACAATAGCATATCTATGTTATAAGTTAGACAGAAAACTTTTTAAGATCATAATATTGTCATAAGTCCGTGAATATTCATTGAATAGCATAGATGCATGCATGCATACTAGATAGATTGTAATTCTTAATCGATTTCTTCCTTTCTTTTCATTTTCATTCTATGAAATTTGCTTTTGCTGCTGTCGGCTCCTCCCCTTTTTTTTGGCCCAAATTACTGTACATTATTATTAGATAGGTACACATCTGTGATGAATCGAAACAAATTGACGTTGACTTGGTTGGGAAGTTTTAATACATCCAACGTCTGACTAACGAACCACCGCTGAAAATCAATAGGTCCAAGTTTTTCACCTATAATATTGTATATAAATAAGTAATAACATGAAATTTTCACTCACCTGTAAGTTTTCATTTGACGCATATTACGCTGTTCAAATATTTGTTGGGTAAAGGATTGAAAGGATGGTAATCCTTGGAATCCTTGCGGCAAACTAAATGAAAGTGTTGGCTTTGCAACTGCTGCCGTTGTTAGGAAGCCCAATAAAGCGCAAATCATCACTATAATTAGCTGGAGTCGCTGTTTTTTAATAAAATCCAGAAAACGCATACTTCTTAATGCTTAATGCTTCGCGCAATTGATTCGAAATACTATGTAGTATTTATTGTAAGTAGTTCCACAATTCGGCACAAATATTAAAAGACATAAACATCAAGTAAGTGTGGACTGTAGATAGACCCTCCCTTAATTTATCAATCTATACCATGTAGCAATGATGATTTCTGTATTACTGTACTATTATTATCCAAAACTGACGGGCACATTAGTAAGCAGTTTATTAAATTCTTGCAAAATATTGATTGTACTATTTTTCAGTAACTTAACTTGAATTTCGTTTCCGATATTTTTGTTGAAATACATATATAGTAGTAGTATAACATTAGAACTGTTTTCAAGACGTGGGGGTTTTGAATATTATTGTATATAATTGTTTATCTTTTTAATATAATTTTTTATTTTTTTGTTGTTATTAATTGTATTTATATAATAATGAAAGGAATAAAAATCACGTTTTGTTTACCCTATAATGGGTTTACTACTAAGTATTGTTGTAAGTATTGTATATTGGCAAACAAAAAGTTGATAAATAGGCGTTAACTTTGTGCGACTCTTTACAAAACCAAACTGAAAACCTTCAAATTCTCAACTCATAATAAATGTCAACTTGACGATGTCAACTTTTGCTAGTTAACTAACTTGGTATCTGGAATTCAGTCAGGGGGTAGTATTAGGTAGACAACATGACAACTTAAAAGACAAATTCGTTGGCAATTTAACAAGGGATCGATCCGATGTACTAAGTAGTTGCGTGCAATTCAATGTGAATATTTAATAATGAATACATAATAGTCTTCAAAATAAATTATATATATATGTGGGGAAATATTACCATATTGTATTGTACTAGCCATTGTATTCACATTTTGAAACCCATTAACTATTAAGGACATTTGTCAAGTATTTTTTTAATACTAAGTTATGGCAAATACTTAGAAAACAAAAACGAGAGTAAACAACAAAGCAACTGTCTTAACTCTTGTACCTCACATAGAGCCCATAAAGTAATGGGAATGGAAATAATCAGTGTGACTAAGAGAATCTATCTATACAACTATACAATAGATATACTCGTACTTTTCCATTCATTTCCTATTGTTTAAATATAAATTGTAGCTAATTATTGTTGTATCGTTGTTTGTCAGAGTTCTCGAATTACTGGGAATGCCCCATAATTCCCATACAGTTTTTTTTATAGAAAATATAATAGAAATTTGTCCCGAAATTGGGAATTCTTTGGTAAAACACTTATCAACGATATTTTACTATTTATTTTCTAAAAAAGAATTTGGCGCTAAAATACATGTGCTTAGAATAGAAAGGAACCAAAGCACAAAGAAAAGAGAGCAAATAATCGACATGAACAACTGACCAAAAGAAAACAAGTGAATGAAAAAGCACTCACTAAGTACGAGTCAGAGATGTGCAGTGAAGCACAAGTGAAAGCAACAACATTATGTATGAGAGCGATAGAGACAACGAATCTTTCTTTCATGAAAGATTTGCTCATTATTATAATAAGCTTCGCTAACTTAATGAAAACAAGTCATGTTTGTTTTGAAACGATTCATTTTGCTTGATTTGCTTTGCTGAATCTTTGTGCTATGACTCGATATCACACTGCCTTTGTTAACGAATTCAACAACTAGATCACCACACGAGTTGATTTGCGAAAGTGTTGATGCAGAATAGTGTGACTGTGATTGATACTAATGTTGCGTGTAGCACATGATTTAAATGAACGAGAGAAGAAAATTATTTCTTTAGTCACACTAGTCTATACTTTTTAATTCGGATTTCTCGGATAAACATAGTAGAATGTATTGAACAAGCTTGACATCAGAGAACAAACAGAGACAATTACATGATTTTTCCTTTGTCTGATAAAACAATAATACATATGTATATTGTTTCTTATGATGGAGTGAGTACACACCACAGCAGACAAAATACATGTTTCTGTCTGAATCGTTTTATGACTATAATTGTTGGAAAACATGTCTCGTTGACGATAGCTGGCTTTTTGTCTTTTGAAGACAAAATTTTGACACACACCAAACGAAACAAGAAGACAGAATGTTTTCTTCTCTTTCATTGAGTTCCGTTTGGTGTCTATTGGCATAGAACACGTTTTCTTGCCTTTTTAGTCAAAAACGTATTGTCTGATCCGGTGTGTTCTTAGCCTTATAAATTTTTGACAGTTGGGAAACATTGAAAATTAACAAAAATCGATTGCATTATTACATTTTTTTGAACATTTTAAATATTATTTAAATGTAGTGTGAACGCAGTACAAATGCAGTACAAACTATACTATACTATATTATAGGTATGTAATTTTGTATATGGGTTAACTAATACTTATTATACTTATTTTATGGGGTGTGCAAAGTTAAGTGATCACTTGAATATTAGTGGTGAATGCAAATACTGTGAGACACTCTATAAGTAATTCTCTTGTAGCAAAGGAATTGACCGGTCTCAACGAATTCGTTGTAGTGGACTCTGACTATAGTTGACAATATAAGACACCAACTACCATACCCATATATAGCATACATTATGTACAAGCATAATAAAAAATCGGAAAAAAGGCTATCATTGGCTATGCCAAAGATGTAATACTCTTCACGTTCCTCCGAGTTGTATCCAACCGAACGACGTCAAATGCCAGGTATCAGATTTGGTTCCTTTCTTAGCATCACTATTCTCTCTGTTACAGGTTAAGTATCAAATATGAGCACAGTTTGAGTGGCAATGTACTTTTATTGTACTTTTAGTCTTTGTACATAAGTTTGTCCTTTAATTTTGGGTTTGTATGGGAGGTACCCCTCCTGGTAACCCTGGGATCTTGAAATATACATGGCTAATGAATATGGATCAGAAACTTGTAGTGTCTAAATTTCAGTTTGATAAGTCAAAATACAAAAAACCTTTTCTAATAAGAACATTAATTTAAATGGGGGTTTGTATGGGAGGTACTCCTCCTAGTGGTCCGATTCGGCTGATGTCGACAAATGTGCAGCGTGTGTGTAAAATTTCAGCTCTCTAGCTCAAAAACTGAGGGACCAGGCAAAATAAACTCGATGAGTCTGTTTATGTGGTCTGCGATGTCTCCTTCTGTGTGTGTTACAAACATCATGACAAACTTATAACACTATTCACTCGCGTGAAGAGTATAATGAAGGCATTCACTTAAATCGATATGTAAGTACCTACATATTGTATTGTATGTGGGTAAGTATGTAGTACTCATACATATTGTAGGTAGTTCCATTCTCATTATTTATGAGCTTCTTAGCTTCGTGTTACACGCGTCTGTCAATACAAATTAATCAAATATACTTATGTACAATCCTACTACTGTACTCGTACATCATTATGATCATCATTTTTATTCATTAGCTGCCTGTGATGATATTTTACGTGTACTGTTTAATAATACTAATCAAGATCATATCACTCACTCATCATCACAACATTGAAAACTATAGAAGACTAGGGCAACAACAATAATATAGGTACAATAATAACAATAACAACAACAACAAATCAAAATAGAAGAAGAAAAAAGTTGTTGAGTAGCTTTCTTAGCTGCTTAGACAAGATACGTTTATGTTGAAGCGCAAGCGCATGTGAGCATGCAGAACATCATCGTCATTGTCAATAATTTTACTTGTAGGTACTCGTACTACTTACTACTAGTGAAACACGGTCAAGATCGTCTTGGCTTAAACATAAACATGAGTGGTACTTTAGTATAGTACTACAATACATATGCACTCTTGTTGTGTACTTTGTTGTTGTTGTTGTTGTTGTTGTTAAGTTGAAGTCAAAAGTTTTGGGCACATGTGAAAGTAAAAATGGTCAATAAAAGTGAATATACTGATATATTTACATATGTACGTATGTATGTATGTATAATGTATTATATTTACAAGAAAGCCAAAGATTGACTTAAACCTATAACCCGGATACAAAATGATATCATAGCAACACAAAAATAAGACCATATGACGCACCTTTGGTCTTACCCAAGCTTTATATACCATACAATTCATATACCATTATTATTTCTGGACAAAGCCCATAGATTTTTGATTGATTATTGCCAATTTAAAAAATTAAAACTCTAAAATACCTATATATGAATATTTGTATTGTATGAACCTTCCTTTTTCCCTGAAACATTCTGATGTCCTCGTATGCTGATAATGTCAAACTCTGTCTATCGTTTAATGATATCATTTGAGATAATAGACGACAAGAGGATCAAATTTCCTCACTGCATTCTAGGTGTTTATGTGTTTACGTAATCTTTTAAAGCTAAACTGTACTATATGCATGTTCATGACATTTCATCATATGAAGCCTCATTTATTTTCCTGCACGATAGGACCCTAGCGTAAGTTTGCCATCATACTCCCGTAGACTTCTTCTTATAGATTTTTCAACATTGAGAAATCGCCAAATATATCTTGGTATTGTTGATTCGCCATGGCTTTTGAGTCAATTTATAATGTGTGTCCCTGTGTCATACCTCTAGGTACTTTGCCCCAGAAATATGTATAATAAATTATATCACACCCTCTCTCCTGAGATTTCACTCACCATCACATCAATGCTCCAACATTTAAGCCTTGCCATCTCACTGTGATTGAATCTGGATAATTCAATTAGGATGGATTTGGTGTTCGAAGCTATCGTCCTTGTTTCTTAGTTCAATGATGGTTGTGTGGGAGAATACTAATCTTTTTCGCAATTATTGCATTCTAATACTAGATCAAGAAAAAGCAGCTAGCATATGCAAATAAAATTCCCCAAATAATCTATACTATACTATACTATACTATACTATACTATACTATACTATACTATACTATACTATACTATACTATACTATACTATACTATACTATACTATACTATACTATACTATACTATACTATACTATACTATACTATACTATACTATACTATACTATACTATACTATACTATACTATACTATACTATACTATACTATACTATACTATACTATACTATACTATACTATACTATACTATACTATACTATACTATACTATACTATACTATACTATACTATACTATACTATACTATACTATACTATACTATACTATACTATACTATACTATACTATACTATACTATACTATACTATACTATACTATACTATACTATACTATACTATACTATACTATACTATACTATACTATACTATACTATACTATACTATACTATACTATACTATACTATACTATACTATACTATACTATACTATACTATACTATACTATACTATACTATACTATACTATACTATACTATACTATACTATACTATACTATACTATACTATACTATACTATACTATACTATACTATACTATACTATACTATACTATACTATACTATACTATACTATACTATACTATACTATACTATACTATACTATACTATACTATACTATACTATACTATACTATACTATACTATACTATACTATACTATACTATACTATACTATACTATACTATACTATACTATACTATACTATACTATACTATACTATACTATACTATACTATACTATACTATACTATACTATACTATACTATACTATACTATACTATACTATACTATACTATACTATACTATACTATACTATACAAAGTAAAGGTGTTCGTGCACGTATCACATAAAAGCCACTTATTGGATTCAAAATCGACCTACCGAATCAAAAGATATTGATTAAAAATTAAATTAAACCAAAGACTATTATACACAATACTCGTATTTCTGGCTTTGCATCAAGGAAACGAGCTGTGGTACTGCTACTTCTTGAATTTTGTGTTTGTAGTCGCCGAAAGAAGTAACGTTATCTACATAGAAGAGCAGACGTCTGTCCGGGTCAACTAGTATTTACTAAGTTCTGTTATTGTATTAAATAAAAAAAAAACCTAAACAAGTCTACTCACCCCATCAAGTGCACCCTCTAAGTGTAAATCCCCCTTAAAAATGTGAAAGAGTTCACAGCGTTGGCTTGGGTTATACAATAGTATGAAAAGCTACAATACTACATATAACTTTTATTAGTCAAATCACAATGACAACACATTAAATCTATTAAACTATAGATTCATAATTGTATTAGAAATACGAATCGTATTCTGATTAAATCTTCGTCTTAAAATTTTAAAAACTTAAGCAGTAATGCGCATGTAATCAGATATCTATTGATTAAGATCGACTACTATATAGTATTGGCCGGTTAAAATCGGTATTGGCAAGTTCCCAAATCTCCTGACGCACAAAATTTCGAATATTCTCCGCATGCGTGAAATCGACGCTACTATACGGAAGCGAAACATGGCTGGTCTCGAACTCCACCACGCAGAGACTTCAAGCTTTGGTCAACTAGTGTTTAAAGATCATATGCAGAATATTCTGGCCTAACACTATTTTCAACGAGGCACTCTATGGCGTCTTACAAATGAGGAGCCTATACTGAAACAGATTAAGCATAGGAAGTGGCGCTGGATTGGCCACACGCTAAGAAAGCAGCCAGTGAGGAAGCATCACGAGAATGTTGCTCGAATGGAACCCGCAAGGGAGCAGAAGCCGCGGCTGGTCAAAGAACAATTGGAGCAGATCAACCTTGCGGGAACTAGCTGATGTCAACATCACAAGGGATGGCGCTAAAACAACAGCCCAGAATCGAGTGCAATGGAGAAGCCTTGTAGAGGCCCTCTGCTCCAATTAGAAGTTTAAAAAAGGAATAAAAAAAAAATAACTATATACTATTGTACTATGATTTTATGGTAAGATGTCTTCCAAATCGATTTTTAGCATTGCAAATACTATCTAACTAAAGTTGAGAATATCTATTAATATTCACATTCGAATGAAGTGACCCAACGATGATGAGAGTGAATCGAATGCTAGCTGTAACTTATAAGGTAACTTTTATCCAACTATGTATAACCAAAACTTATTTATGCTGCTACTATTATGTAGTACGAGTATTGTACAATCTTTTGTAAATTTTTATGGACATAAGCGATAATGTTTTAATGGTGCAATATCCCAATTTTGGTAAATCTAATCTTTGATATACATATGTATGTAGTAGTATAGTATTGTAAGTATTATGTGAATTCGATATTTTTGATCATGTAAGAGAATTCAATACATATGGTACATAGTATGTACTACATATTTAGGTTTAAGACTCGATCTTTTATGAGACACTAAGTGTTCATATATGTACATATGATCTATATATCACAACGTGCGTTTATTTACGTTTCTTTATAATCTAATCCTTTAGTTATTTTTTATTTTAATCATCTATGAAATTAAATGCTTTCCTAATCCATTCATTTCATATTTTTTGTTTACGGGACTCTGTCGGCTCACAGCATCAAAACCATACGTGGTACGGTAAAAGCTTTCAATCAATTTAGGCAAAACTCTATCACGCTAATGTGGGTGCCTGGTTACTTCGGTCTCCAATGTAATGAAATGTCGGACGAGTGTGCCAGAAAAGGTTCAGTTCTGCCAGCATCTCAAGTATTTGCCAATATTTATAGACCATTACAGGATATCCTCCCAGGACTAGAAGCAAAAACAAGAGATCTAGCAGGCAGGAAGTGGTTAAACGAGCCTGGGTGCACTGTCGCTAGGACACTCTGGCCAAGCTACCAAACAAAAACAAAAAAGAATTCGGACGATAACGAGAGTTATTACGAGGCACTGCACCATTGGGTTGATGACCCATAGGATGCTGTGATGATGAGGAGGAACAGGAAAGCATCCGACACCTCTTCTATGACTGCCACGCTCTTCCTGGTAGACGAACCAGTTTTCTTGGGAAACCGTTCTTCGCAGAGTTGGTTAGTTTGGCAAAATGTACTTTGGGGGACCTGGCTCTGTTCGTGGACTCGTCGGGTTGGTTTTAGTGGAACAGGGTGATCCACAGTAGTGGATTAAACCAAACTCCACACAATCCTCCAACCCATTCACAATTTAGCAGGCATCACAAAGGGATTTAAGGCATATGGGTGAACTCGAACTTTACTTATGGTTTACGGGAAGATATTTTTGCAGGCACTAAAAAAATATTATCTAGACATCATCATTTACCATAAGTATGTAGGTCAGTGATGTGCAAAAAACGCTGGTGAAAAACTGTGACACACTATGAAATTGAATTGAAAAAAGAAAAGAAGGATCCACAAAATGTTTGAATGGTCAACATTTGACATGATGATGTATGTAAATACTTAGTAGCTTATCTTATCTAATCTCTTAGTTATATCATATTGTAATCTGATCTGATCTAAGTTTATGAAGCTAAATCCTTTCCCAATCAACCCATGCCATTGATAATTTATTTTGTTTAATTTTTTCTATATCATATTATAAAGAGTATTTAGTATTCGATGAAAACTTGGGCTAATGCTTTCATTTTCATATATTTCATACTACCAAATTTTTGTTTTAGTTTTTATTTTTTCGTACTTCGAACTTTCGCGATTCACAAATGTACATACAATATTTAAACTTGTCGTGATGATTGTGTTGGTGGTCACTTGGCCTCATTTAAAATACACACAATAACATAGTAGTAGTATGAAATTAATAAGAAAAACCATTGTCCATAAGAAAAAAAAAGAAAAAAAACAATACTTAGTAACACAAACAAACAAACAAACAAACGAACACACAATTAACAATTTTTCATCTTAAAACTCAAAGAAAAACTAATGGTTTCTCATATAAAAAGTGTGTTCATCATTTCATAGTATGAATGGGAAAAAATGAAATGAAATTTCAAATTTCTCTCACGTAAAAATGCATTGAATCGCGTACTGAACCAAATTGAGCCAAATCGAGTTGAAGCGTGGTGAGCTAATGGCTTTTTTTTCGAAACCGTTCACAGCCGCGCAAAGACACCAACTGATCGTAGATGAGTTGATGGCCAACTTAGTTTGTCTCGAGGAAAACATAAAATAACAAAAATACTATACTATACTCGTACTATACGAAAAAAAAGAAAACGAAACGAAAACCGTCAACAAAATACAAAATAAAGTAACAACAACAACAACAACAACAACAAAAAGTCGACCAATCCAAGCTTTACTAACAAACAAATAAATAAGTAAGTGAACGTGTTAACCAGTCCAGAGATATACAACACACAAGACATAGAGAGAAAGAGAGATCGAGATCGAGAGTGAGAGCGGCTCCAAAACCCCACTACTACCAAGTGCATCGCAATATTGATGATAATTTTGATCGGCTGTTGTTGCTGTTGTTGTTGTTGTCTTTCAAACGCCAAAATAAGCAAGCGACTGAACCACTTGGGTATGAATAGTATACACATACATATAGTAGTAGTAAAACTGCTTGGATTCGCCTGACCTATTGATATTCCTGTGCTGACTTCTATGAAGTGATGAAGTGACGTGAGTTTGAGAGACAACTTAGCAAACCCTACATACTCGTACTCGTAACATGTATTGTCTGGTCTTGTCGCTTGGCACATTCAAATTTATAACACGGAAGACATTAGTTCGAATACTGATTCAGATAGTTGTTTTGTATTATAAATACAAGTCAATCTACTCTACTCTACTACTATTTATAATTATGATTTCCAAACACATACATAAGTATTAATATTTCATTTCATAGTTAGTTAGCACTACATAACGGAAATGATGGAGTCTTCATAGCCCCTCCTGTTCTTATGTGCAAACTAGTCTTTGGCGATTGACAGAAAGCCATTGTATCTATCCTTTCTATTCCATACCATCAGCATTATCTCCTCTGTTTCTCACCTTTAATGTACTAAGTGTGTTGGTCTTTAGTACTGGCTACCATTGTACTACAGAAGAAGAAACTTTCATTTGAATCAATCAATGATGAATATACAAGGAGTATGCTATGATTTTGATATACCAGGAATATTAAGATTGTTTCTGAAGCAGCGATTCAATCTTCTCCACGCTACCTTCACTGTATTTAAATGGGATCAATGTCAAGAACAATGTTCCTTATTAATCATTAAGCCAAAAAATTGCCTCTAGTTCTGGAGTGTGATTGCCCATCGGTAGATTTAAATAAAATTATAGACAGTTTGTTATCGAAATAAAGGGTAATTTTTTAAGCGCTACGTTTTAATTAATAAAAAAAAAAAAAAAACCCAGACAGCAGAATAACCATTCAAATATCGTGAAGGTATTGAGCACACTGTCCCAGCAGCTAAGGAAGCGGCCTGTGCCCTATGCCTGACAGTCATTCCAGGCGTAGAACGTGACATTTGGAAATACATAAAAGAAATTTTAAGCGGTATGGAACTTACCCAATGGCGTTCATTCAACCACTGGTATACGAATTCCAATCTCTCCAAAACTCCCATCCAACACCTGCCATCGTGCAACTTCTGCAACTTTTGTCCGATTGAGAACAGGACACATTTTGGATGATTGCTCAAATCTTGACTGCACTAAAACACAACTATTCGGAAACAATCAGCTGTCCACACTTATCCAATTTCCATCCGTTGATAATATCCAAAAAATATGCTATTTCATCAAATCCTTTCATCTTAGTACATTAATCTAATTCTTGTTATAAGACAAATGAGTCGAAGGCCTTGCAACTAGTACTCTTTAATTTAAGTTAGACTATATATTATAGTAAGTAACTATGCACATATATAGCCTAAACCTATAAATAAATAATATTTAAAATGACCTGTTTTTAAGCAAGCAGAGGAAACGGTGTAGAGTAACGGCCTATGTGGATTATTTAGTTCTAATGGTCAGTGAACTACTGGAATCCTTTCTAGGTACCACTCTGCGTTGGGCTCAGCAGAACGGTCTTGGGGTCAGCCCGGATAAGACTGAACTGGAGTTGTTCACAAGGAAATATAAGATACCGAGCTTCAGACTACTGTGTTTAGGTAGTATGTAGCTAAAACTAGCGAAGAAAGTAAAATACCTTGGGAAACTCTGAAGAAAGAATGAAAAAGGCATTAGGTGCTTTCTACGTCTGTAGGAGGACGTTTGGTAAGATATGGGAGCTTCAGCCGTAGTATATACTGGTTTTATACAGCGGTTGTGAGACCTATCTTAACCTATGGTGCCCTGGTGTGGTGGGAGGCGGCAAATACCAATTCCCACCTACACAATCATAAGGAATTACTAGATCTCTACGATCATTGGTTATTTTACTCCTAAACATCGACTCAAAGAGACAACTTGTGGAATCATTTCCCTTATTTTTTAACTCATATAACATAGTAGTATGTATCTACATATGTATATCGTTATTAATGATGACCTTTTTTTAATGCCAAAAGATCAAACTCAATAGAACATCAACATCTTTTAATGGATAATAATATTGTATTAAGCAGAGTTCCAAAATACTCATTCGGGCACGCGCTCGCTCCCACTCGAGAGCAAGAGCGTTTTGGTTTATATTCTTTTGCTCATATTGACGTATGAAAAACTTCAAAATATCATTCTCTTTTCACACACGAGCGCGATGAAGCGATCATTTTCGAACGATTAGCATATATGCATGGTTAGTGAAAAGCATCATCCAACGGTTGAATAAAACGAATAGACAAAAAAAAAAATATGGATGGAAAAAGAAAATATTATTAAATTAATCACATATTTAAAAGAAATAAGCTATAAATAAATTATATGTACATTATTATTATTATTGTTGGGGGGGACCTATAAGATCTATTGTGCCCCCTTCATGGACTTAGAGTATTTCTTCTAGCCCAATACCCTCGATGAATTTTAGTATTGGTCCTACCTCACAGAGTCTGAATTCGTCCTCGGATAGTGTGAGTTTGCCAAGGTGTTTGCTTCTCCTGCGCATCAGGGCAGAGCAAGTTCTTATCACATGTAGTGCGGTCTCATCATCTTCCCCGCAGTACATGCAAAGACCATTAGAGAAGATTCCCAGTTTTGTTAGGTGACGATTCAACCTACAATGTCCTGTTAGTAGTCCCGTAATGATTCTTAATTTGTTCTTTGTTAAGTTCATACAGTCCTTGTAGCGTTTTAAGTTGTATGTCCCTAGAGCTAATTTGGTGTGTGATAGCCCCGGTAATTTTTCCCAGTGTAACCTGCTTTGTTTGTCCTCTTCTTCCCAGATAATACGGGAGATGTTACCCGATCCTACTCCACAGAATGGTTCGGGCCCTACAAATGGAGATGATGCTCCTTTCCTGGCAAGTTTATCAGCCATTTCGTTTCCATAAATCCCTACGTGTCTCGGAATCCATAGGTGGTCGTACATCAACAAAGGATGCACCACGCTCAGGACGCCCTGTAGAGGTGACTACGCCAGAAATGATCAATAAAATCCATGATATGGTGTTAAGTGATCGAAGATTAAAGTTGACAGAGATAATTGAGGTTACAGGGATATCAAAAGGTAGCGTCATTTATATTTTACATGAAAAAGATTTCGGCAAGATGGGTGCCGCGTTTGCTCACAGTCGACAATAAACGCAATAGGGTGGTTGCCTCTAAAGCTCTGTTGTCGCTTATGCAACGTAATCCGAATGAGTTTTTTCGTCGGTTTGTGACTGTAGATGAAACATGCATTCACCACTACACTCCCGAAACGAAAGAATAATCAAAACAGTGGATTTAGAAAGGCGAACCATGTCCAAAGAAGGCGAAAACCGTAAAATCAGCTGGTAAGGTTATGGCTACTGTTTTTTGGGATGCACGTGGAATTATTTTCGTTGACTATTTGGAAAAAGGAAAAACAATAACTGGTATTATGCATCTTTATTGGACCAGCTAAGAGAAAAAATTGAAAAAAAACGGCCTCATTTAAACAGAAAAAAAATCCTCTTTCATCAGGACAAGGCACGCGTTCACACACGTTTACGATCAATGGCTAAAATTGAAGAATTAATGTTCGAATTGGTCGACCACCCACCGTATTTGCCAGATTTAGCTCCCAGTGACTTTTTCCTATTCCCAAAACTGAAAAAATGGCTCAGTGGACAACGTTTTTTTTTTTCAAATGAAGAAGTCATCGATCAAACAAATGCTTAATTTGAGGACCTTCCAAAATCTTATTTTTCTGACAGGTTAAAAAAATTAGAGAAACGTCTAAGTGTGTAAAGGACTTATTGACCCAGCCTCGTATTATTACCTTTATTAAATAAATTAATAAATAAATAAAAGTTTTTTTTATTTTTTTTTTTTTATATTATTTATTATTATTTTCATTAAAACAAATTTAGAGTATGTTAAGTAATGAAAATATAGTACAATAACACATATTTTTACATTTTTTTTTTTTGTTTTTTCTTATATCTTTTGTATGTCTAAGATTTTTCTAAAGTTTCTATATAGTTTGAAATAGACACAAATAATATGTATGGGTAGGAGGAAGTACAATATGTACAGTCAAGGAAATAAAAAAAAAAAGGCAGTATATGTATGTTTCTATGTATGAGTATGCATGTAAGTATATAGGTATTGTATAACGAAATATCACGTCAGGCCTTCACATTGACTAGATTTAACTTGGACGCTCCACTAAAAGATATTGATAAGTCTCTTGGATTTTTATTTGTTTTTTTTTTTTTTTTCAAAAAAAGAGTATTACAGAGTTCATACTAAGTAGTGTTGAGTTCCGTTCCGTTCCGGTCAGGGGCCCTTATGTGGGATGTTCTCTTCTGTTGTGTTGTGTTGTGTTGCGTGTGGGTGTGTATGTGTATTTGCAAATAAATTCGAAATTATTATTCTTGTTTTCTTTTGTTTGTTTTTTTTTTTTTTTTAACATGCCAATTGTTTGTTTTTGTAAATTTATGTATAGGATAATAATATCAGGTTGTTTTGTTTATTTGCAAATAAGTATTTTGCATATTTAAAAAAAAATGTACATTAACTTGACTTAAAAAAAAAGTTTAAACATTTTACAAACATTAAGCAAGCAGGTTGCTTTTTGGCCATTACGAAATAGACAACTAGAATATTAATTTTACCACCATAAACAAGCATCAATCAATTGTAGTATGTATGTAATTGGTATAATCATATAGAAGAGATACAGTGTTTCTCTCCCCAATTCTCAAATTCAAGTTAAATAATATAGTGTTGTCTATCAGACAAACGATTAAATTGGAGCACAGAAAAAACTAAAAAAAAAATTACATAGTTTTATCGACAACACATAATCGTCGGGATTGTGCATATTGTTGCACATATTATTTTACAAAATGATATACGATATACGAATATTTCTAACGTTTCTTATTTTTTTTTTTTTTTTATTTTCTATATATTCGTTTTGCCACTTTTTGAAGTGTTTTAACAAATACATATTTACAAAGAAGAAAAATACAAAAAAAAATTAATTGAAAGCCAATTATTCAGTTGTCTATTTGTATGATCCATGCATATATGTATGTTTGTTGTTGTAGTTGGTTTAACTATTCACGAGATTTTTTGAGAATTGTTGTTGTTGTTGTTTCATTAATCTGGCCACTTGAAGAGAATTTGCAGTTCAGATTTGTTTGTTTGTTTTTTTTTGATTTTTTCTTTAGATGCTTTTGCTGTTTTTTTGTTTTTTGTTTTTTTTTTTTTCTTTGTTCTGTTTTGAGTATATATTGTTTTTTTCTTTCAGTTTTGATGTTGTTGTTGTTGCTTTTTAGAATTTCTTGAATCATGAGTTTGTTTGTGCATTTTCCAACCAACCAACAACCAACCAACCAACCAACCAATCAATCAATCAAGCAAGCAAAACAAGCAAGTAAGCAAAAGGCAGCAATTTACTTATCGATCATATTTTCGATGACCATAGTGAAGAATTGATATTTAACATCTTCAATTGGGAACTTCTCTTTAGTTGGAGGATAACTGAATCTCTACAAAAAAAAAAAAGAATTTTAAATTAAAAAAATATGCTTATATATAAATAAATAAATATTGAGATCGAAGGGAAAAAGATATCCATTATTTTGTAGTCATATATTAAGACAAATTTAGAATATTACTAGCAATCTTAGCACGGATGAACAGCCATTTGTCCTGACTATATGCAGGCGAATCCTGATAAATCGAAAACCTCAATAATTCCTTCGTTAATTCGTAAAAATTCCATACACTTTGGCCCCCCTCGTTTATTCAAGATTTTTTTTGTGCAATTCAGTGAAAAATTTACTATGGAAGAATTTATTATGGAAGCATCCTCACACAGTAAATTAAAGCGTCAGAAACAACATGAATATCCGGAAATGGAAAAGTCACTACAATTGTTGCTTACAGAATGCCTACAATGTAAAGTTCCCATTAAGGTGGTTAGGTTATCATTGGCTATGCCAAAGATGTAATACTCTTCACGCTCCTCTGGGTTACATTCAACCTTTCTTTCTTAGCGTCACTATATTCTCTCTGTTACAGTTTGAGTATCAAATATGAGCACAGTTTGAGTCGCACTTTTACTCTATAAATTTGTCATTTAATTTGGTTTTGTATGGGAGGTACCCCTCCTGTTAACCCTAGGATCTTGAAATATACATGATTGATGAATCAGAAAATTATAGTGTCCGAATTTCGAATAAAAGATTATGAAGTAAAGACATCTTTAATGCAGAGTTTTATAAATGTTTGCCAGATCGAATGTATTGCTTTAGAAATGAAAAATGCCATGGTAGTAAGCATAGTGAAGAGAGAATTACTTTATTATTTGCTGTAAACATGGATGACACCGAAAAAATGTAACCACTACTAATTGGAAAGTCTGCAAATCCAAGAAAAACAATCATATACATTACCGACACACTAACAAGGCTTGGCTGACAATCGATCAATTTAACGATTGGCTTCATATGTTGAATGACACCATGAAAGCTAAAAGACGAAAGAATTTGCTTTTTATGGACAATTGAAAGGCGCATAATAGGTTACGTACGATCAGGGTATTCCGCAAGGAAATGGTTGTTAATCTGATAACAAAAGAGTTTTTATGTATGCTGTTTACAGCAAAATGTAACTTCTATAAAGTTAAACAATATGTTCATCAACTGAAATGTATAGGCCCCGTTGATTCGTATTTTTTTCTTTTTTATCCTTGTTACAATTTAGAATTATCGGGAATCTCCTTAAATTTCATAGTCTTTGGCATTTAGCAGTTCCCTCATTGTACAAAAGCCAAATATGAACAAACAACTAAATGCTTGACTTGAATATACAATCAATAAAAATTCGCATACCCCCGCGACCATCGTGCTTTCCTTCTCATCAAACAAAAATTACAAAAAAAAGAGCTCTACCGCATCATTCGATGTAAAATGAGTTCAAGTGTATATTGCATTTCAAATGAGTAATAGATTGTTTCCATAATGACTGTATTGGTTTATTGGCGTGATTTTTCCCAACATCTTCAAAATTGATCGTCATATACAATCAATAACCTTCCTAATGAATCACTCCGTTCATTGGTGAAAACCATATGGAAACCCGTTCGGTAGTTTTTGAGTTGAAGACAGACAGACAGACAGACGCAGAGTGAGGATTTTGTTTTATAATATTTAAGATTATAGATAGATAATGAGTAAAGTAATGGTCCCACTGATTCACGCTTGGAGTACTTATTAGAAATGCAGGGAATTCATAACTGGTTGATTCATTTGACACATAGATCATGTTAAACATGGAGATCGATCGTTAAGGAAAAAATCGGTACATTTTATATTGTTTGAAATGATACGAAATTTTCAAATTATGAAAGATGTTTATATCCCCAATACTGTTGATCTGAAATCGTGGAAACGAATGAAGCAAAGCTGCGTTACGTCAGTAGCCGTAGCATCACCTAAGATCTTAACATTGATCACAAAACAGTTTTAAACCACACTTATTAAAGATCGAATTGGTGAATCTTTGCCTAAATGGAATGAAATCGACCCATTTCTTAAACAGATGCTGACTAATGATAAGAAAAATGGGTTACATACGACGAGAATCTTGGTCAAACCGCAGTGATGCAGCAGTATTCAACCCACAACTAACGTCCAGGAAGGTTTTGATGTGCACTTAGTGGGACTGAAAGGGAATCATTTACCATGAGCTGCTTCCATATGGTCAAACACTGAACTTAGATCTCTACTATTGTCAACAAATGGACCGTTTGCAGCAAGTGATTGCCCATAAGCGACCAGTCGTTGTGTTTCACTAGGACAATGCCACATCACACAAATGTCAATAATGACTCGCCGAAAACCATCCACCATACAGGAAGACAGCAAAAATCATTTGGCCGAATTTTTCAGCTTCAATCATGAGACTTCATTTGACATAAATCAGACAACCATCGGACATATTAAATAAAGTTTCAAATTAGGGTACAAATAATAGAGTTCTTACATTGCGTGCCATATTCTGACCGCGTAGAAGTTGCCAGCCTTCCAAAATATTTGCATAGCGTAAATACTTTTCGAATTCCTGCAAAGTCTCATAGACATGACACAAGCCGAGATAGTCATATTCAAGTCCTGAATACGAGCGACCGAATAAGCGTAGGCCTACAAAAAAAAAAAGGATTAAATTAAAATTTAAAGATAAAACCCCAATTTATAGTTTCGTTTTGTTTGAACATACTTATATCAATGCTACGCAAATATAGATCTTCAGCTTGACGATACTTCTTCATTTGATAATTGTATAGCGAAGCCAAGTGGCCAATAGATAGACCCACTTCGTAGTCATAGGGGCCCAACAAATCAGTTTTAATTTTAATTGCCTTCTGATGCATACTCTCGGCTTCCTGTAAAAAATGTAAATTACATCATTTAAATAGGATCTATGTACTTATATGACACAAACAAACAAGCTTCATTTAAACGCACTTCAAAACGATTCATTGTCTGATACAAACGTCCAAGATTACCATAATGCTTGGCTGTCTGCACATTCACCTCACCAAACACTTCGAGTGAAAGTTGCAGAGCACATTTGTGCAATTCTTCTGATTGATTAAGTAATCCCTCCTCATTCATACCGTCAGCCATTTTATCCAATGCAATCTCCTCAAGTAGCAATGCTTTGACGCGTTTGGCTGATGCTAGCATTAAATGGTTGCTAGGCACGAGATCTTTCATAATGTCAACTGCTTTGTCCACATGATCCTGGGCACAGCTGAAGTCACCAGAACTATATTCGTGTACATAGGAAGCATACGAAAGATCCTCATGTGCTATGGCTACATAGAAATTGCGATTTCCGAAAATCTGGCGCCTCACATCGAGTGCCTCTTTGTATATCAATACGGATAGGTAAATTGAATCGACATTCAACAAGAAAAAACCATAATCAAGTAATGCATCAGCGTATTTTTGGTGGTTAATACCAAACGCTTCCCTGAAATCATATCAAATATATTATTAAGTTGTTGACAATTCGATATTAGTAGATAAAAGTTTTAGTGCGTGTGTGTGTGAGTGTGTGTGTAAAACTTACTTTGCTCGACACATTGCCTGACAGATAAGCATATTGGCTCGAGAGAAGTCACGTTTGACGACACAAGCTTTTGCTGCTTGTCTTAATACATCAACTGTGATTCTAAAGATTTAAAACATAAAAATAAGCATACAATACATAATGGTGAATGGTGTATGGTGTATGGTGAACTAACAAACCTATATGGTGTTGTTGGCCGAAGTTCGCTCATTGCTGAAATACACCATTCGTAACTGTTGCTGTATTCGTTGCGAGCAAAATACATGGCCGATATTTGTGAAAATGTAATAGCTTTCAAACTCGACGGCACATCATTGATCTTACATAGATAGCGTATAGTCTCGACAGTACGTGATGCTGCCTTGAAATCACAATGCAGCGATTGTGATTGTAAAAGTCTGTTTTAATGGAAAAGGAAAGCACTTGTTGAATATGCATTATGTAAATATGTAAGTACTTGTTGTATGTTTACCTTTGCAAGCAGTCTATACGCATTATAGGATACTTATCGTTCAGACCCAATATTTCCAAATAAGAGTTGACACATTGGAATATTTCAATGCTTTCCGATACCCAGCCGGCTTCAGAGAGAAACGTACCAAGACGAAAACCAATATCAACTGGATCAGCATCAAAACCTTGATCAAAATCATCAAAATCGATTGGACTTTTGCGTAAGTATACTGATTTGTTACCAACACCAGTGCTAGTGCCAGCTAGCACATAGTTGACTGATTTAGTGATTTCTGGGCATATAAAATCACAACAGATTACTTTTCTTGGTGCCGCAGCACCATTAATTTCACTCAAATAATCATTTTTCTTTTGTAATTCCATAATTTTTTGGCGTTGAAATATGCAAAGATTTGTATGTTTCAAAGATGTACATTGATTGAATTGTCCATTGTTTATCTTATAACGCATCAAGTAGTTTTTCTGTAAAACTGATGGCAACATTTTTCTACTATTAATCAGTTCGCCAAGGATGCGATGGAGTTTTGCGCGAGCTGGTCTATAGCTCAACAGTGTCAAGAATATATCCAAATCAGAGAGTTGTTCGAGCAATGTATTTTTTAAAGCTTCGCGTGAAGACATCTGCAAAATAAAAAAAGAGAAAAACATATGTAAATGCAGTATGATTAATCTGTTATTCAATATAATATGGTATAATTTATAAATGCAGTTTTAATGCAGCTTTGTGACTAATAAAAATATTGATAAAAAAGAAACTTGATTTCACTTGGCAGCTGTTTATTTTATTAATAAAAATATAAATAAAAAAAAATAAACACTAGAATATAAAATTTGCACAAATGCGAAAAATACTGATGAAATGCTCAAATAAACATGGCTCCCTCTTTTTTTGTATGAATATGTTATTGTTGTATTGTTTCATTATAAGGATGTGCTATGAAAGCACATTAAGGAAATCGTAGTCTGATGTCCCCCCCTACCTTCCCTTGAAAACTAACTGCGTCATTAATGGTGAGGGTGTTGAAGAGTAGTACATATTTCGCATTTCGACAAAAACAGCATCCTATATTTTATAATATTTACAAAAAGAAATATGTACCTACATACTTGTATGTATAGAACAATTCTAATATGAAGGAGAAAATGGACATGTATGTTTGTGTTGTTGTGTTTGATTTGCGACTTATGCGACTTACCATTTCATAGACATCGATGAGCAATTGTCGCGGCAGAAAACGCAATTGATAGACGCGGTCCATTGAAGGCACACTATTATTTGTATTGGCAACAATGCTTTTCAAGCACTGTGTATACAGCGATTCTGGATTATGGACACTGCCACTTGCGCCACCATCACCAGCACCGGGGCTTAACTTCACTTCAGCCATATCGACAAAAACTCAATTTTCTTCTTTTCTATTAAAGAAAAACGAAATTTGTGCACAACTATGGTTTGGTTCCGTTCTGATTTTACAAATACAATCCAACGATATTTAAAATGTCTTACAAACAAACAATACGACGCGAGCTTATTTGAGGAAAAAAAATATAATCTTCAATCTCTCGATTTTTCCCAAATACTTTTCTAACTCAGTCTCTTATTCGAATAAGCCAACCAGTTTGTTCCAGCAATGCTGTGATTAGAACATTTGTTAGCATCGCACACAAAGGCGAACGCGCTTATTGGAATTTCGTCGATGTTTTTCGACACGACGGAATAAAATTTTTTTTGCTGCACGGAGACGCGATAATTTTTTTTTTTTGTTTTTACAAATAAAGTTTATGGTATTGAAAGAAGTTGGCGCAATTGTACAAATGGAAGCAACTATTTCACAGCACAGCACAGAATTTAAACAATTTAATCGCTTATAAATAAAATCACTCTGCTTCACATACAACGCCTTCGTTGTCGTCTTCGTCGCCTCACATATGTTGTAGCATTGAAAAAATTTTTCTCAAGTTATTCGTTGTACCCCGTGCGTCTCTTTGTTCTATTCCACAATGTTTCGATATTTTTGCCAGCATCGATAGTTTTCCCAACTCTAACACTTCTGCTTTAATGGCCAACCAATGATACGCGTACCAGCAGACCCAAATGAAAATGAAACACTCTAATCTGCGAGAGTGCGAGAGCAAAGAGCGTACTTACTATTTTGTATGCTATTTCATAATTTGCAGTAACAGATTTTAGTACATTGGCTGCAGATGCACTGCTGGAGCAGTTGCTGAAACGAAAAAGAGTGCTGCCAGGTTGCAATAGCAACGAGTCAAGTTTTCAGTACATTGGCTGCAGTTGCAGAAACAGGAATTTGAAAAAGTAATAGAATATATTTATTGCTCGTACATTTAGTAGTATCTTACTCAATAATGTCATAGTGGATATTTTTTAAAATGCTTATCAGCTGCTTATTGAAAACAAATTGTATCCAACATTACATCAATCCATCAATACAATAACTGTGTAATCCACATAATTAGTGAATATAATTGTTAGCTTCTAAGTACATACATTAAACTCCGACTAGCCAAACATATTAGGCACAGTCCAGTAAATGATACGAAATTAGTAGTTATGATTTTTCAGAATTCTTCAATATTTATTTTATTTTCTGATTTTTTCTTAATTATAATTTTTTATTCTCCCCATTAGATTTACAATAATGCTTTGCCACCACTGAATTCAAACAAAACAACAATAAACAACAGTTATGCTTCTGCTGTATGTTGCAACACCCGAATAAATATACGCATAGTAGAAGCAGGAGTTGCAGTAACAACAGTTCTGCTTCTGCAATATGTGACACCGCGGATTGTTTTGACGAAACACAATTACACCAGATCTTTCTTTGTTTGAACAATAGCACACGCACAGTGTGTTGTTCTTTGTCTGCTTTGATGTGTGCCCCTTTCCCCTTTCCAATAACAATGTACAATGTTGTTTCATAAGGCAAAGAAATGCGTACATTTGCGACTGAAAAGAGAAAAAGAGTAGAAACAGAAAACAGTGTTGTAAATAGTAACAACAGCAGAACTCAGTGCATGTGCTGATAAAAGCAGAAACAAGTACTTTTGACTTGTAACCGCTGGTGGCGGCAACAGAACTGTTGTGTTTTCACATTTTTAATTTTATTTTATTTGTATTTTGGAACTTCTTGTCTATTATAGCAGTAAAGAATGTCAAAACAAAAAAGGAATAAAAACAACAACAGACAAAAACCGAATAGCATTTAGACTATAGGCTATAGAAGTCTCTGCTGACGTTTTTACTTTGTTCTCTTTCGCCTCATTCGTTTTTTTCACAACTTTTTGGCTTGCATAGAGTGAGGATACATGCGACATGCAGAATATAGTAGCCAATAGGAGCGGAAGGTGAAGAAATTTGCTCTGCGACAGAACGCACAGCCGCATAAAAAAACACAAACAGAGAGGAATTAGCAAACATTTTTTTTATAAATTTTTTTATTTTTTTTAATTGTTTATTACAATATTATCGCAAAAATAGCATAAAATATTGCTGTGGTTATTTAGAATAGTGACGTGGGGCGATTATATCGCAGTGTACATTTATCTAGGTGGCAACCTTCCGTTTAGAATGTCATTAGGATGAAGCCGCTTTAAACGACGTCGCCTGATCCTATGGGTTAATGCTGCCGCAAGGCTGTTTGGGTGGTTTTGTAGCCTCTGCTGATAACGGTTACAGCATTGCAGGATTTCATCTCTCACAGTGGGCATATTGAGATCTCTGTGCAGAATGGTGTTGCGCACAAACCATGGAGCCCCAGCTATGCAACGCAGTGCCTCATTTTGACAGGCTTGCACTCTTTGGTGGCTGCTGGCAGCAGCGGTACCCCAAATTTGTAACGCGTAGCGCCAAACAGGAGCCACTACTTGTCTGTATATTGTCCTTTTGTTGTTGAGCGACAACTTGCTGGATGGACGCAGCAACCAGTCAAGCCTGCGCAGTTTTGCATAACAGCATGCGGTAGTGGTTCTGATGTGTGCTCACTTGTCCAGAATCAGTCCGAGGTAACGAACTTGGTCCACCTGCAGCAAAAATTTGATTTTTAACCATGACGTTTGTTTAAGCACAAACCAAAATCATCAAAAAAGAATTGACGATTATATGACGTTAGTCTAAATGCAGTCATTGCGCCACCAAAGGCAATTCCAAGCAGTGAGCTACATGCGCCATCCGCACCCATTCACTCCTCTGTATCAGGTAAAACCAAACCTGATAATGTGTGGAAGGAAATGCGACGGAAGCCAAAGAAAAAAGAGAAGGGAAAAGGCCCGAGGAAACGATAACGCTTACGTCCGGCTATTGTTATCCCTAAGCAGAGTGAGGCAACCCAAGCTAACATACTAAGGTTGATCAAACATCAACTAGAGCCCCAGGAATTTGGCTCGAAGGTCAATAAAATAAGAAACCCGCGAAAGCTTAACTTCTACTGGAGCTTAAAAATGGAAACAGTAACAATGCAAAGCAGTATGAAAAGGCCATAGCCCTGGAAGAAAAAAGGTGGCGCGAAAATTCTCTGCCAACAAAAAACTGTGGAATGTTGGGATCTGGATGAAATAACTACTCGGTATGATGTAATAGAAGCAATACGTACGCAAATCCCAGATTTGTGTGGTTTAGAGATATCATCTATAAAGGCCATGCGCGGGACAAGATTTGGTACTACAAATGCCATTATCGAGTTACCTGCAGCAGAGGCTCAAAAGCTACTAGATGCGGCGCACCTACGAGTTGGATGAAAATTTGTAAAAAATACTTGATTAAGAACATTTTGCAGAATATGCAAATAGTTCTTACAACACACTTTCTCATTCCTGTTACTCATTTTATTGGAATTTTTACAAAAAAATTAACAATTTGCATTTTTCTTAAAAATGTCTTGTGCCATCATCAGCTTTTTAATGATGCCCATGACCGAAAGTGGCAAATGTAGGTAGCGCTACTGTAGAGTGACCAACCTTAAAAGGGGTTCAAGTTGGGTACATCGAGAACACGACCAGAACTGACTGACTGATGACTGCTACAACAACTCCTCAATTTTGTCATTATCCCTGTTGTTATTATCGTCGGAACACAGAGTTCAACTTGTGTTCTACAGAACCAAACTTTTTACTCACTGTGAAAAGGAAACCAAGGTGTACAAGTGAGAAGTTAATTTCCAGTTGTGTATGCTTCTTCTTTGTGTAATGCGGAAGTGAGTAAATGAATGAAGAAACTTTGGTCATGTATGAACGGGAATAGTCATGTGCAGTGCATGTATTTAAACAAATTTAAATTAAAATTGTTTTGTGACAGAGGGAAGCTCGATCGCTCGGTACTATAAATGAAAACTTTATGTAAACTTTTTTTATTATACAAGTATGGCAATGTTTTGTCCTATAAAAATCTATGAATACACAACTTGCCATATGAGTGAGTGTGTAAGTAAATACACTCAAATTTGCAAAAGGTATTAAATACAGTGGACAGAGAGAGAGAGAGAGAGAGAGAATAACTTAAGTAGGTACTCAGTTTCCTAATGTGTGTGTATTCACGTTTGATGTACGCATGTTTGAAAAATGACCAGCAACATTGTATGTTTTGATGTGATTATTATTCTTACCTATACTTGTTGCTTTATTGATAAGCTAAAACAGTGTATTGTACTTACTATGTATGCACATAATATGCATGCTGTACTTGGATACATACATATGTATGTATGTAGTATCTTTTATTTCTTATTAAAAACATAAAATCTATCTATTTTCAATATTGCATGGTTGGTTATACAATAGTATCTACAATAATTGCAATTAATCGATCTGTTACAACAATAACAACAACAGCTGTAATAAAAATGGCAATAGAAACAGAAACAGCGAGACTGCACAAACTTGCTTTTCATCCGGCAACCATCTATCTCATCTCCTAAGTAAGTACATAGTACGAGTATCAGTGAAGGCGAAGGCAGCCGCCGCAGCCTAGACTAACATTTTTGTCAATGAGCGCGTCAGCAACGGTAGCTTTTGCAGCAGCAAATTGGATTGAGAGCGCAGGCGCTTAAAGCAACCCACTTGTATACCCGATAGCCCGATACCCGACTGCATGTTTTCTTGCGGAGCGGAGCCCAGTCAGTTACATACATATTGTACTTACACGATGACGACAATAACAATGATGATGATGACGATGATGATTTGAGTGTAGTACAGGAATTTTGTTTTTGTCGCATAGCAAAGCCAGCAGCCACAAGCTTCAGAGGAAATAAATGAAATGCTTGAAAGTGAATGCAGCAGTGCTGGTTAAACGAATGCGTAAATGGGCGGCGAACTGTTTATTCGGCTTAGTTCGGTTCGCTCAGCTCGGTTCAGTTAGTTGTAGTTTAGTTTCGTAAGCTTAAGGAAGGAATTGGCCACAGTCTGACAGCAAACGCGTCCAGTCACTCATACATAGCACACAACATACTAGTACAATATAACACACAACATAATAACAATACCAAACTATACAACAACAGCAGCAGCAGTAGCAGTAGCAGCAGGAAATGGAAAATTAAAAACTTGTGGTTCACAAATAGTGACTGTAAAAGACAATACTATTATACTACATACTATACCATATAATACACAAATATCTCATAGTATATAATAATAAATCAATAAAACAAAAAAAAAAAAACAAAAAACAAAAAAAAAAAAAAAGGAAAGATGTGTTGTATTTGTTTCAAATTATGTGGTGTTATTATGTGAAAAGAACTAAGAGCTAAACACATATGTAACTACTACATACATGCATGCATACATATGTATGTATGTAAATGTGTGTATATTATGTTTAATACATTTAGAGTGTTCCTTATATAAGGAATAATTTCCAGGAATATCATGTGAAAACTTAAATTTTGAATGCCCTTCACGAAGTGAAAATAGTAATCTATAAGATTTGATAAAAACAACAAAATTTTAACAGGTCGAAGGATACATCCGTTTATAAGCATACATACATACATATATTCTAAAAGAGCGTTAAAAACAGGTTGACTTACCATCCAGATCCATTATTCTGTGAGTATCAAAACCTAGTCCCATAGTTTTGTATTATACGAGTAGATGTTGATATTGCAAATGAGGTTAATGGGATTAACAACAAATTGAATTTGTATTATAAATGAAAGATGAATCAAGTAGTACTACTTATACTCGTATATACAACATCAATTTATATACATATATTTACATTTAATTTAATGCTGAAAATTCCAAATTCCATTAATAAATGTAAGTAGGATGCACGGTTATGAATAAAAAACTCAGGGATATTTATTGGTTCCACTAGTTTGAAGCACAAAATGTAACCAACCATTTCAATTCAATTACACCGAATTTAGGAAAAACATACAGTGGTGGGAAAAATAATAGAAACAAGCAAAAACTGTAAATTTTTTAGAAAAAAATTTTAATTAAAAACTTTTATAAAACAATGAGTATACAAATATTTGCTATACTCATATTTGTTTCAAAAAATAATTATTATTCAACAAAACCATAACTTAAAATAAAAATGTATTCCATTTTCCAATTTGCTATTGGAAAAAATAATAGAAACAAAACTAAAAAAAAAAAAAAAAATTATTCATCAATCTAGCCATGGCTCAAAAATATTGCATTTTAATATTCGACTTTGTTCCGCATTACTTCAATACATCTACGACTCATAGAATTCACTAGATTCGCGTTATGGTATTACTCCTTGACTTTCTCCCAAAGTTATTGCTTATTTCTTGCTTTAAAGCTGCCCAGCCGTTTCTTTAAGACTCCCCATTGATGATCCAATTGGTTAAGGTAGGGTGATTGGACCATTAATTGATTGTAGCTAAACCACTACTTAACAAGCTTTGACGAATGCTTGGGGTCGTTGTCCAGCATGAATTCCCGTTTTAGAGGCATTGCATCTTCAGCGAATGGAAGCATCGTTGTCCTTAATATGTGCACACATTTTACCGTCTATCAAATGAATTGGACCAACACCGGTTAAAGAAAAACAGCCCCATAACATTATGGACCCTTCACCGTATTTTAAAGTTTTTTTTGGTGTACTTTGGGTCATATGCCAACTTTGCAGGATGCCGTACAAATACTTATCCATCAGATTCGATGAAATTAATTTTAGTTTCGTCCGATCAAAAAACATTTAATTTAATTTAAACCAAAAAAGCAATTCAAAAATTTTTTTATCTTTGTTTATTTTATTTTTTCCACCACTGTATGTATATGTAAATTACACAGGCCTGCGAGGGTTTCCCCTCAGAAAAACTAAGTAGAAATTTCGATAGGTATTTCTTAGTAAAGGGACAAAAGCTATTTTTTTTTTTTCAAAGAATTTCACTTTATTTGATATAGTGATTCCTCCGATTAAGTAAGAATGATGATTTCATTTAAATATTGATTGCGGCTGGCTTGGCAGTACGTCGTCCTGGAACACAAATTTTCAAGCAAATTTGTCCACTGTTTCCTTTTTGAGGAGGAAATTTTCCTTTTTTCACATTATGTATCCTTTCCAATTATTTTAGAAGTAATTGTTTCAAATACTTTGGATAATTTAACTGAGTTTTTGTTTTGTTGAAATACATATCTTTTTACCGACTTTTTTACAACAATAATGAATTTTCAAATAGTCAATAACTAATGTGATGTGATACAGCAAAACGAAGGTCATCAAGAGGTTCTAATCTATAGATTCTATTATATAAAAATATTCAAACGGGGTAAAAAGGTCAAATTTTGCAGGCCTGTAAGTAGTATATGTAGTGTTTGGCCTTCTAATGAATTGGAGTCTAAGGAAGAGCAACAGTTTCCTCTCTAATGATTTCAAAATATTCTAAGACTATAAAATTATATATTGTTACAATGATTTCTCTAACAATAAATACAATATTAATAATTGTGGCACGCACCTTCGAATTTCTTTTAAATGATTATTAAATATTAGTAAAGCTTTGGATTCCAGTCAAGGAATTTGTTGTAATACCTCCTCGTATGTTAATACATACGTGTAGTACTTAGCATAGAAAGTATAATGAAAAAAAAAATCGAGTTTAAAGGTTTTTTAGCTTCAAGGAATGAACATGAACATATACCCATTTTTATGGATGACATAAATACATTCCCTAGGGTGACAGCATACGTACGATACATTAAATTGTGTGTCTTTATTGAGGTTCATAAGCTCGTGCGCGTCACAAGGTTTTGAACATCATTTCGGCCTTTGGCTATTTAGAGTTATTAACTTAATCATAGTCGTCATAGCCACAAATGATTAATGGACAGCGATGATAGATACTTAGCACGTACAAAACTACAATATAATAATATAATAATAATTTCTGCAAGATAATCGAATAAAATTTCAAGCGTCAGTCTAAGTTTATTTACCTAATTCAATTAACGACATAAATATACTTGTATTATACAATAACAATATCAAAACTACTACCATTTGGACCAATACCGACATCGATACAGACGCCGATTGCTCCGCCTTGGCTCGCCTCTACCATCAGAGGCAGCAGGCTATATGTAGTACATGCCCTAGTGACATCACGGTCATTATTCTGTCCCTTTAATGACGAATATGGATGGACTTTGCTACTTCGTAATATGTTTTCTCTTCATCTTGGTTACACTGTATGGTCTTATCGAAGTACATTATTTCCTGCGGATGTGTCTTTGTGTATTTTTAGCTCGTTTTGTTAAACGGCGCTGTAATATTTTGGACTCGACAACAGTAAATGGTAAGCTGGCCATTTGTAGAGCTTCATTTTCATCATTTTGCTATTTATTGTATTTATTTTATAAACACTAGTCACAAGTAAAGAATAGTAGTATTTATTATTGGTTCGTTCCATAGGGAGGAGTTCTTTGTAGTAGGGAAAAGTTGACAGATAAGCTCATATGGGATCTCAAATACAATATTATAGTACTTATATACATATAAAATACAACTAGGAACCAGCAGACAGTGTCCTGCCCGAACAAAGAAAAAAATCACATACTCCCACATGCAACTCATCTTTTTTCTGCTTTACCAGCTATCTCTCTTTATTTCATTCTTCCTTCTTGTATGTGGTACACGATGATTACCCATGCACATACTCATAATGCATGTAACGGTTCAGTATATTTTACGCCAAAGCATTGCATACAAAGCCTTATTTTTGTTTTTGAACCGATTGGAATAAATATGACGGGAAGCTTTTTACAATACATCAGTGAAAATGCATGCAAATCGGTCAAGCCGTTTCTGAGATTAGCGTGCACAAGCGCACAGACAAACACACAAAAATTCTAAAAACGATTCGGTTTAAAAACAAAGTACCTAAATATGAAACTAAATATTGTACTATTGTAGTTCAGAAACGAAAACTCCTGTGATAATGATAATATTGTAAGACAGCTATTACAAAATTTTCTAAGACGGGCTTAGACGTCTTTATAGACAAATACTATATATTGTACGTACAAATCCAAAAGATTTCTTTTGAATTTACAATAGAAAAGCCGGAAGCACACATTCATATGTAATTAACCTACTACTACTTATGTCATTACGTTACATTGTTCTGCCCTTATTCTGCGAATATCAAATTTAGATTATATATTGTATTATTATTGTATTTGCAGGCATCTGCCTTACAAATGACATCGATACTTTGATTTATCATATGAATAATTCTCGATATTTACGAGAACTGGATTTTGCACGTGTAGATTTTTATGAACGCACAAATCTCTACCGGACGATCATAGCCAAGGGAGGATCTGTATTTCAAGGAGCAGCGACAATACGCTATCGTCGCTTTATTCGTCCATTTCAGCGTTTTAAAATTGTATCACGTGTGAGTAATGAATCCCAATACTTTGGAAGAATCTAAACACTGACTATTAGCATTTTTCAGATAATTTACTGGGATGATCAGACATTGTTCATGGAGCATCGTTTCATACAGCCTTCTGATGAATTTGTACATTGCATTGCGATCTGTCGACAGCGTGTTCTTAATGTTCCGGTCGATGCGGTCATGGCCGAATTGCTTACACCACAGAAAAAGGCAACGATGACGCTAGCCTCACAGCATACGACGATCAGTCCGACAGTAAGCTTAGAGAGCGGCATGATCACAACGACGAACGTTGATCAAATTGAGAATGGCGGTCAAACGATAGTCACTAAGAATAAGCCCAATATGCCACCGGAAATACTCAAATGGATTGAGTACAATGATGTTTCCAGTAAGAATCTTCGCAATGGTTGCTAATCAAGGCTTGTGTGTACCTTAAAACTTAATCTTTGAACTAACTGTACTTTATTTTTAACATTGCTTTTTATACCTTTCACGTAGCTTCATGCTGTGGTTATATCTGTTAGATTTCTGTCAAATATACTATACATACTATACATATTGTACAATATACTATCTATTGCATATACCTATATTATTGTACTTACCAAATATTTTCTAGTTTGATCTTAATACACATATGATGTATTCGATCATCGATAAAACTGCAATTGTTTTTTTTTTTTTTGAAAATAAAAAAAAAAAGTTAAACTTGACTTCTTAACTAACCTAATTACAATATCTAAAGGATCCGGTTGACTGTTAAGAAATATATTGTATGTATTGTGCTTTGAATAGGGGTTCTGGGTTCTCCAATTTTGAATTTAAATTCTAGAAAATGTAAGCAACTTCTTAAACTAATCTTCCAATATACTCGACCGAATAAAAACTAGTAATTTGAAACATTTATTGGTATGTACCAGGTATGGGCTGTGAAGAACGATAATTAAGTTCGCGAAGCTTTTTGTAATAGTCAGTAATCGTTTCATGAAAGAAAGATTCGTTGTCTCTATCGTTCTCATTCATAACGTTGATGTTTTCACTTCAGAGCGATAGAGACAACGAATCTTTCTTTCATGAAAAGTTTACTCATTATTACAAAAAAATTCGGAAACTTAATTATCGTGCTTCACTGCCCATCTCTGGTATGTATATGGTCAAATTACTCTTGGGTACAATGCTTCATATAGACAAATAGACTAAGATCCATTTCAGCATTATTACTTTGTGTATTTCAATATAATAATATATATACATATAATTTTTATTTTTTTTTTGTATGGCAACATTAAATAGCGTTTTTTAAGAAGATATAAGTTGAATACTTGAATATATAACTAACTACATGATGATATCTCTGGTTTTTAAGGGAGATATATATAGATATGTGGGTATAAGATAAATGAGGCTACAATAAATACGAAGCAATTAGCGATGATGAGACAATAGTTAAATGAGGAGGAAGGAGGTATGAACTAGGATAGTTATATGTAGTAATGTTGAGGATGAGGTATTTGATTCAAATATTATAAATAAACCTAGATGCATTCGTTTCTAATCCTTTTTTTTTTTTTTTTTTTGGTGAATAATGACTTAGTCCTCCTCATTCACTTCTTTTGCGACAATTGGCTTAAGTTCTTTTACGAAGGCTTCTTCCTCAACTTTACCGTCGGATTCCTCATCTAGTAACCCTTCCGTTTTGACTTTCTGCACCTCATCAGTAATAGGATCTTCTGGTACGTCTTCATCAGATTCCTTGTTAACGTCATTGTCGGAACGACTTTGCGCTTTGTGGTTTTGTGGCACTTCTTGCAATTGCTCACGTTGGTATGGATCTTCGATAGCTGTCAAAATGGACTGAAGTAAATCTTGTGACAGCACTCCCTCATTGTCATTATTGTTGTTGTTGTTGTTAAGCGAACTACCAAACTGCACCTGGAAGGTCTGCTTCTGCTGGCTATTATCCTGATTATCAACTAACTGTATAGATTGAGACTTCTGAGCGGAGATGACATCGAGACCTTCAAGTCCAGGAAGATCTTGAGTGCGAGAGCCTTCAGGTAGAGCAGTGACCGAAGATTTTTGGGAAGCATAACCGACATGGTCAATATCGCCGGACGGTGGGGGCCCATAGCTGTCAGCTTGTCCAGTAACAAACTGTGTGTGCTGCTCGGCGATGGGAGTACTCTGAGCAATGGAATTGTAGGCAGTGTTATCATCAAATATGGTGTTCTGAGCATCGGTAGCTTGGTAGCCATTAATGCCGATGAGGTTTGGTCCTTGTCCACAGTTGTGTACACTAACTTGTTGTTGCTGGGGTAGCTGCTGCTGCTGCTGTAAATTGAATCGTGGCTCCTGCACCTGCAACGGGTGACCCTGAGTGCTAACTACTTGTTGGCTGTGTTTTGATGCACTGTAAGAATTTTCTGAATATTGTTGGGAATGTCCACTAATAGAACCGCCTTGTGGTGGTAGATACTGCTGCGGCAATGCCACTGGTGGTGGTAGCCCGTATTCGTTTTGTATATTAGCGTGTTGAAGATGCTGCAAATTTTGTTGGACAAAGATTTGTGGTTGTTGTGGCTGTGGAAGTTGTTGTTCAATGATGCTTGGCGGAGCATAGAATGTGGGATTGGGAGATAACTCTGGACCATGCTGTGCGATGTCATTAGCAGCAGGTGGGATATAAGTCGATGGCTGTTGTGGAGGCTTCACACCAAATTGATCCAAATGTTCCACAGCGGCGCCTATTGATTCGAGCAAACCCTTTGGCACAGGTGGTCGGTACGAAACAGGTCGGTTTGATTGAACACCACCTTGTTGTGGGAAGGGACGTATATTTCCTGAAGGTACTCCATACCGGAATCCGATTGTAGAATGAGAATTGTATAGCTGTGATTGTGGCTGCACAAGGGCTGCTGCAACTGGTCCATGCTGGGGCCCGAAATTACCGGATGGTGGCAAATAATTGCCTGGGGGTGGTGGTGGTAGTGGTGGGCCGTTACTGATCGTGTTATATTTGTTTGCGTGCAATGATCCAGGTGCATAGGAATCAGATGGCGGCCTTGAGTATGAGTCATCAAAAGATCCAAGCGATAACTGAAAAAAAAAGCTTAAAGTTGGCTATTTTAAATCAATATTTCTTCAAACATACCTGTAGAGCTTCAGATTCAATCGAATTGACTTGTTTGTTGCCATCATGTGAAGGGGCTAATTGTATATTGACATTTTGATTATTATTGCCACCGAAACCATCTTGCAATGCAATTGCAACTAGTTGTTCATCCGACAAGCCATTAACAATGCTACCACCAGAGCCTCCGCTACCACCATTGTACTGAGTGCCTGAAGCTGCCTGCGTCACATGACTATAACCAGACTGGGTATCAATATTATTGTGTTCAATATAAGCATCGACTGGTGCTGGAATTGGCTTCCAGCCATCACATGCAGTATGGAAGGGCGCCTGAGATCCACTTATACTGTGAGTATGCCCTGCGGAATCAATTTGGATTTGTACCTGTTTCACTGGACCGTTATTAAAATTTTGGCCACCATAGTTGCCACCAGCTTCGTTTATAATGATTGTGCTCTCAGGTCCACGATTGAAGTGAGCTGGTTGTTGACTGGGTAAATTGATAGGTAGTGGCGGTGGGCCATAATTTGGAGGAGGTAAATCATAAATGGGTTTGGTGGGTAGATTTAATGGGCCGGATGCCGGTGGGCCGTATGATGTAGCAGGCTGGTGTGCAGGCTTAAAAATTGGAGCTGGATGGTGGGAAGGTAACTGTGGTTGTAGCGGTGGTCCATTTTGAAGTTTTGGTGGTCCATAGATTGGCAATGGTCGGTGCTGTTGTTTAGAGGGTGGTGGAGCACCATAGATTGGTTTTGGATGAGATGGTGGAGGTCCGTACTGTTGTGATGGTGGAGGTCCGTATTGTTGTGATGGTGGAGGTCCATATTGTTGTGATGGTGGAGGTCCATATTGTTGCGATGGCTTGTGTTGAATATGAGGTGGGCCATAAAATGGCTTTGGAACACCAAAGTGTGATTTAATTTGCTCATACAGACCACCGCCAAAACTCGATGAAGATGAACTACCTCCGTGACTAAGGAAGTTCAGCTGTGGCGAAGTGTACTTGTTTGATGGGGCACCGTATTCACGGAATGGTATCTGCTGTGGCACTCCATACTCGCGATGAGGGATATGCTGAGATATTTGTGGAGGTGGACCATACTGTGGTGCTGGACGGGGTGGGCCATATGTGTCGAAAGCCTCACGACGTTTTATCTCCTTTCCATTGAGTACAGCATCAGTTTTAATGATGCAAAACGTCGCCAGTAAGCTTACAATTGGTAGTATGATCTGCAAAAATAAATTAGCTTAGTAGTGGAAACAAAATACTTAGTTAATCCTATCAGCTACCCTGTAATTAGTGTACGGAGACAATACACTGATGTTTATACATGCATGAAGTACTTCAGTATAAAAAGTGTAAAAACCAACAAGAAAAACCAATGGATATTCAAGTAGTGGACATTTGTCAAATGGGTTGTTTAAATATACCGACTTATATATCTACAGCATGTTTATTATTTATTCATTTATCCATTTCTTGATTTATGCAATTTTTTTTCCTTATTATTCGTACATACTACTACAATATTTGTCGCTATGTTTTGTAAATATTTGCCGAAAGAAAAAGTTTAAAGTAAATAAATAACAAATACAAGTGTACAGAAAACGAAGATGAAATTTGGAATATAACGGTAGTGGAGGTTTATCACACGGTGGCGCTAAATATAAGAGAATTTTAGTTAGGTGATCCAGACCAGCGAATACTCTGTGTTATGCATTCGCATTGTCCATTCAAATTTTTGCCGATTTATAGATATCAAAGTAGAAATTGCAATTATATGTACGAGTATTATAGTACAGATATTGTAGATATTTATAAAGGTAATTGTAAATTATAACCTAGTTATTTTTAATATGAGCATTAATAACAGAGGCCCATAGCTCAGTGGGACAGTTAAGAAGGATACGAGGAAATGTTATGAAAATGAGGATTCAGAATTGAAGGGGAATTGAACCCGCGACTCTAGGATGTCAGCGCGGCTCACTAATCTCTAATGATTAATTAAAATTGATTATTCCGATTGATAGTATTTGAATGCGGAAATAAGGGAGCCAGCATAAGTTTTAAAAGTTCCTTGGGTACTCACTTAGATTGAAAGAGAAAAAATATGTTTATTTCAATGTTATTAGCTCATCCTGTGCGTTGTGTATACATTTCCATAAACTTAACATAACCATTTGACCTATTAATAGGTACAGGGTACAAAACTGAAACTTTCACTTTTACACTGTACAAATACATAATAATAAAAATAAATTTCAAAAGTCGTTTCTTTGCTACGAGTAGTTTTGTTTTGTTGTTTTTGCATTCCCCAAATGATGTTCGAACTCAAATGAAGCTGTAATATTGTAATAGCAGAGCGAGCGACCAGTAGCCAGTAACTTGGCTTAACTTGTATCATTTGTCATACAATAATGTAATGATAAAAATTGAATAATCCATTCGGGTTTTGGCTATTCCCGCTATTCCGGATTTCTTTTATTTCTATTATCTAGTAAGTATGCAGTAGATACGCATGTAATGTGTTTTATTCCCTGGCATAAGAATATTGATATACAAAGAGGGTTAGTCGTTCTCTCCATTAACATAGTATGATGAATCTACATGTACATTGGAACAATTTCATTTGGAATTTGTAGAAAAAGAATGTTTAGCTTCTTTTTCTACACACTTGATAATAGAATAGAAAATTGCTATTAACACCTATATCTGTAAAGATATTATTATGAAACTTATATTGTATGTTGTATCTTATGATAAGAGTTTGAGCAGGTGAAATCTTGAATGAAATTTAATAACTCCCACATCTTCACAGATATATAGTAAGATATCATTATGTTATGATTAATTAGTAATCACATTAAGTTTATCTGCTACTACATCATAGTATGCAAGGGCGAGAAGCAGCTAAAATTTTGAAAATTGCAATCGTGCCATAGAATATACAATAATATTCCAGGTAAAGGAAATACAATAGTATTATTATTATTCGATCACTTGACAATAGAAAACTTTACACAGAAAATACATAATAGTATCATTATAAAATCAATCTTTATATTAGGTACATATGATGAGTTAGAAAAACTATTAAATTCGTCCAAGAGCGCTTGGTTAATAAGCAGAGTTCACATTTAAGTCATATGCATTTTGCATTAATATTCCTTATTAAGGACAACACATCCTTTACACATAATGCATTTTACACAAGAAACTTTTTTTACACAATTATTAACGTCTCTAAATACTAGCATACTAGCATCCCATATTTTTTGAATTTACATATTAAATTTATTGGTTTTGTTGTCTTCTGTTCTTCAATGAAGTTTTTGAGATTTAAAATCCATCATTTTTAATAATAAAAAAATATATAAAAAAAAAAAAAATAACATAATTCATACCATTTCACAGAATTTTTGCCTCACAACAAATTATATGAAAATATGCTTTCCAAAATTTTGTAAGAAATTTGTGGAATTTTCAAAAAAAAAAAAAACTTTGCAATTTCGGTTTAGTATTATATTGTCTCGATTCAAACGAATTAATAGTCGGTAGTGTTCCACCGGATCGGAAACGGAATTGCGCGTTTAAATGGAAAAACCGAATCAATTAAACACGGATGATGACCGGATCGAACACAGGAAGGAATGATGAGAAATGAATATATTTTTGGTTTTGGTTTTGGTTTTTTACGATTTTTGGACAAGTCCAACCAACTACCACGACGTCTGCTGCTTGTCACTTTCAAATTAAAAATGCTGCCGAAGAGATGATATCGGTTGTTCATATAACAGAGCAGAGCTGAGCAGAGCAGAGCAGAGCCAGTGAAAGATCAACTTACGAACGAACAAATGGTGAAGTGAAGTGAAGTTAAGTTAAGTGAACCACCAACCAACTGTTGGGCGACGTTACACAAACGTTCGAGTAAATGAATGAATGAATAAATGGGCGACGATGCAGCGGAGAGGCGACAACAACGACGACGACGACGGCGATACGCAAATATGAACGATGGTGATGATGATGATGATGGTGATGGTGGTATTCGTACATCATCATTGAAGCCACACTTAAATACAATATTATGGCCTCTTCACATAAAGTACCTACAAATCTATCTATCTATCTATGTACCTGTACATACCCAACCATAGATATTGTACCTATGTATGTTTATTTATCATCTATTGATATGCAAATGTACAATATGCAGTATGTATGCTTTAATACAATTGTTGTTGTTAATGCCTGGCAGCATAATTCAGCAATAACGTATAAGTAAGTAAGAGCATTAGGTTCCTCCCACCCCAAATGGGCGCGAATTTTCAATAGACACCTAAGAGTTCATACAAACCTTATGGGAGGTTTTGCAAATTTTTGAAAAACAAACTTTTATCTATAAGGGCACCACCGAACAATGGCACAGCAAGACAGCAAAACAGATAGACTGACAGAAAGACAGAACGACCGACCGACCTACCGACGACACCCCAGATAGACATGTCTTGATTTCTTTTGTTGAGATGTTTAATTTCATATGCACACATACCATACATACGAGTATAATGTAGTACAATAAACAGAAATATTTTTTTAGGGGTTTGCCCAGCTTCAGAGAGTAGTGTGTGTTACAATGTACATTTTCACATACTTACTTACTTACTTACTTACAAATTTACTTACTTACCATTTCTACTATGTACTACAAAAACATTAACAAAAACAATAGTAACAAAAACAAAGCAAAACAAAACAAAACAACAAAAAAATATACAATAAATAAAAGACAAAAAACAATCGCAAAACTCTCCACACACACTCACACAAACAAATACAAACACAAACCACATAACACATAAATACATGGGTAAAGAAGAAAGATGTGGGGGGACAACAATAACAATAATAAAAACAACAAAATCGAAAGTGAAAAAATTTCGTTAACTTTCAGCAGTGGCCGCCACAGAAAGACAAACAAGAAGATGAAACTTCAATATCGGTTTTATGGAATATGTAATACTCTTCCTCAAAAAAAAAAATACATTCCACATATGTAAATCGATCTAATCATTCATTTCATAAATCATCATATACAAACATATGTACATATGTACAAGTATGTAGTTATCTATATCTATACTACTAATATTATCATGATGAGAGATTTGATTTTTTGTTTTGTTTGTGATGAATAAACTCAAAAACTACTGAACTGATTTTAAAAATTTTTTCACCTATGTGTAGCTTATATTATAAGCTAGTAACATAGGCTCTATTCAATTTTCAAGATAATTAGAAATTCCTATGAAAATGTAACCCAAGGTATCAAAAAAAATCTATACTATTTATATGCATGCACAAAAATTTTCGTAAGTTTTTTTTGTTGTTTATACATTGCGGCTTCTTGATTAGAGACAGAGAGAGAGACAGTGTGTTTTGTCAAAGACTATGAAATGATTAGAATGGACAAATCGATCTTTAAAAAGCCTCTAAAAACAAATAACAATTTATATTCAAAACATACAAGCAATGCCGTGTAAAACTGCAAGCCAGTTACAAAGAAAAACCAGATTAATTGATCTACCGATGATTTCTGTTTACTAGATTGCTCAAATCATAAACTATCTCCTGACTCCCTTAAAACAATGTTGTTGGACCGTTGTTGGACCAATCAATCAATTCGCTTTAGAGAAGTATTTGATAGCAGAGTGGTATATATAAAGGAGTTTGAATAGAAGAATCGAATGTTATGTGAATCCTTTCCTGCCTGAACCACTGAATCGAATTTGATAAAAAAAAAAACGAATTGAAAGGTATTTTTTGATGGATGTGCACAAGACATCAGATCAGTGCCACTTATCACGTGATAGTAGAGTTTTTCCAAAGAATATTGTAAACACATAAAAAAAAAAACAAATGTTTTTTCTAGAATGCGGTCGATTGTGCAGCCTAGTTTATTATAAGTATGTAAATCTTTAGTAATTATTGAAACATATTGTATGTATATTTCCCAATTATAGATGCAAAGACTTCGAATCAATTAAAGGCACTCCATGGTATATCTGCACTTAGTACTCCTGGTAAGAGATGAGAGTTTTATTACTAAACTTGCTTTATATTTCCATCCATTAGCCACAGATTTCTTGTACTATTCCATACAATCGCTTTACATACTACATACTTATGTTATATATAGGTACACATGTATGTCATTAAAGCTTTCTTAACTTATGTATTGTTAGTTCTAAGTAATTACATATACTAGGAGTTTCCGTATATAGTAGGTACATAATACTACTATAGATACTTATATCATATCTTACTGATCATTATTTTCATATACAGAAGTAAGTAAGTACGTAAGTACAATATACGAGTATAAGTACAAGTACAAGTATGGGGTAAGTGTGTAAGTATGTGTTACAAATTTCATGATAAAATGGGGTAATAAAATAATATACCATATTTGAGTATGTAGTAGGCACTATGTTAAGCGTGAAGGGTGTTTTAACAAAAACGCACCAGCAAAAGCAAATAGCAAAGTCAAATATCTACAGTAAACGCCGACGATATTTTCACGACCGTTACAATGACAATTCGTCGTTGTCATCATCATCATCATCGTTGGAGTCGCCGTCAGCATAATCATCATCATCATCATCAGCATATAAGCCTGGCCGAATGTATTGCGTTTGGGCACCGGTTTAGCAACATTTCTTCAGCTTCATTAGCATCGCATCCAACTGCATATACACAAATGTAAATACAAATATACATAGATACACAAACTTATGTATATATGTATGTATGTAGGATGGTATGTGGCTCTTCGTAGTTGTCTTCCTACCACTCAAGCAAGGTACAGCTTAACTTTAACTTCAGCCAACTGAGCTGAATTGGAATTGAAATTAAAGTCAAGTGCTAAAGAAATGTACTTATGTACACGTATGTATGTATGTATATAGTAAGTATGACTCCGAGTGTGCCGAGTGAACTTCATCACACAACGAGCGCTATACCATCATCATCAACAACATTTCACTGGTCGGCATCGGCATCGGCATTGGCATCAGCATAGTGTTATCGACCGCTTTAGACCCGCAACAACCGCTACTACCTACTACCGGTGGTAATAACAAGTTCGCACGCCCGTCCCGACGTTATTGTGTTTGAGCTGTTGTGTCATATGACTTCACTCATTTCATACCATTGATTTGACTCAGGGACAGAGGGACTGATACTGAGACTGTGACTGGGACAGTCGGAAAAGTAGCAGGCGGCAGCGGCCGCCGCTGTTTGTATTTGTGTATTGTGAGTTGCTTTACATATCTTCTTCGTGGTTTTTAAGCATACTCAAAATAAATTTCACTTTCATTAGCTTTTGCTTAATTTTTATGCATACCTTTTTTATAAAAGCCATGAAAAGCATGGTCCATTCATTTCACCCAAAGTTTGGAACACTACTAAAATGATGATAATCATCATCATCATCATTAATTAAGAATTTACCTATCTACTAGCATACCTATAAAGCATAGAAAATTTTATCAAACCTATGGTATACTTACTAGTACTATTCTATTTTGCCATACAGTTAAAATATAGTACATACATATATTGTATCTTGTCACCTACTAGCTAAAGTTAATCTAAAAAATATTAGAAATTATTATTAGAAAACCTTATAATACAATATACCTATTATATGACAGACGTAAATCTTTCATTTTATAGTTATTTCATATTGATATTACGGCCTAACCCTTTGCCAATCTGCCAATCTGATAAACTGCCACTATGCCAATTTACTACAATACTACTTCTACTACTCTGCTCTGTTGTTAGCCGATACCAAAATGCAAAAGTGAAATACATATGTAACCCACATTTTCTCTCATGTTTATTCAAAATTTGCAGGTTGAAGTCGCATGACGACAATGTAAGACGACTTATTGCTTATTCTTGTGCACTAATGATTATGATGTGGGTAAAAAATATTGTAGTAAGTTTTGAAAATTGAGAAATACATAGTAAGTACTACAATAAACATTATAATATATGTATACATTGTGCACCCGAATCCGGGGATAATTGAATATTTCTTTCACTTCAAATGATTGTAATTGAATAGTAAATCCCTTCTATTAGAGTACATCTAGTCTCATCACACAAAACTTATCCAGTTGGATTGTGTATGAGGATTGCTACAAATATTGTAAATTCCAGACAGATATTTTTAGTATTACAGTACCATACCAAAAAAGTACTATCACTACAATCCAAGTTGAAAAAAATATTGTATTTAAATTTTTTTTTTTTTCAATTAATTTCAACTTTTCCAATACTATGTATTTGGAAACGCCTATTAGTAGGTAGTATTAGTACTTAGTACAATATATGTGTAGGTATGTAATATTTTATGCAATGAATTTATATCCGTAAAGATGCGTGCATCAATCAAAGTATATTAATAAATAAAGATTATCATAATGTAGTGTGAAATTGTCTGTGGTTTCTTATCATCACGTTTATTCAGAAGAAAGAAGCCTAACCTTTTTCCAATTTCTTTAATAGTTTCATAACAGCTTCACGTAAGTGCCAAAATTTCAACAAAAACAAACAAACATCAGACAGATCTTTTAATCTAAACGTATCTCAAAAATTATGGTACGAGTGAGTATCTTGATCATATGATCAGGTTTGTAACATAGTACATACTCGTAGTACTATGTTACTAGAGAATAAAATGTGTAATGGAAACAACTAAATTAATGCATTTCTCACATCTCTCTGTATCGTTCTCTCTTTCTTCATGTGTAAAGTCTTTCTGTTTTTGAGATATCAAGCTGAGATCTATTCAAAGTTGTCTATTGAACTTACATAAGTATAAACATATATTGGATAAATTGATTGGTTACTTTACTATTGCTAATTTCCATTTGTATACAATACAATATTTTCTTTGAAGACCCTCATTATTTGTCAGATAAATCAAGATTGAATCATTAGTATGGTATACACCTAAAATTAAGAAAGAGTACAAGCTACCAGGGCCTACGACTCTATGATGAGATGTATTTACAATATGATGATTAGAATAAGTGAATTAAATTACAATGATGAAGAAAATTATAAACTAAGTCAATATTATACGAAGAGCATTCTTTTAAGAATTCCGATGGTTTACTGTTTTTAAAAAATATATCCCTAGCTCTCCCCAAGCTTGAACTGACCTCTAGAATATGTTCGACGGAGATCGTGGCTCCGGATGTACAGAGTTGCGGCGATGCGCCGGTGAGAAGGTGTTGATCCGTCAACTGAGTATGTCCGATACGTAGGCGGACAAACATAGACCACCGTTGTTCTGATGTTTTTGATAGCTGTTTTATACACCCTATGTATGTATGTTCTCTATGGATTCCGAAACTACTGTACCGATTTTAATGAACTTTTCAGGAAAACACTTTAGCATAGTTTGGAGAGTGTTCTTTATAAAGTTTAGTAGGTATTGGACTCGCTGTTGTCGAGAAAATAGTGGCTTAAATTTTGCATATAGATTAGAATTTTTTCCTTTTTTCATGATCGTATGGATATTAATTTGTTTCACACATATTTAATGAAAGATTTGGTTAACAGTGGGACGCCGGATTGGGTATAAGATCAATAAACTCCGGCTCCGTTTGACCGATCACCATGAAAGTTGTCACATACATACATACTATGTTCATGTATATTTTTCATTTAGAAGGTTTTTATGCTATGCACTTTGTACCTTCTGTAGCATTGAACCGATAACGATATATGTATACTTATACTGTTTGAAAAGATTTTAACCTAACCTCACATCAGGGGCGTAGCAAAGCACACCGGGCTTATTAGTAGGTACATGTATAGTCGTATATATTGTAAATCGATCATTGTTAATTAGAAATTTTAGACAAATGTTTTTATACTAAACTAGCGGAGCCCGGCGCGCGTTGCTACGGCCCCGTCGTGATGTTAGTGAGTGATTTTTGTAGTCATTGTTCCTTTCCCGCTCTAAGCTTTTTGTATTTTAGCATAATTAACTTTCAGTAGAGTCAAAATAAATGCACTTATAAACAATCTCCATGAATAAATACATATACATTCCAAGTTTCATGCTGATCGGTCAAACGGTGTTGGATTTCATTGCCGTTAAACTATTTTTCTCGTCCTATTTTATATATATAGATATATATATTATTTACGTATCTCCCCAATGCGAAATCCGTATCTCAAATTTTATACCTGTTTACAAGTTAAAAATCATAAGGAAGTCTAGCATTTTTGAAGTATTTTTTTTTTATCATACACCTTCACTTATCTTCACATTGTCATCAAGCTTTCAATCTCAAATCTTAACAATAAAACAAACTAAACTAAGGACCTGAAGTTTGGATTAAAACCTATCTCTATTATAAACATAAAAGAAAGCGATTCAAGGTATTTCATAATCGAGCACAATCTGCTATGTGCTACTACTATGAGTATTTTTGTACATTTTTGTTTTTTTATTTTTTTTTTGTTTATTTATTTTTTCTTTCTCATAACAAGTTGTTTTGTTTGTTGTTTATCTTTTACCTGCATTTCCATTTTGATTTTGTCTTCGTTGTGTCTTGCCCGGGGTGTGTCTATATATTGTAGTAAGTAACTTGTTGTAAATTTTTTGAAGATCTTCACTTAATTTGTGAAATTTTTGTATTTTTGAATTATTTTTTTTTTGTTTTTTTTTCCTAAAGTTATTTGCGAATTCCTCATATTCATTTATGTTACTAGTAGTAGTTTAAGTAAGAATTCATTCATAATAATACAATATTTATGGTGATAACTTATGATGGAAACAATATGGTATAGGTGTATAGGTGTGTGTGTATGAGGCATATTTTTGCAAGTTATTTATGATTATATACCATATGTAGGTATCTACATACATAGTATTGTATGTATTGTCAATGTTGTTTTGTTAAAATTATAAAAATTTCACTTTGTTTTGGGTGTTGGATCTTTCTCAGACTTACACATCCATCCATCTTCATTTCATATGATAAGAAATGCAAAAATTTTCAGCATACCCATACTATGTATGTAGTTAAACGTGACCGTATCGAATTTCAACTTATAAGATATGAGTATCGACAACTAGCTTTATCTTAATGTTTATATTCTCCAATCTGCACTATATGATTTGAAGGGTATTTTAAGTACTGTATGCAGAGAACAAGGATGCCCCACAATACATATATGGTATACTACAATCCATTCATGTCATTCTAGTCATGCCAACTTGTCCTCCATACTGTTTGTTCTTGTTTATTTGTTATCATTAAGAATTAGAGAAACGGATTCAAAATTCTGATACTCCCTTTCTTTATCCTATGGTGCAATAATAGAAAACTAACTATCTCTAGCTATTATGGATATTTGATGATACATAGTTTGATTGAAACTCAAAAAGTTTGTCATCATTCCAAATAAAAAATAGATTATCTAACTTTGTATTTTCCCCATGAAATTTGATAACATTTTGAGTATGTTATTTGAGTTATGACTCACATACTTAGTACTATTGTATGTATGAGTACCTACTATCATATTACTTAATCACTTCGCCTATTGGAGCTGACAGGATACACGATATGTTTCTTAAACAATACCACACATACTTGTATGTTACAATATTTCATTCATAGTGATGAAGTGACCAGTACTAACTCACTCACCACAAATGAACATATGTATGTATATACATTGTGTATATTTGAGTATTCGCATACTTTTATTTTTGATAAAAAAGAAATCTTTGATCATTTGGTAAATATATTGTAAATAAAGTAAATATGGTCAATGATGAGTCACTTAATAAGTCTCCTCTCACATTTCACTTTTGTTTTTTTAATTTTTTTTTTATTTTTGATTGAGTTCTCTACGTGAGAGTTAACAATGTTTTATCGGAGATTGGTTCATTGATACAAATATGTGGGTATACTATGTATATACGAATATGCTCACACATGTATATTTGTATATGTAGGTCATTACCTGTCTATATATCTTTATCATGTTACGCATCGCATTGATGTTCCCTGAATCATTTAAAGAAAAAAAAACCCATACCCTTAAAGTATTGTATTATAGCTAATTATAAGCCATTGCTATTCTGGTGATGATGGTGATGATGATGTTTTAAATTTGAATCCATGAAATCGTGAAAAAAATGTGCAACGAAAGTGATTAAAGTGAATTAATCATACGGAGCTGCTATTGTTTTGTAGTATATTTAATGGATGCATCGAATTCCGATCGGTTACTCTTTTTATAGGTACTTACTTATATAATACAGAAAATGTTGAAATCTTTATTTATTCTGTTATGATGCTCAAGTCATTTGATTAAACCTATCATTTAGTCAATTCATTTATAATTAAACTGAAGTGGAAATCGCATCTCATCGCATTGCATCAATCAATCAATCGATGAAATACAATACTATTAACTAAATAAATCACTTATGAAAGATATATGTATGTACCTATTGAATGAACTCGAATCGAATTGAATTGAGTGAGAGCGAGGCACACAATAAATGAATATGGATGCGAGTGTGTTTTCAGTTTGACAGAAGTCGGCATTCTGTGAAATGAGTTAGAATGAATTAAGGCAGGAACAGAATAGTGAAGCTGAAGGCCGAAAAAAAGTGAACAGAATGCGGGGTTCCATTATTGCTTTTATTTTGAATATCAATTATCTGTGCTTGTCTTTTGAGAGGCAGAGAGAAAGAGAGAGACAGATGATTTGAAGCCGAATGAAGTCAAATTGCTTTGACTCAAATTACTTTGACTTCACGGCTTAAGATTCAGCTTCAGACTCGGACTCGGACTCAGCTTTAGCTTTAGCTTCACATTGTGCTCATTCACATACAAACAGCTGCATTTGATTTTTTTACCGGCTTCACCCTTTACTTGAGTGCACAAATTAATTCGAATTCTTTCGGCGTTACATTCTATTTCACACAATTTATTTTGAGTTTTATGTTGATTCGAATGTCGTTTTTTTGCCACCATGCAGACCTCTAGTATGTATGTGTCCATCGCTACCAACGACTCTTTTTAATATTTCAAGTATCTTACGGATTCCGCGTTAATATTCCTCGTCTTTTGAGTCAATCCAAAAATTGGGATGAATTTTGATATAAATAAGTTGCTATTCAGCCAGGCCATGTCTAGTCATGGCTGGAACGATTGGTAGTCGAAAGGAGCAATATACCTGGTGAATACGATGGGTAAGGTAGGACATCCCATTGGAAAAACTCATACAAATTTTTTTTTTGATGACTTCTGCAACATATGACCGAGCTTTGTCGTGCTGAAAGATAACTTTGCCATGTCTTTTGGCATATTGGGGGCATTTCAGCTTCAATGCTCGACTCAATTGAATCAATTGTTGTAGGCAATGCTCTCCAGTGATTAGCCTGGATTAGCTCATAGTAAATGCAAAGCATTAGCTTCTTGCCATAAATATTCGGTTAGACCATTAAAATTGTGGATCCACATTTCGTCCCTAGTCACAATCCGATGCAAAATGACGTGTCTTGGCTTGAGTTCATACGGAACCCAATTTCCTTGTTTGTGCATCATACCCAAGGCCATAAGTCGGTTTAAAAACGTTTCTTGAGTAATTCCCAAGGTTTCATCGAGCTCCACTTGAGTTTGGCATCAATCTTAATCCAACAAATCATATTACTCAGCGTCTTCAAACTTTACTGAACTCATAGCGCGTTCTTTGTCGCTGGTGTCAAAATTGCTCTTAAAACACACCGGAACCAGTACTCACATGTTTTTATTGACGAGTTAGACAGGGCCTTAATTCGAATCACTCATGATGCGACAATTGATTCAAGTCCCATTTGACAACAACAACAGGGAAAATGACAAAATAGAGGGGTTGTTGTTGTAGATATGATTCGAGTGAAAGATTCGAATCTCAAATTGATACGCTATGATTCGGTTTTTTTTCGAAAGGTTACTCTTAGCAGTGTTAGGCAATTATCCCATGTACTAAGTTGGCAGCATTTTGATAATTACGTCGCTTTTTGTGATTGTCAGGTGGGTTCTTCTTCCTTTTTTGTTGCGCGCCACACAAAATCAAAACAAAAAACTAGTGTTCATGATACGAAATGGCATGTCTAAACACCAAAGTTTATCATCGTGATTCAGTCCTGTCTAACTCGGCTATTATACAGCAATCGATGTCCATCAGCTGCAGATTTCTTTAAATTAAAGATCAAATGTTCCCGCAAATGACACTTGTTAGGCGGCTTAAAACTCGACATTTTCGCACGAACAAAATAATGAGATGTTGATACAAAAACGCTAATACTTACTAACCTTGAAGTATTGTTGCCAGATGTCCGTCCAATCTTACGATGTAACGTTACCTACCTACCAACTTAACTAGAAGGGCATGCGGAGTTTATTCGTCTGCGTATCGGACACACTCAATTTTTGCACCAACACCTCGTCAAGGGATCAATTCACCCTCCATGTCCTCTTTGCGGGGTCGATCTCACCGCAAATCATGTACAGAACTCTTGCCAACATTTAGAGATCTTAACGGTCTCCTTTTTTGGTTCCCAAGCTCCATCCCAACTTCTAAATAATCCCTCACCCTTTAATATTTCCAACATTTATAATTTCTGTAAAAAATCCAACCTTACAATTTAGTTACTGAACATTACATCTTTAATAAATTATCATTAAATCGCGAGTCGAAGGCCCCAGCAGCTAGTCACTCGTTAAAATTAGTATTAAGTTTAGTATTATGTATTAGCAACCTTTGTTTTTTACTCCACTCATTCTACCAAATATCTAGCTCATTTTCGATACCTCCAAGATAATAAAAAGTAATTGCATTACAAATTTGAGATTTGAAATCTTTCAAACGAAGGCTTTGGACATGTGCTGGATGTAAAGCAGTTCAATTAAATGCTGCATTATTTTCCTGTGAAAATCTTTGCTTGAATGCAGATGTCAGTGAGTCTAGATAAGAGGAGGGTTCGTCCTATTTTGTTGCTTTTCTGCAACTCTGAGCACTCAAACATCGAAGGAAGCTTCATGTGCTAATTCCAAACACTCTTTAAAAATTTCATTGATTATAATTTCAGGTGCTGATCTGTGCGTTTCAATTACATTCAAAATTTAAAGTATGTGACCTCTGCATTTTATAATGTCGATGCTTTTGGACTGCATAACATTCACGACTGGTTGAAGAAGTTACACCTATCTAACTTCCAGAACCCAAAGAAGTTTCTTAAAAGCAGCTATATCTAAGACTATTCGCGTAACTTCTGGTGACCCGCAGGGTAGCCACCTTGTTCCGATATTATTCAATATTTTTATAAATGATTTGCCATAAAACATTCTAGCGTCTTGATGTATGCTGATGATGTAAAGTTATGCTTATCTATTGTATCTCCCATCCAAAAAAAATGTTTCTTCAACAAGATCTTGATTCCTTATCACAGTGGTGCACCATGAATTACCTCACGCTAAACTTTGACAAATGTAAAACTATGTCCTTTTACCGTAAAAATTTAACTGTAAACAGTTCAGCTCATAAATGATCACACTTTAGAACGTGTCACACAATTCAATGATCTGCGTGTTTTGATGTGTCCTAAGCTGCATTTCGGCATGCATATCTCTTTTATCATTAATAAAGCTAGAGGCGTTCTAGGATACATATATTAAACGTTGGTCTAAAGAGTTTAATGATCCTTACATTACTAAATTATTATTCACCTCTTTGGTTAGATCAATTCTTGAATACGCATCTTGTGTATGGGACCCACAGTTAAAAAAGTATAGTGATAATATTGAATCTGTTAAAAAACAATTCTTGCGTTTTGCTTTGCGTAGTTAACACTGGGATACTAACATCAACCTTCTATCCTACCAAGCCCGTCTTAAGTTAATCCACCTCCCAAAACTATCTAGCCATGGTGTCACTTTCCTGCACAATTTAATTGTTGGTAGTATTTTTTCCCCATCTTTGCTAGGAAGCATAAATTTTAATGTTTCTTCAGGTTGCAAGGATTTTTTCACCTATATTTATTGGGACCTGTAAGACCACTTATTTACAGCACGCCCCTTTTCGCGTTTTATGTCAATCGTATAACCTATATTTTGACCTGGTATCTAACTGTATTTCTTCCGATCAGCTAAAATTTAATCTTTTAACTCATCTTAACTCTTAGCTTTCTATTATCCACCCACCCACTTTACCTAAACTCCTTGCTACTTTACCTAAACTCACATCTGCATAGAGTGTTAGAGTGTGAGAGCGAGAGAAATGCATTAACTGATAAAGCAAGGAAATCAACGCCGTCAAATAAAAAATAATCGGCTTCGATGTTTTCAGTAGCAGCAAGCAGCAGGCCATGGATTTTTTTTTTACTTATTTGTTTTATTTGAATGACAATTATCAATATACATATATCAACCTACAGAACATGAACCGGAGAATATAAAATTCAAAATTAATACAAAGTTACAAGGAAATATTGGATTTTTTTTTTTTTTACAATGGCATACGACGGAGAAGATAATAAGTTTGAACAGCAATTGGAGATATTGGAACGACAGTTCTTGTGTTGTTATAGTCTTTCTGAATTGAAATTGGAGGTAAGTTAAATTTACCAACAATAAATTCTGACAATAGGTGTTAAATATTTCTTAGGTAGTTTTACCGAAACTGCTGAATTGGCAACAGCAGGAACGACTTTTTGAACATACCTGTGCGCATCCATTAAACAGGCAGTATCCAATTAAACTGGCATATCAGTTGATGTTTTTAAGAAACGTCATATATATGCTAGAAAGTAATCAAAACGAAATTCTTGATGACATTTATGAAGCCTATAGCGATGCGTTGCACCGAAGCGCTCTGTTTGAAGATGAGCTGATTGCTTATAAACATTATATTTTGCCTGCGTTTAATGTCAAGATAACATTATGTGAGTCTGACAGTTTAGTTTCCACGTGCTCCATAGGCCGTTGCTCGTGGCATGCTTCAATGGCTCTCACAGATTTCTTACTGTGCAATCCAGAAATTGTTAAAGACAAAACGTTATTGGAAATTGGTGCCGGCACAGGACTTTGTGGCATTATTGTCAAGAAATGTTTGGATGCAGAACAATATATTATGACCGATGGCTGTTATGAGTGCGTAGAGTTAATGGAGAATAATGTCAAACTAAATTTCAATACAGCTGATAAGCCGCCACCCATTCCGTCGTTGCTGGAATGGGACTGCGCTAGTGAATATCCGTGGGGAGAGTATAAGCAACCGCATTTGCTTTTGGCAGCAGATGTGGTCTATGATTCATCAGATTTTACGTCATTAATCATGTCTGTAAATTTCATATTTGCTAATGTAAATACAGATATCAAAATGTTACTAGCTGTCACAATCAGAAATGAGGTGACACTGGAACAGCTTATAGATAAATTGAGTAAGTCTATATATGTTTCTCATTATGTTGATGATGATGTTAATGAGAATTTTGTGTGTTTTCTTTTTTTTATATTTAGAAAAACTGGCGTTCGAATTTAAAGAACTTAGCACTATAACGCCAGACAAAGGCCATATATACTGGGATCGTTCAACAAAAGTCAAGTTGTATGAAATACAACGAAACAAAGCAAAATACGAGCAATTCAAAAGCCTATGTGAATCAACTTGCCGTTTAAAAATCCATTAACACATACATAATGTACATATGTTCCATATCTAATCTTATCCTCCCTCCGTCCGAGTGCCATCATGCTGCCTATTTCTAAATGAATTAATAAATGCAAATAGAAATCATATCATTATTTTTTTTCTTCATTTGCTTTTAAAGTCTGAGTAATCCATGGCAAATAAGGTTCATTGCCATTTTCTATCAATAAGGAAATGAGTTGGGCGACACTATAAGGATGATATGTTCTCTTACCCCCATAAGGATTACTAATTGTCAACGAAATTTGTGCTAATCTTTATCAACATTAGGTATTCACAGTATAAATGGACTGGATTTGGGGTATAATGTTGAAACAGGCGGCTAAGATTATGTTCCATGATGCCGCGTGCCAATTTTTTTGGTAGAGTTCTCTGCGGGTGTGGTCACAAATAAATGTATTTATAGAGAAACCAATCGATTGCCTATAGATTTTAAGCAAACTTCATGCTTATGTTATTATTTTTTATAATAATAAATTATAAAGCTTTCAGCTAAGGGGGACTGTTAAGAAGAATAGGAGGAAAAATTAGAAAAGTGCAGCACCAAACTTGAGTGGGAATCGAACCCGGGACTATTGTGTGTCAGATCGGCTCATTAAACTGCCAGTGACTCTAACGTTATTAAAACTCTGCTATGGAAAATAAACTTTAAAATCTTAAATCGCCTAAGATTATTGTTCCTCCTCTTAAACTTCAATTTTGGAAGATTACCCATTTATATCAAAATCTTACTTATTCTATAACAATAGAATATTATTTTCATTGATAAAACTATTCATGCATTTGGAACATTTCTCCATATGTCCATTCATCAAAGAGACAGGTTAGGGCTGGTGTGACACAATGCAGTGTACTTGCATTATTATTTGTATTATTTGAATACACTATTTACTGCGGACATGCCGAATTTCAATGATCCTAACGTCTTGCTGGCAACATATGCAGATGACACTTGCGATCTATACAAATCTGGCTCTCCCATAGCAGAAATGATCAACAATTATCTGCAGTGATTGCTTGCCATCAATTCAAGCAAATCATCTAGGCTGAGGCATTTGCCCAGATATCACATTCGGCCCAGAGATCATCCCTAACGTGGATGAAGTGCGGTACCTCGGTCTAATTCTAGACAAACTAATCACCTGCCATCACGACAAAGTTGCGGAAATTAAACTGGCTGCTTCGCCCAAATAAGCAAACAAAAGACTGATTTACAGGAAAATAGGCCCCATACAAAATTTGGGGTCCCTCTTCTGCGAGCAACTTTCAAAAGAAGACAAATCACAGAAGCCCCATGGTTTGTCTACAATACCCTGCATAGTGATCTCAAGTTACCTACAGTTTTTGATGAAATAAATTTGCGCAGCAGCCATCATGTTGTGTTAGAAAGAAAAAGATCATTTCTCAAGTACATAGTATGTATTACAGACTCCAATATTGAGCTAAAACAATTCTATACATTGAAATAGATAGTGTGCAAATATGCGCAAAAGTTATTAATTTTATCTCATAATAACGTGTAGTTAACGAATTTGAGGGGAGTTGTGCCAATGATCCATCGTTTGGAACATGTCTTAGATTGCTCTTGATAGCTTTGGCTCATTTCCGCTGTTTCAATGCATTGCCAATGGGGGAAGTTGAGTTCTCGAGTATGGCGGTGTCATCTGCATAAATTGCTACGAGCAAATTATCATTTTCTATAGAATTGACGCAAGGACAATACCCTGTGATACACCAGCCTTGATGCGCTTTATTCCAAAGTCTGCATTACGAACTCTTACGAAAAAAGTTCCATCTGTTGAAAAGCTATTGAGCATGAGATATTGCTTACCTGGAAGAAGCCTTATCATTTTGTGGAGTAGTCCGTCTATCCTTATTCTGTCGAAGCTTTGAATGATGTCCGAAAATACATACATTTATGTTTCAGACGCACATACAATAGAATATGGTGAACAACTCTACACATATGTGTAATTGTTCTGGTAATAGTTCATGCTGAGCTCGAAAGCCAAGCTTATGATTCGGAATTATTGTAGGAAAATTCGTACTGTCTTTCAACATTGAGACAAAAATATAATGTATGGGAGGTATCCCTCGTAGTGCTCTGAAATTTATATGGCTGGTGGATACAATTAGAAACTCATAGTTTCTAAATTTCAAGTCGATAGTACAGGGGGTGTTATTTTGATATTCAAAGAAAAATGGAATTTACTGAGATAAATGATCGGATGTTTATTTCATTATAAAGAGGAAGGTATGCCGTTAATAGTGGAAAACAACATCAGCCAAATGGCCACCACGACCACGCTTACAGGACCATATCCTTTTCATGAAATTTTCCATAACCAAATTGCAAAGTGGCTGCACTATGTCCTCGATAGCCTCACGAATTCCATCTTTGAGGTCTTAAATCGACGCTGGGCTTTTGGCGTAGACCTTTTCTTTTATGTGGTCCCAAAGGAAGAAGTCGCAAGGTGTTAAATCACAAGATCTCGGTGGCTAATTGCGATCACCTCTTCGAGAGATAACACGGTCCAGAAACTTTTCCCGTAAAAGATCAATGGTTTCGTTGCTTGTGTGGTACGTAGTGCCGTCTTGTTGAAAGTAAACATTGTCCAGATCAATACCATCCAATTCCGGCCATAAAAAATCATTAATCATCCCTCGATAGCGCAAGCCATTCACCGTAACTGTTGCTCCAGCCTCATTTTTGCAAAAGTAAGATCCAATAACCCCGCCGGACCATAAACCGCTCCGTCACACGTTGAGGATGAAGAGGCTTTTCAACAATAACTCTTGGGTTTTCTGAGCCCCAGATGCGACATTTTTACTTGTACACGTAGCCACCGAGGTGGAAATGGACCTCATCAGTCAAGATGATTTTTCGATGGAGTTCCGGATCATTTCTATGCATTTCAAGGACCCAATCAGCAAAGACACGACGATGTTGATGATCGGCCGGCTGAAGTTTTTGTGTTAACTGAACTTTATAAGTCTTTATGCAGAATACAGTGTAATGACGTTTGTAGAATGCCCAATTCCAAAGAACGATGGGTTTTCTTCAACACTTTGGGCTACAGCAGCAATATTGTCAGTTGTTCTTGAGCGACGTGCACAGGTTTTATTATTCACATCACTAACTTGTCCCAACAGCTCGAATTTTTCTACCAATTTCTGTATTGCTGTCCAACAAGGTGCTTCACGACGACCCAAAAATGTTTTAGTTTTACGAACCAAATTGCCAATCTGCCAAATTTTCACCATTTTTATAGTGAATTTTAATAATTTCAATGCGTTGTTGAAGCGTGTATCGTTCCATTATTATTAATGGCGTAGTTTCTACTTGTCAAATGTCAAAAAAATGACAACTTCAAAAGTGACATCTACCGAAATAGCGGGCTATTCAAAATAACACCTCCCTTTACAATAAACAAAAAAGTTTTTGTAATTAGAACATTAATTTGGTTTTGAGTTTGTATGGGAAGTACCCCTCCTAGTAGTTCGAGGGTCTTGAAATTTATAAGGTTAGTGGATATGAATCAGGAACAAATAGTTTCCAAATTTCAAGTCGATAGTACAAAAAACAAAAAAAGTTTTTCTAATAAGAACATGAATTTGTAACTAGAGTTTGTATAGGGTATAGGCTAGTATAGTGCACTGTGCCATGGAAGAAGGAGAATTCATTCAATTGAATGAAGTTGATTGAAAATTTCAAGGTGAATGATTTGCACAAGATTGTTTTATGACACTTGTGGATTGATACAGAGTCTGCACACATGTTCCAATTTTTATCTAATACTATATAGAAAATATCTACATACGGGTACCATATATTCCATAATCTATGATATAGGTATATAAAGAAATGAAAAAAAATATGATTAATGTTTTTATAATTGTTTCAATTTTTAATTTTCATTCTTTAAGTTGACAATTCAATGCAATTCAAATTTTTATAATGTTGTAGGCTTTTTATTTTGTCCTCATAATTTTAAGAATTTATCAAATAAATTTTTTTTTTTTTTTTTTTGGTTTTTTTGGAATACTTAAAAATCTACCAATTTCTCTTAAATACATACATACCATGTATAAATAAATTTATATATATATATATAAATATGTATATATTTATTATATAACCTTTTAAACAAGTAAAAAAAAAAGAATTCGGTAAACTAACATTACCATTTAACACTCTTTTTTTTTTTTTTCTATTTTCTTATAATAGTACGATCGATTATTATAATATTTTTTTGTTTTTTCTTGACACTCATCATTTTTGGGTTTACTTACTAAGTATATGTAGTAAATGTGAAGAGTATTTTTTATCTGTACGTATAATATAATATAACATGGACATCTAATCGAATTGCATATTTCAAAACGATTTCTTATAGTGTGTATGTGTATGTCTGTGAATGGGTGTGTGTGTGTGTATATATATATATATGTTTATGTGTGTGTGTCTGATTTAATATTCTCTCTATATAAGTTAATGATGTATAGAGATTTAAAGTTTTATTAAGTTTTGTATATCATTATATATATATATTTTTTTTTTTATTTTTGTTTTCTTTGTTATAATCAAAGTGAACGGTATCATAAGTTCGTAACAGGGTGAAGTAGAGCTCTTACTTAGATCCACTAAGTTATATAGAAGTAGTACGTACCATACATACTATATAAGTAAGTACCATAAGTCATTAATTACAAAACGATTATATTATGTAGAGTCACATATATACGTACTAAATATACATTGTAGTATAGTAAGTATATGGATGTTTTACTGGTAGTATAGAATCTCAATAATATTGTATGTAGTATTTAGATATATGAAAATAAAGCCTTTAATTTATGAATGAGAGAATTTGTTCTCAAATGAAAGTTTTCTTCGATCGGACCACTTACTAATAAATATAACTTTTGCTTCGGATACTATTGAAGTAGATATGATACACTTCTTATGACTTTAACATACTACCTACTATTGTTGTATTTTGACTTGGATATGTCTATGTTTTTTTTTTGCTTATATAAGGGTGCAATCCAAAAAACTGTTGATGTAGCTAAATATCTATAGTTTATATCTAGTTACACCACTCTATAGCTGAAGAATCAAAGAATTGTGTAAGTGAGGACTGTGTTGCCATTATACAAATTACTCTGCTCTCTTTGGTTTCTGCTGTCTTGTATCTTCTTCTTGCTTGATTTAATTGAATTCTATTCAGTTCACAATACTACGTGTACAATATCTCGTATTCCTCATTTTTTTTTTTTTTCCTTGCATTCGTCTGTTTAATATTGTTGATTCTTCTTTAGTGTTTTTGTTGATCTTAACATTGGAAAACAGACACCAAGCAAATATTATTAAAGTTCAAGCAAAACGGCTTTTTTTAATCTTCCATCAATAATAGCTAGTGGTCTTCATTACTACTGCAGCGATTTGCCATAGGTGTCAGTTAAAATAGACAAAAGTACAGATTGTATTTTTTAATCAACATATTTGCTTAAGCAGTCATTTTTTTTTTATTTCTTTTAAGACCCCTCTAGGAAGCATATGGTTTCTACAAGACATTTCCAAGTATTTCTATCTTTAGCTGCTATTTTTGTGTCGTCCCATATGGTTTTGCAAGCCACAAGTTCCTTTGTCACTGATCTTCTTAATGTATTCTTCGGTCGTCCACGTTTTCTGTTTCCTTGTGGGTTCCATTCCAAAGCCATTCGCGTGATGCTGTTACATGGTTTTCGCAGAGTATGGCGCAATCATTTCCATTTTCTTCGTTTTACTTGGCGGAGTAAGGATTCTTCGCCGGTGATTTTCCAAAGGTCTTCATTGCTGATGGTATTAGGCCAGAATATACTGCATAAATTTCGAAAACATTTGTTTACGAACACTTGCAACTCTTATATGATGGAATTTGAGATCATTCAAGTCTCACTGCCGTATAATAACGTGGATTTTACGCATGCTTTTAAGAATCTTAGTTTTGTATTGGTGACATCCTCTTCAGCTCCACCATCGACTGTGACTACGCAACCTAGGTAGCAGAAACTAAATTTGCTGTTATAATGACAATAAAATTACACACTTTGTGAAAATTTTAATTGTCTACCTATTATGGTTCATGAGATAGAGTTCACTGACGGACGGATGGACGGACAGCGTTGGCTTAGTAATGGTATCATTTGGCCTCATAGTGCAATATTGAAACTTCTCCAATAACGCTAGACAATACTATTATTCTATTGATTAAACAAATATGCACCAGAAATCTTGTGATAATACAGTAATTATTGATGACCCATTTTTAATCGTCTTCCTTTCCAATATGCCCAGTAGAGCCAGAAAGCGACTGTCACGTGCTGTTTCATTGCCCACGGTTCATCAATGAGCGAACTGACCTTGAAACAGCATTCGGCGAAGAAGTGACGGAGTCAAATCTGGTCACACATATGTACGAGGATAGAAGAAAGTGGAATGCGGCAAGTGCAGCAGCTGCGAACATATTGAATACACTGCGGTAAACGGAGAACGCACGCAGCTCTGCTGAACTTGCTGAAGGAGTTTCGCGACAAGCAATGGATATCATTGCTCCCGGACTCGGACAGAATGACTAAAACTAACGATTGAGTAGTAATATACTCACAACGGCCGCCCGACGCACTATCTAATCGGTGAAGTTCTAGGAGGACTAACCGTCGGACATGAGGGAGGGTTTAAGTTCCACACTACGGCAACGGCCACAGGATTTCGATGCTTCCCTTCCTCGGCAAGAAAAAAAAAAAAAAAATCGTCTTCCTTTTTCGTTATCATCACTTTTCTGCATTGCACCACCTATATTATGTAGTATAGTATAAGCAAAAACAAAGACTTATTCACGGAAAACACTAGGCTGTGTGTACGACACAGGCACACGCCCCTTTTTTTTCGATATACGAGTATGTATGTAAGTATATATGTAGGTATGTGTGTAAGTATATTATTATTATTTAATATTTAAATATGTATATATAAATATTATTATACACTTCACACTTAGTGTGAGAATGTATTATCACTTTAATTTGATGTTTGTAATGTTGTTAAGAAAGAAATACCGCAAATCCCATCAATTTAACTATACGTATACTCGTCAATATATAGTACCTCGTATATATCTAACCATCTATCTATCAATCCATCTATCTATCCATTTGTTCTTTTAGATTTTTCAGATGTAGAAGATATTTAGTTAGATAACTTGAATGTTTGTGTAAAAATTGATTTATGTTATTGCATCCATTGGTAATATTGTCGATCAATCGATGGATCGATCGATGAAATCAACCACTTTAAGGTTATGCGAAGAAGGCGGTTTTCTTTTCTTTTCTTTTCTATTATATTTTTTTCTTTTTTCATACAAAAACATATGATTTTAATTGGATGGTGGTGGTGGTGGGGGGTGTGGGTGTGGGTGTGGGTGTGGGGTTGGTGTTATGGCAATAAAAGCATGAATATTTTAATATAAAATATACCTATAATATTTCTATACAAACAAACATGTAGTAGTAAAAAGAACTTACGTGAAGTGTACGAGTGATTTAGTGAGTATATCGGCTTTGGAAAGACCAAAGATTTCTTTTTTTTATATTTTCCTACTGCTAAATGATTCAATAAATCGTCGATTGACACAAAGATTTATTGAATTATTATAGTAGTAGTACCTATGTGCATAACGATGACGATGAATTTGATGTTCTGATACCTTTCACATCATACTTAGTACAAACAATGTCCTTAAGATGCATGAAAGTATAGTACATAGTACTAGAATCGTGGTGTGTGGGTAGAGATCTTCTCTAAAGATCAGCCACTCGGTATTCAGTGTTTCAGTTCAGAGTAGAAATTTTGGCACAGACAATGATCGAACTAGAGTTCTTCGATTATTGGAAGAGCTTAATATTACCTACTACCATATGTAGTAGGATTACAAAATTTATTTTATAATGGTTTGCAAATTAAAACGATAGTTAGTGATTTTGATCTTGATAATTTCAGTACTATGTGTATTTGATATTGTTCCCATATAAACTTAAGAAGAGTATTTATGAGATTTTATATGAAAAAATTTAGAAAATTCTTCAAAATAAACAAATGAATTTCAACATTTAATCGATTTCATCAATTTTATGGTTATGAACACACATAATATACGAGTGAGTATGTAGGTACTAGAAGTACGTAATGTGAAAGGTATGTAGTAGTAGTACGTTACCTATATAAGCTTCGGTAAACCGAAAATATTGCTGTATCTTGTTATACTATTGTATAGTAAGTAAGTAAGTATATTCTTGTAAATATTGAATTTCACGCTCATTTGTTTTGTTGGTCGTCATTTATTGAAATAGTATATATATTTTTTTTTTTTTTTTTTTTATTTTTTTTATTATCTTTTCTTCTTGTGTTTTTCATTTTATTTTTTTAATTATTTTTTTTTTTCCATTTTTTTTTTTTTCTATATATAATACATATACATATATGCATACTGAAACAACATTGAAAAGTATCCAAGTTAGTTGTGATTTAAATATTTTTATACTATACTATATAAGTGTACGTATGTATGTATGTATATACATATATATTTTCTTTTTTTTTTTTTTTTTGTCTATATTTTTCTATTTTTTTCTTCAATATTTTGGTTTTTGTTTTTGTTTTGCTTTTTAGATATGATAAAAGTCGTAAATTTTTGCCTTAGAATGTACGAGAGTATGTATGTAGAGTAAGAGATGATTACCTATATAATATGTAAGAATATGTATGTATGTATGTATGTATGTAGTATGTACATAGCATATTGAAATAAGTAGTATATAGTATTACCTATTTGGCTATGTAGGTCCCAAAAAAAGGCAAAAATCACATAGTAAGTAAGTATAATAATAGGTAATAATAGTAAGTAATATTTAAAATAAGAAAAATAAATATGTATGTATAAAAACTTTGGTTCTTCCAAATCAGTAACATATAATCACTTATAATGATACTCTTTTCACACATTGAATGAGTAATAAGTTAAGATCTACTATGGTACTAGTATACTAAGAAGAAATTAATAAGATTGGGAATCCCCAGTCAACAGCATAGGGGTATAGGACTCTTTGTATCAAAGGGACATTTTGCAGGGGCGGACAATGATTTTGTGGGAAACTGTTTTCGACTATTGTTTACAAGCCTAAGTCAACATATTTCCCAAACTCAATATTAGTATTTTCAGTATAATTGTCATCTTGATGAACAATAATATCGTCCTCAGAAGGTTATTGGCAATCAAGATCAAGATCAAGTCGATTTTTTTAGCATAAATTCAATTTTCCAATTCTTTTCATGTTCCAGTGAATGAGTTCATTTGTTCGTTTGTTGGTTGGTGAATATGCAAAGTTTTTCTAATAAGAACATGAATTTGGATCTGGGTTTGTATGGAAGGTACCCCACTTAGTGGTCCGAGGATCTTGAAATTTATATGCTTCATAGATATTATAGTACAAAAAACAAAAAATAGATATGAATTTGGATCTAAGGGTACCCCTCTAGTGGTCCTATTTGACTAATACCAACAAATGTACTGCATATGATAAAAAGAAAGGTTCGTGCAAAATTTTAGCTCTCTAGTTTTTTGAATTTATGCCAAGAAAATCGATTTTTATCCCATAGTGCACTGGTTTTCTTTTTCTCATGGCATTACAATCTTCCGCCTTCTTCGGTTAGATTCTTTTCAGCTAAGGTTCCTTCCTTTTTGTATCTAAGAGCTTTTTAAATATTAGATTTTTTCATAATTCACAATATTGGCCATTGTTTTCAATAGATCCACCCCTGGACATTTAATAGCCTAAGTGGGTTATTAATGCATGTTAGCATGTACATATATATTGTTTTAATATACAATACCATAACAGATAATCGGACAAAGAAATTGTTCGCAGTGGTACTAAGTAGGTACTATTTAGTTCAGATAGGTGTGTGAAGGGTATATAAAGTAAGAGGGTTCTAGTCCGGTAGGTCGTCTAGCTTTATAATTCCTGAAGCAGCATTAAGATTTATTATTATTTATTTATTTGTTCTTTAGAAGATACAAATTTATTTGGAATTTATTGTAATAAGCATATGTCAGATGCGATAAGCAAAATCATTGAATAGATGTTTCATTTTGTTCATTTTAGTTATTGCCATTGAAGGCAAATAAAGAAAGTTAATATTGCACACATGTAATAATAATTCAAATTGAAATTGTAAGTATGACTCTAATACCGCGATGCTTGTTTGTTTGTAAACACTGAAATTGCTTTCATATCTCGTCATATGCGTTTGTCCAGATACATCATAGTACAATAGCCAGTCGTCGTTCATTTCTTAAGAATGACAAAAGGTGGATGACAAAGGCACACTCACTCACATACACACATACGATATTATTTTCTCAATAATTCTTCGATATATTTATATTTCAAATAAATAAATAAATAAATGTATTGTATTGTATTAATATGTACTTATCTATCGAATGTGCAAAGCACAAAGAAGAATAAAGCAATATCAATTGTCAATAACAAATATTAATAATGATAGTATGCACTACGACAAAAGAGTTGATACAATACTCTCAATATTCTCATAATAATAATAAAATACATACTAGTAGATACACATTCATACTAGGAAATATTAATGAAATCAAATACAATACAATATTTAAAACAATAAAAAATATATGGCATGTATCTATATATTTCTTCAATTGCAAACAAACAAATAGGGTATTGTATCAGTATGCTGAAAGATGAAAACTTATCTAATTATGTGCAATATTAGAATATATTGTATAAATAAATACATAAATACAAATAAAAACCAGAAAGAAGATTATCTTTGGCTATGCCAAAGTTGTAATACTCTTCATGATTCTGTGAATGAGCATACAGAAATATTATATGAAGGATTTGACTAAAGCGTCATTTACATTTGGTGAGTTTGCAATCTACTAGCCAGCGAGAATTCACTAGTTGCCAGTAAATTTACCTAATTGCGAGTATTTTGTAAACAATCTACTGAGAAAACTTGAAAGGCGTTATAACTTTACTCGTTGTTCGCTGGCTATTAGAACTCTCATACCCACACATTATGTCTTATTTTCAAAATGAATATTTCAGTTGTTTACAAAATGACTTAACAACTGAGCGAGTTTCTAAATTCATTGCTTTTCAGCCTGCAAACTCACCAAATGTTAATGAGTCATACGGGTATGTGCCAAATGATTTCAATTTCTCTGTAGTTGTGCTAGAAAGCGCAGTGATTTCATTTTCCGAACTTAAATATTTGAAATGCAAATTTATAGGTACTTAAAACAACTGAAATGCTGAATTCTTTAAATGCAGATACCCAAGGAAAACAATAACCTACACTTGTTCATATTTTTTATAATTTCAAATAAGGAACAATTTAACCAAACCGTATTTATAAACATCAGAGATTTCAAAACCATCGAAAGAGATTTCTGACATCAGAGAATTGTAATATGATAGATATTGGGTTGAAAGAGATTTCTGGCACATGCTTGAATATATTATTTTAGGAAAATAATCAACGTCAACAGATGACTTTCACACAAAGTCAATTGCAGAAAGTTCAAGCTTCCAGTAACAATATTAAAATAATTGTTATAATTGTCACTAGAAGCTTCAATTCTCTGCAATTGCTTTTGTGTGCAATTCATCCGTTGATGTCGACTATTTTCTTGAAATAAATTATAATTAAATAATAAAATCCGGTGAGTTAACTTAAATATATGCCTAAGCATGTCATTATAGGGGATCTCAGTATAAGCATATACATATAAGATATATTTCATAGAGTCAGTATATCATAGTCATATGTAGATGGCTCATATATTGTTTGTGAGTGTTGTGCAAAAGAAAAGTTTTCATAACAGAATTATCTATAGATATTTTACGTAATTCTCTCCACTGGTCTGGTCTGGTTTGGTTTGAAATACTATCAACTTCATTAGAAGCGATAAATGTAAGTATTTATCTTGAATATTCCACAAATATTTCTAAATGTTGCTTATACGCAGTGTGGAACATATCAATCCATTAGGTGTTTCAGTATAGCCACGTACCTCAACTAACATTTATGCTACTACTTAGTTAAAGATGACCGAAAAGACAATGCAGTAAATGAAGTTCTTATTTCAATTTTCTAATTACACTGGGCGACTCGATTTTTCTAACATAATTAAGATAAGATGTTTTTTTTATTTGTCTATTAAGGTGTTTTTTATTAATAGTCTGAATACTATTGTCATGTACCCTCGTTTATAATGCATTAGACATTCATTTCCCATTTCAATTTCTTCTTCATAGGTTTCATCATTCTGAAACATTCTGTTTGCGTTTCTTGTTCTTGTCGTTCATTCTTGGCATTATAGATTCAAACAACTTTAATTAATTTACAAAGACAACTTCATTGATTTTAAAAAATGTCTCTAGGCCACCATATAATTATTTAATATACAAAATCTTAATTGTGATTAATTAAAATGTATTGTACATGAAAATCTTTCGGAGAAAATTCTTTAAATGACAGTGAAAACTAGAGATCTGCGTGGCTTTCCTCACAACTTAAGTCCAATAGAATGAATTGAATTGAGTGAGAGCGAGACACGAAATGAATGAATATGCATGCGACTGTGTTTTGAGTTCGAAGTCAGTCGGCATTCTGTGAAATGAGCATAGCCGAACAGATACGATTTAATTCGAATCTCACATTGTGTGTAGTAGTAATAAGCAGAATAAATTCTAAACAAAATTTTCCATTTCATTTTTTTGTTTGTTTTTTCTTTTCCTTACGCACAGCAAACAAAAACAACACTTTATTCTTTTGCAAAAAAATGAAGGCAATCGAATTAATTCGAAAACAACCTCGCATTCTCACTCTTTGTGTAAATGTTGTGCGTCTGAGTCTGACGTGAGTACACAAATTCACTCACTGCTTTCGGCGTTGCATTCTATTTCACTCAGTTTATACTGAACATTGTTGATTCGAACGTAGTTTTTTTGTCATCATGCAGAACTCTAGTGAAAACCGTATCAAAATCCTTTCAGTGGCTTAGAAGTAATCAGTACTCAAACTTTCTAGCTTTCGACTTTGGTTTACACTATGTTATTTATAATATAGAAAAAAAAAAAAGAAAAATCAAGTAGAAGAAGTTAATTGTAAATTTATTTTAATAGGTACTTAAAAGTGTATAAGTTAGGTATATCTACAAATAAAATAGTATTTCAGTGTTATTAAAAGATGATCTCGGCTGGAAAGGATATGCAAACGTCCTCATTGGACCAGAGCCATTGTGCGGCCTGCCTTGGAGTTCAACGAAAACTAACCTCAATGGCTGGATGACAAATCGCATCGCTATTGGGTTAACATGAAAATTATTAGAGTGAATAGAATTATGCCAACTATGTTAGATTCCGTCAAATCACACAGGAATTACTGGGATTCAGGTTTCTTGACAGGACATTGCAACATTTACATATATAAACAGTCGGATCAGTCGTAACGATCTGTGTAGACTGTGTAATGAAAAAGAGGAGTCACATACGACTTATGTCACTGCGAGGAGCGACTTGTTAGGAGGCTAGTGTTTGGAACCAGTTGAAATTGCAGATTTGTCTCCGAAGAAAATCTTGGCATTCCTGATAATGAATAGCAGAATCTCGGATGCACTGGGATTACGGGGGTTGTCACAAAAGGCACACTTTTTGTTTTAGTTCCCGCCTTTTCCCATATCACCGACTTTTTGTTGGTTATGGTACATGAAAAATGTGATTCTTTCACCCTTACACATAAAACTTGGTTTAATGAAATATGTTTTCAAGGCCATGGATGAAAATAATACGAGTAAAGGAAACTGTTTTCTCCAAATTAAGTGATCCCACACATATAAGAAAATTTATAAAGAACAATGAATCTGTTGAAAAGATTATCAATAGCGAACAAGTGGCTTTGTTGTAGTTTCAAGGATTTTTAGGATCATAAAGCTGAAAATGACAAGTTTTTAATAAAGGAATGTTGTTATAAAAATGTGAAGCGATATCTTTTTCCCCCTCCCTAATCTTGGGATGGCGAGAGATGAACATGGTGAATACTTTTACCAGGATAGGAAACAGATAGAAGAGCGTTACCAGCGTTTATGGACTGCCAAAATGTTAGGAAATGACTGTTAGTTTGTAATGCAAAGGATCTTATTATTCACAAGAGGAAAATTTAATATTTCTTTAAGAATATTATAATTACTATTTAACACTTAAATCTGAGCTAGTATTTTGATTCATAACAGATGGTTGAATACCATTATAGAAGAATGATCTAATCATCAGAATTAAATACCATTGAAAATCTCTTTGACATATGGTAAGTAGGTACTATAAAGAAGCTCCTCAGTCAGCAATTTTCTGTCAATGGAGTGAATGAAGTTCTTATTTCAATTTTCAAATTATTAGACTTGAATAACATTGATCGCTCAATGTTTTTCTGATATTGAAGATGGTTGTGCCAAGCTATAAAAGTAGAATAGAATAGAATAGGATAAAATATTAGTCACAAATAATAATTTAAAAATTTCAATCCTACTCAGATAATACACTTTGATCTTGGCCATAATGCCTGAAGGACTACCATCTTTCACTGTGATATTATTTCTTATTATGTGTGTCCATTTACTTATGGTTATAAAAAAATAAATGATGTGCTTTTGTTTTGCACAGTACTGTACTGGATATACGAGTTTATAAATACATATAAATATTGTACAATATTAACGAGTGTAATCAATAAAAAAAAGAGGGGTTGACTTTCTGTTCTCTATGAAATATCGTACAATAAAGTTCCGAACATTTCCTCAATTATTGTACTCGTATTTTATTTAAACGGAACTTTTACTTTATATGTATTTTTTTTTTTTTTGACATTGAGAGTATGTAAAATATATGAAATTAATTGTATTGTACAATAATATCTTATTGTTGTCTGTTGTTCTGTTCTGTTCTGTTGATAATACCATTGCTCCATAGAGGAAGTGCATAGCAACAAATTGAACTCATATGTGTGTGTATAATCGCCATTATCATCTATCCATTATCTATCTATGTATCTATCTAGTATTGTATGTAGTACCCATCATTGAATTATCATTTATAGTATGTACAGTAGTTGTAAGTAGTTATATACTAAATAGTACATACCTAAATACCATAAGTACCTAGTACTTGTACTTATTACAATAATTTCTACATAAACTTTTTTATATCAATATCAATTTTACTTCCCTAATGCTCTTCTCTCTCTCTCTCTCTCTCTCATTACTTTCACTTCGTTTTAAATGCTTAGGTGGTATAGGGTATTTAATAGCGAGCCTACCTGACAATAACGCTTTTATTTTTATTATTATTATTATTAATAATAATAATAAATATAATATTATAATTTAAATATAAATATTTATTTTTGTTTTTAATTTTTTTTTTCTTTTTTATTTTCTATCTGTTTCCTTTCTTATACACATAATACATAGTACATCATAACTACATAAATGTGTGTGTGTCTGTGTGTGTGTGTATGTGTGTGTGTTTAATATATGTATTGTTTTTTTTTTTTTAAACCTATGTATGTTGGTTGTATATAGTACCTATATATTGTATATATGAGAAAGTTTCTTAAAATTAATCATAAAAAAAAAAACTGTCTCTACTCTCACAGATATTTTATTTATGTGTATTTTTATGTATTTAAAAGACATTCAAATGATGTTTATCATGTTTATCATGTTATTTGGTTTTGGTTTTGGTTTTGTTTATCCATTGTTATTTCTTTTATGCTGCGCATATTATTTTTCTAAAATTCAAAAAACAAATTAATGACCGTCAATGGAGTTTAACTCCATTCCATGGTAACACCCATGATAGCCTATAATGGCCCATGAGATAATATCCATTTTACCATTTTTTTTTTTTTTTTTTGACCGGTAGCAACCATTGATTACATATGAGTATTTCTATTTCTAGTTTTTTTTATGTATTTGTATTTGTTTTATAACCGCTTCTGCTGCTGCTGCTGCTGCTCTACTGCTACTGAAGTAATTGTTGATATTGTATGATCAGTGGTGTAGCTAGTTCTAAGCCAAATAACTGCAACAATTCCTTGCGATTAGTTTTCCATAGATAAATTTGCTGCCGAAGTAGTTCATTTGCTTGTTGTTCTTGCATAAGGAGTACACATATTGTAAGTAGAAGTAACAAAAATGCTGTCGGTGGTCGTTTTTTTGTTGAGTGTCCATGATGCATTGCCGCCGGATGTTCGCCTGTTGGACAACATAATGAAACCAAAGCAAAAATATTGATGGTTAAAAGTACTTACTATTGTATATATGTAGTATAATACAATATAAAGTCAAAGTTCTACTAGTATACGACACATATACAATACTATTTTCAACATTCATTCATTCATTTTGTTCATTACAATTACAATTAGACATGCAACATTTCTGTTAGTCAGTCAGTTAGTCAGTCAGTCACTCAGTCAGTCAGAGAGTGGTCAGTAAAATAGTCATTATGCACTCAATCATTGCTCTTACCGAACACACACACACACACACACACACACATTTATGTGGAGTTAATGGTTACCCTGGATACTGCACACACAATGACTGACCATTACCACCAACGTCATGTGTTGTATTTGTGCATTCAAATAAGTATCCATATAGTACACATACACTGGCATATACTATCGTACATAGTACCATATACAGACATACATATGAGTCTATGTAGTATATACTGTGCTTTTTCATCTCCTTCCTCCACTCCCTGGTAAAAGTGATCAACCATAATCGGCTTGTACTACTAGTAGGTATACTATTATAGTAGTAGTACATTGCATATTGGTATATTTATGGTTATAAGTAGTACATTTGGTTTCACATGTTGCAAGAATAACACTAACTATGACTACATACATTTGTACTCACCATCGACAATATGGACCCGCACCGATGTTGGATTCGCATTTGAGGGTGTGCATGTATAAAGTCCCGAATCCTTTTGTATTGCTTTTTGGACCAAAAGACGACTGGAAGTAAGGACACCTTTCTCGGTGACTAATGAAATCCCACCACGAGGTGAATCAAAATTTATAACCTAAACACACAATTTACAAAAATACATAAGGAGTATATAGTACAATATATTGAAATTAGTAATTATATAGGTATTGTAATAGAATAGAACATAGAGTAAAATTACCTGTCGATTATGTGACCAGATCACTGTAAGTGGTGGCTCCGGAGCAAATTTTACAATGCAAGTCAAATTAATTGTCGATCCTTTGTTTATGTGCAGTTCGGGTCCACCAATTACTTCGGTTATTGGTTCTAAAATAGAATGAAAATAGAATACAAAACAAAAAAAAAAAAAAAATAACAAAAATTTTTACTAGTAACAACTCAGTCTAGTAAGCAATTTTCATCCCTTAAGGCTAAAGCATACTACAATAGTATGTATTTACATATGTAGTATGTATAAAGAATTCTGGACGCAAATACTTTGACACAAGTTAAATCTTTATTAAAGTATCTTCTCACCCACCCACCGACATACCTACATACCCACCTACCTACCTACCCAACTCCCTATATTTATATTCGTATGCCACATACCATAATATGATGATAGGGATAGGGTGGGAAACCACATCATGGAAATGGGAGTAAATTGTTGACGTGATGAGAAATTTCTATGCATTTGAAGCACATTCACAGATTTAGGGTTGGTTTTTTTTTTTTTTGTGTCAAACCACCAACACGTCATATTTCAATTTTAACAAGCAAAAATGTAAAAATTCCCATTTGCATACTACTACCACCATGTACTCATGCCGCACTTAACTGTACCGTACCTTTGTATCCATCCATCCATCCATCCAACCATCTAAGCATCCATCCGAGCAGACACATCGTAAACACTTCAAATCAGGCAACAATTTGTTCCCAAATAAGTACAATATTGATTGTTATTGTATTGTATTGTATTGTATGGCAATAGTACTGGTACATACTAGATGTACGTGTATATTCCCACAGCAATAAATTTACTAAGTGAACTCAAATAAAAACATCAATCAACAACTAAATGGTTAAGAAGAATTCGAAATCTCTCTCTCTCTCTCTCACTCTCTCTCTCCAATGCTAATTGAATCAAATACTGTAGCATTGATTGTTAAAATCTTTAAATCATAAGGTACAATACTAGATTCTACTGCTTAATACTACTATATACGTACATACATATATGTTTGAACAAATGTATGTATACCACAGAAGGATGTTGTAACACTTACCAACAATATTAAGATATACTGAATGACCAATTGGTGGTGTCGTAGATATTTGACATTCATAGATGCCCGAATCCTTGCGTTGTGCGTAGCGTATACGTAATGCCCAATCTTCAGCATGTGGTGAATGCATCGCCTCGAAACGCTGATCGGATGTATATGTATAGCGACCGACTGTAAGCAAATGAATGTCACGATGTCGTACCCAAGATACCTTAAATGAGAGAAAATAATAATTATACCTACTAATATGTATAGTGTATAAATAGTAGGTATACTATGTACATATACTAGCGAATGAGAATATATCACAAAATATGCGAATGCGAATGTTCGAAATATCACTAGTACATTACAATATAATCGTATATTTTTTATTTTATTATTTCTAATGAAAAGTTGAGTATTTTTAAAGTGTATGCTGATTGCAGATATAATTACAAGGGTAGCTTAAATTAAATGAAAAGCATAAGAAATTACACATGTCAGAATCTGCCACTTTTTCAGGTATGTAACAAAAACATGTCGCTAATATTTTTCATATACCTCGTGACTCAAAAGCCGTAGCGCTAAGTTTTTTATATATTCTAAAAATATGGGAAGCGATGAAGTCTGCAAGATGAATTTTGTTATGGTGCGCTTATGTCATCAAGGGGCGTTCAAAAAGGTAAAAAAAATTGTTAAAATTCATTTACTTTTTAAGCGTATCGCTTGAGAACGGCTTGTCTTAATTGGCTGATTTTTTTGTTATTGTTGTGTTCGTTATAGGCCTATTAGAAGAATATAAAAGATAATTTTTGGAAAAATCCATCTGCCACTCGAGATACAAAACAGCAGAGAGAGTGAAGGCTGGAACAGAATGGTGAAGCTGAAGCTGAGTCTGATCAAAAGATCAAATGCAGCTGTTTGTATGTGAACGAACACAATGTGAAGCTGAGTCTGAGTCTGAAGCCTCTCTCTCTGCCTCTCAAATGACAAGCATAGCAGATTGATAATCAAAACAAAAGCGATAATGAATTCTATTCACTTTTTTCGGGCTTCAGCTGCAGACTCAGATTCAGCTTTACCATTCTGCTCCAGCCTTGAGTTCAACGCCAGTCCTGGGTTGTGATTTTTGTTTATTTTTATTTTTAATAAATTCATTAAGGTGCTTATTGATGACACACAGCACGACGATCGAACGTACAATCAAATACGAAACTAATAACAGTAGAACAGATCAAAACTCAAATCATGCATACTCTGTTCTCTTGAATCAATGACGTATATATCTGGACTGCACAAGTCGCTAACAAAGGGCGATCACGTCTTTTTCTTTTTATTTTAAATTTTGGCATACCCCAACGACAAATTGTGTATAATCTCCTGATACATAACAAAAAACGTTTTCACGCAAAAACAATTACGGTAGTGTAGCAATACTACTGCTCCGATTTTTTTCAAACGCTCATGTTCGCTTGAATTATTGCAAATGGCAATGAGAATAAATATGTAAATATTAGCGTAACCCATCCCCGTGCGTTATTTTTGTAGTCATTGTTCCTTTTTTTCTCTCATTTTGTCCACGCACATTTGTTTAATTTTTTGCTACTAACAATGAGAGTTTGTTTGTTCTCGTTGTTGTTTTTTTGCATGTTGTTGTGGTTGATTTCGTATGTTTTCGTTTCGATAAAGGGACATATAAATTCGCACCATTTACCGTTAAACTTTTAAACATACAATAATTGTACAAACAGAGACCAAGCTCTATAGCAATGACCTTTTTGTATTTTAGCATAATGAACTTACAGTAAAGGCAAAATAAATGTACTTCTTATTGAAAAATATATAAAAATATATAAAAACTTGCTAGTTGCAACAAAGTGGATAGCATATAAACATTTTCCATGAATAAATACATATACATGCCAACTTTCATGCTGATCGGTCAAACGGTGTTGCAGTTCATTGCCGTTAAACTATTTTTCCTATTGTATATATACTATAGATTGGCAACATGACTTGTATGCACTACCATAGTAGCACTACCAACGAAAGGATTGCACAGTGCTGAATCAAAAAACAAAAAACCATAAGTAGTAAAAAGCTAATTATTTAATTATAACTAGTACGCGTACTAGTACTGTATAGTAAGTAGTACTAAGTTAGTATTATTTAAACTTACCGTGCGATTGCCGAGATTTTTTACACGACAAGTTAGTTTTACAGTTTTACCAACGAGTCCTGTTATATTCGCACCAACCGCTGTATCGAATGATGGACCCCCTGTGCCCGGAGTGGGCAAATCCTGAAGAAAATCAGTGAAGAAACGTTTGGAAGCGTTTACAAGAGAATCTATAAGAAAGTACATACAATAATATATATAGTATAAATTTAACAAGATAATTAGTACAGTTGAATAGATTAATAATATAGAATGAAATGGAGATACATACTATTACAATATATCTAAACATTCATGCAATGAAATCTTGTGTATTTAAGTACTTAGTACCTATATATTATCATATTATTGAGTAACAATACTATAAAGTGAAGGTTATTTTTTTTTTCGGTGACAACGAAACTCTGATTTCTGTTTCTGTTGGTTTCTCCTATTTTTTATCTATTGTATTATGTAGTACGTATCTTGTGCTTTTTTTTTATTTATATTTACTTCTGTTTTTTTTTTTTTTTTTTGAAAATTCAGAAATGCATTTAGTATAAGTAAGTTTAGTTTAGTTTTAGTTTATTCGAATTTACATAAAGTTTACTTTAAATCAAACTAAGAGAAATGATGTCAAACTGAACTGAACTGAACTGAACTTAGCTGAAAGCTAAGCTGAACCGAACCCAACCGAACCGAAGCGAAGCGAACCAAACGAAACCAAACTGAATTAAAATGAAATGAAATGAAATAATATGCAAATGCAAATAAGTATAAATGAATATATTTCCATAAACAAATGGCTACACTTTTTTTCCTGTTACAAAATTTACGTAATAAATAAACTGAACTGGACAATTTGCTTACACACTCTCTCGCTTCATTATCATCATCATCATCATCATTATTATCATTATCATCACTATCTAAAAACACGATCAAACAACAAAAAACAAACTTATTGAAGTATTTGCATAAGTATACAATTTCTTCATCTAACACTTCATCAAAGACTTATGAAATACAGTCCTTTACTTTGATTAAAATACTATATGTATGTATATAGATATATATATAGAGATTAGAGAATTTTTCAAAATTATTAAGTAATTTGTGTTGATTCGTGATATGTGTGAAAGTCAAATATGCACAGTTAGACATGGAAAGCTTACAAATTATTGAATGTTGCATGTATGTTTTATCGAAATTGGTGCTTCGACCATTTTACTATCGTCCTACCATTATTGGACATCAATTGGCATTATCTTACTCGATTACGAGGAAGATTTCACGCAAGTATCTTAATGTAATGTGTATAAAATACAGCTGGTTGAAGAACTAAGACCGGGCAATCTGCCAAAAGGACACATTTTCATTAAGTGGGCCTTAAAAAAGCTGGTGGAACATCCTATTGTCTTTCGCAATGGATGTCATGTCTAATTGAATGGATATGCCAATAAAAACAAACTTCCAAATTTGATCCAATGAGCAGCTTAAGGCAATACAAGAGCTGTCACTTCTCTAGGGATGTTCATTTAAAACTATGAATCGATATTTATTCTGATATGATGTATCGAAACTGTACATCGATATTTGTAATTTGATTACATTGCCAACCCATTTTATAGACTTACTAGCGTTCCCGGTGTGCTTTGCGTGATGTAAGTGCGTCATGCTATTCTTTTTTTAATTGTAGTACAGCGCCAGCTTTAGGGAGGGGGGCGACCCAAGCAGTCGCCCGCGGCGCTTGGACTTAGGGGCGCCGCACGATCCGACGCATATCGAACGAACCCCTACCCGTACCACAACATTCTTCTTAACAAATTACGAGAAACTACACCATTAATTTTTATTATTTTCATTTATAATTATACATAAGATATATTATATAATAAAGGACGCCAAATGATTAACTCGCCTGGGGCGCCTGGGTGGTTAAGGCCGGTACTGTTGTAGTACATTGCACAGCAGTTGAAATACTTATGAAACATCAGACTAATCAATTTTTAATATTGACATAACTACCACTTGATATATCTGACAAAGGCGACTTGATTGATTTTAAAATATGTTTCTAAGATTTATATCAACCAATTTCTCGACAACAGCAAGTCCGATTCGCAACAAACTTGAAACTGAAACATTCTCAAGACTATGCTAGAAATGCTCTTAAAACTTCATCAATCAATCGGTTTAGCAGTTTCGGAATCCATAAGCGATATACAATCATCCAATTTTATATATATAGATAAGATGTAGTATATTCAAATTTATCGATATCATTCTTGATTGATTCAAGCATAATTGTTGGTGTGAATGGTAAAGTAGTCGATAGTCATAATGCCATCAAGCAGAATTCCCTTTGTCACTGATTTTGGGGTTATCTTTGGATTTCGTTTTTATATCTTGGGTGTTGAGATTATTCGGTATGTTTTCGAAAGTATTCGGTACGACATATCGAATAAAATATATCGATAATAAGTATTCGATATCTGATGGTTCGATTACATTGGATTGATTTGATATATCGATGGCTAAATATCGATATTTATTATGTATCGAGCATCCCTACAATTCACCCAGAAAAATGTACTGTTTGATGCGATTTATGTTCCAGCGGAATCATTGGCCCGTATTTCTTGAAGGATGATAATGGGAACAACGCTACCGTTAATGCCGCTTGCTATCGTTCAATGATTTCGAATTTTTTTTTTGCCCAGAATGCAAGAGCTGAAATCTGGTCGACATGTGATTCCAGCAAGACGGTGGACCAATTGAGAAATGAGTCCGGTGAGCAATTTATCTCGTTCTATGGACCGGTTTTCGGTCATTGGTCATTGAAAAGACGACATTACTCGTATCAATATGCTCGAAAAACTGACCCAAATGTAGACTTGTCGTAAGGGCAACTTGAAATTTAGTCATGGTTAAAATTTAAGTGATATAATCTTGAAAACGTAAATGGCAAGCATTGATTTATCAACTCAAATAAAAATTGTATACTATTTTTCCAAATATAGATTTTTTTTTTTTTTAAATTAAAAACGAAGCGCTTAAAAAATCACCCTTTTTTTATTTAATTCGATTATAAGTTATACTATTAATAGATTCTAGATAGGACTTACCAGAATTCAGCAACAACAATAACAACATTAGAGGTGTTAATAGGACCAGCTTTTGTTTTGCCATTGTGAGAAATGATGAAGATCCTTTTATCCGTTATGTAAAGATTAGCTAAATTAATTTCACTCTAGGAAGTATTTTATGATTTTCACTTTTCTGGATCTTTATAAATACTATACTACAATAGTATTTTGTAATTACATTTTGTTTCTTTAATTTTTTTTTTTTTTTTGTTTATCTCTACAACAAAGTGAACAGAACACTTTGTGCAGTAGGATTATACTAATGGATTATTTTTGAAGTTTTTTAGCCGAAACATTGTTTTTGACCTGGAAGAATTAAAACATTAAATTGTACAACAATGGTAGCATTAAAGTAGACTAGAGATTGAGACACTTGTCACATTAACGGTACTAGAGATACTTTTTAAAATTCTTATACTTTAATATCGGGTGTTTCCATAAGAAATTTTACCTTTTGTGCCGTTATTTTTTTTTCGTTCAAGTGGCAACTCTGAAATTTGATAGCTGTACTTCTATGATCGTTATGATTATTAAAAATGGAACACCACATAGAAGAAGAGTGCGTTATCATTGTGACAAACCCATTACAAAAATGAGGAAAGTCATTTTCACTGATGCAGAGCATTTCCACCTGAATGGCTTCCATGAGAACCAAATGCATCCACAACGAGCAACTGTCTGGTGTGGATTTTGATCATTTTTCAAAACGAGGGAGGAGTTGCAGTGACTGTGAACGGCATTCGTTAAAGCAACATGATACCGGAGAACTTGTGGCCTCAATTGGATGGCAAGGATCTGGATGACATTTAGTTTCAGCAACAACACCACACACGATTTATTACAACAACGATTTCCAAATCAAATCATCTTTCGAAATTCTGTTATCAACAGACCACCAAGATGTTGAATGTGAATGATCATCGAAAATTTCCTGCCAACACAGCCACGAAGGCTATATTTTATTCCATACTTAATCGGAACATGGCTACTTTAGAATGCAATAAAATTATTACAACTCGTTCAAAAATATATGTTTTTATTTTGAAATGAGAAAAGTGCACTCTTATTGGGACACCCGATATACCATTGTATTATTTGCATAGACCGAGTATCTCTGTGACAAAATTTTTAACTTGATATGATAACAAACTGAGAAGTTTGTGTGCAGTTTCATCTATCACAGACAGAACAAATTGTTCTTGTTTTATTAAAATTTATGTACACACATACTCAAGTACTTTGGTGAATTTCTTGTTCCATGGTTATAAAAATATATATAGTACTCGTACGTGTACATTGTACTAGTAACTGTTCTTATTCCACTTAATAACTGACGGGAACACACTCGTTGCACCATTACTTATAATAAACGGACGAATTCTAAGCCACATGATAGGCAACGATGACTTGTTATATGGTACAGTATACCTATACTACTCGTATAAACCAAAGTCATTTACTGACTAATCTACTACTACAATACAATGTAATATGTACTACTAGATATATCAATCATTTTTATTTATAAAATCATGAATTTTTAATACAGTCAATTCAGTCATTGGTACCTTAGACATATCGAAACATAATTGGTTATTAATATTATCATCATACTACAATATTTAGAAAATATACGTGAACCAAGAAATGAACTCAATTGTTTTAAAGATAAACCGAAACCGATGATTTTCATACAATATATCATACAATAGAATATGTGTATGTATGTGCTTGTAATTATTAAATACAATACGAAAAGAGCAACCTTCAACCCCGACTAGCTTTTAACTGTTAGTAGGTACTATTGTACTTTTGTACTCACTTAGTATATGCATATGCACGTGCACTCGTATATAGATACAAACAGTTGTGTTCATAAAAATAGTTGTGCATCATATCCTAATGACTTAAACCATACTCTTTTCGGAAATATTCTATCATGCAAATTGGAAACTTTTATTATGTGTTCGTAGAATAGGAGTACATAAAAATCTCATTACTTTAGTATCCCTTTATCTGTTTTTTGCTGTACCAAAACTCTGCTGTTCATTAAAATAGTAGGTAGTGCTTGACATAAAAAAGTATGAAAAATTATGATAATTAAAAAGCCTAAAAAGCAGCCATCAGTAAGTGTATTTAAGAAGTCCAAACATATTCTAAAATTAATTTTCTGTAATAACGGTACTGTGGTTAGAGAAAAGCCTAACTCAAATGAGACTAGAAATCGGGGCAAGGAAATTTAAGGAAATTTAAATTTTTCTCAATAACATTGAGTAAAAACCAATACATGACAAGATAACATTATTAGATGACAGACGGATTGTGCGATATATGGCAATACCAATCTCTTGACGTTATCAAAAATGATTAAAAACCAGGAAGAAGGCTAGATGTAATACTCTTCACGCTTCTCTGGGTTGCATCCAACCTTCCTTTCTTAGAATCACTTAATTCTCTTTTTTCTAATAAGAACATTAATTTAAATGGGGTTTTGTAAGGGAGGTACCACTCCTGGGAACCCTAGGACCATGAAATTTACATGGTTAATGGATATAGATCAGAAATTCATAGTGTCCAAATTACGTCAGAAAACAAAAAACTTTTTCTAATAAGAAGTTTAATTTAAAGGGGTGATTGTATGGGAGGTACCACCCCTAGTGGTCCGATTCGGCTGATTCCGACAAATGAACTGCGTATGCTCTCTATCTCAGAAACTGAGTGACTAGTTTTGATACAGACAGACAGACGGACATGGCTTAATCAACTCGTCTCATCGAGCTGATTACAAATATTTATACCTACTTTATGTGGTCTATGATGTCTCCTTCTGTGTGTTACAATCTTCATGACAAACTTATAATACTATTCACTCCCGTGAAAAGTATAATGACCAAAATTTGTGAGTCTGTGGTTGCCGTCTTATAGAAAATATTTTGAAAGCAATAAGTCCCAGAAAGGTACCACCGTTTGACAAAGAAGCTTGTCGATGAAAGATTGAAGTTAGCAAGACATCATATGAATTGCGGACAGATAGGAACAAACTTGTTTTGTTTGGTGGAACAGGCTTCAGACAGTATGTAAGTCATTTACCAAGCACAGAACGCCACTCCAAATATGTATATTACCAAGGTTAACGGTTAAACATAGAGATCAGAATATTGGGCTTTCTTTTAGGCCTTAATCATATGATCAGACATTATGGAAAAAGCATTATACTTAAATATATTGAAGGGTTTAATGATAGCATATGCTAGTTGGAAAATATCTTTTATATGGACAATGATCTAAAAGACTCAAGTAAACTAGCTAAGGAGTGGTTTGATCGACATGATCCGATCAAAATATTGTGGTTAGAGATTAAACGAACATGGTTGGGAAGTGGTTCAAGTGGTAGTGGAGCTCAAATCGTAAAAATTTTTAACAAATGAAATTGTAAATATTTTCGAAAATATATAAAAAATTACAATCTTATTATTTTCATAATTTTATTTGAGAATCATTGTACCTACTTATCGTTTGATTTAAATGCACTACTATTTTTATGAACACAGCTGTTAGTATGTATGTATGTATGTATGTATACTAAGTATATACTTAGATATGTAAGTATAAACGATTGGTTCTTTGGCTTGTTCATTTCTTGTGAACATTTACATACTCTTATTAAATGAGTTATTGCGAACGAAATGAACAACTCTTGTCCACCATAACATATTAAACATACATTCCAAATATTCTATATTCCCCATATATACATACATACATACATACATATCAACTAACTAATGTATTATACTATTGTATTGTATTGTAATACATATCGTATGCTTGTTACGTTTATTTCTACATAATTTTTTATGGATTATCTTGTCTTTAAATTTTGTTCCACTTTTGATTGCTTTCTACTAGGTACAATACTATTACAATAAGTTGCGGCAGGGCAGAATATCTTATAGTACCCACCCGACCCCCAGGCTTCCTTCCTGACAAATTGCTTTTACTTGTTGTTATTGACTTTTGTTAATGACAACAACAACAACAACTACCACTACTACTACTACTACAATATAATTCCATAGACCGAACCCGACCCGACCCGAACCGACCCACTCTTTAGCATATCAAGCAACACCTTGTTATATATTTAGGTTTAGGTTTAGGTTTCGGTTTAATTTCCATTTATCAGTATTAAAATAGATGTTTATTATTAGATATTTATTATAAGAATAGGTACATATGTATACACATATATGTACATATGTATGTATATAGTACACATGTATCTTTTGTATTATTCTATTACAGAAAAAAAAAAAAGAAGACAAAACCATGAATTTAATCCATATAATTTTATTCACATTTCATTATCTACAATAAGTAGTTGTAGATTTGTAGAAAATACAACATCGAATCAAAACGATTCACGACTCAAAACGACTCAGAAAATCCCTTGAAGGGTTAGGTTAAGAGAAGAACTTGTGAAAATTGAATGAATTAACTTGTTTACACTTTGGATTTGAATTTGGATTTTGGGTTTCTTGCCGCATTTAATCCTTAATCCTTTGAGTTGACTCGTTCATGTTTTATTATTATTATGTATTACAATATTATAATTTCTCGTCGTTTTTTATTGCGTTAATTTATTTAAAGGCACAAATAAGGAAGGAAATACACACAAAAATAACACACAAAACACTTTATGGCAGAGTCGGCTGCTGCCCCGCACGTCACTTTGTAACGTCGTAACGCAACGCAACGCGACGCAATGTACTGGATTTCTTAGAAAACCTTCATCAGTACTATCCGTGAAGGCATGTGGAAAAAAAAAATAGAAAAGAAAAACCACCCGCAGCGCGCGATTGAGCCAAGTGCGGAAGACCTAGACCATCTCAACATTAACTCCAAAATTGTAACGAAAGAAGAACATCAGCAACAGCAACAACAACCACGACCAAAGAATTTAATATTAGTGAGGAGTTTGTGTTGTCGTTGTCGTTGACGCGTTGTCATTACGTGTCACAAACCGTTGCGTTTGATATCTTTTGCGAAACTAAGCAAATGGAGAATATAAAACTCGGCCAATCGGGCCCCACATTAAAGTCTCTTTTCGGTGCCAGCGCTGCTGCTGCTGTTGCTGTTGCTGCTCCAACCGAACGTTTGTTGAGCTAGCATTTGGACGTCCTACGAGCACCCGCGCTCAATCTCCTGACAGGAGTGTAGCCTGTCGTCTTGTTTTCCACCTGGCGTTCGTTAATGTGGCCAAGAGCCGAAGCTAGTATTCGTGTCATACGGTTTCGCATCGTGTTAACGGTGCGCCGACTCGTTTTTATACCCTGCATTTATATATGATTGAGAGGGTATATTAAATTGTATCGAAACATACATACACATGTATGTATATGTCACTCAGAAATGAGGAGCTGCTCTCCTCTCTCCCTCACATACAATAGTTATGCAAAGATACAATAATAACTTTGACAAATGTAATCGTCATGGAAATCGAAATGATGCTTATTGAGTTTTATATTGTACCTACATATACTCGTATATAGATATTGCAATAAGTTTTACTACTCTAATATTTAACTATCACTCTGCCTTGACATTGGAAATCTAAGCAATATTTCAATGTTCTTTGAGATAGTAATTTTCAATATTTTCCTACATTATTCTCTTAACAGAATGCTACCTCATCTTTGATATACTTACAATTGGATCCAACTGAAAAATACTTTTATTTTCTACTAACTTCTTCTTAAATATACTTCCATATAATACAAGATACATTACTTAGGTACATACTGGTAAATGAGCTATGAAAATTCTTGTTACTTGAAATTAACTGCAGAAGTACTATGTATAATAGTATAAACAATGGTATGTTTATGGTAAGGTATCGCAAAGTCGGGTATACTCATCTATTATATTCACATTTTCATTATTTGTAGATAGTGGATTGTTCGCTATGTGGTTAATATTCAGTATTGTGTGGCTAGGAATTGTTGGGAACATGTTGAAAGAGCTTTCGGAAGCCCTATGACAAAAACGTTTAATATCATGTTATATTGTGTCAACTTCATACTCGTAGAACTGTTATTTCATTCTAGTCACTGCATATTTATACCATCACACACACATACACACACACTTATATATATATATATACATATATATATATATATATATACTGTATCTATGTATATACATATGTGTATATGCAGTGGTATTCAAAACAAAAGCAACTAAATTTAGTAATATTAAATACCACATGTAGTATATACTTTATCTAAAAAGTATTTCATATCAAGTATCTTTTACCTTTGATTAACAAAAAAAAAAAAAAAAACCGAAAAATCAGACCAATGTGTTTTTCGACACTTGCAAAACAAAAGCAACAAATTATTTCTATGGTATTTGAATACATATTTCTTATAACGGTTATACATTGGAATTGGATTTTAAACTTATAAAATACTAGAGACCCGTCTGTCCCTGCCCACATATATAGTAAGCTTTCTGGAAAAAGTTTTACAACTGATAGTGAAAACATTATAATATTCTTTTAACTATGTTATAATAATCAAATCAAATCATCATGATCATTTATTGATTCTTTTAGGTCTACTATATTATGAGTCCTATCAACTCCATGCAAGCTCACATACTGGTATATTCTAATTATTGTATTTTGTAATAAGGCCTTTCATTCCATCAGAAATCCATGTGGCCATAATACAATGAAAGTTGGCTTCTTATTAAAAGATACTTTGATTTTATAAATAGTGTATGTATGTATGTATTAGTATATTTAAATATACACTGCGCGACATTAAGTTAGGACACCCTCTAACTTCATATGTTTTGGATCAATATCAGCCAAACGAATGAAGATAAAATTGTGAAGTTTTATTTTTTGTTTACACTGCACAATCTACAGTTAAATAAAGTGAAAGTGGGAAGTGGATATCATTTCGATATATTATTATATTTCACCTTTCTTAAACTTTTAACCAATAAACTTAATTTTATATTTATTTATATGTAATTTTCAACATTTTTTAACAAGAATAAGTAAAGCGCCTTTGTTGTGTATTACTTCATAAATTCAATTGGGAATCGAATTGTAAAGATTTCCAATATAATGTAGAGAAATATCCGACCAAGCACGTTTGATGCTTTCGATGAGTTCCATTTTGTTTGAGTATTGTTTTTCGGATTCGTAAACTTTTCGAGCCATCCATCCCCACCCATCCCGTTTCTAATTATATTGAGATCCGGTGAGTACGGTGGCCACTACAAAATATCAACATCCTTAATCCAAGATTTTACTAGCCGGGAAATGTGGATCGGTGCATTGTCATGCTGAAAATGCCATGGCAAATCACCAAACACATTTTTAATGTGGGGAAAGACAAATTCCAGCATGCCTTTATAAGTGCTCGCAATCATTTTCGTTGACAAAAATTGCAACTCTCATGTGCCATAATAGAAGATGGCTCCCCACACCATCACACCCCCCGCCCGACTGTGAAGTCGATTCAAGTGATACTCCTTCTTGCGTAAATCGTGGAAGTAATAATTATACCCATCTGGGCTCTCCAGATTAAACTTCTTTTCATCCGAAAAGACAATGCAGTGCCACTCTATATTCCAAGTCATGAGCACGCGAGCAAAATCCAACTGCATTTGTTGTCGAGCCATATCGAGGGGGGTTTTTTCTTCAATTTTAATCTTTTTAAGTGTGAAGCTTTGCTTATCACTCTTTGTACAGTACGGGTGATCACTTTAACTCCTACTTTTGCCTTGATTTTATCGGCTGAGTCATGGGAACTTGTCTTAAAATACCTCTTCTGTCAGTATTTGCAATGACTCGATGATTACCGCCTTTATTGTTTTTTCCATATTCCGACCTTCTACCTATTTTTTTGGGCTATTTTACTTATAGATAGCCCCGAATCCTTGTAAGCTTCAATTTTAGACTTTTCCTCTACTAATAGAGATTTTCCACTACCCATATTGACACTATTTTATTGCAAATAAATTAAATCAGCTACAAAACAAAGTTGAATTATGAAAGATAATGGAAATTTAATTTGGGTGTCCTAACCTAATGTCGCGAAAACAAAGCATGCTTTTTATCAAAAATAAAAGAAAATAAGAAAATTCATATAACGGGATCTGGTGTAGTGCATGCTCTCTTTACTAGAATACAAAAAAAATAGTTGTATTTTAATAAAACCAACAGCAAGAGGAATTGTATTAAACTGATGGGGTGTCCTAACTTAATGTCGCGTAGTGTACCACCATGTAATAGATAAATACTTACATACCCACTGTTATAAAAAACTTTTATAAGTTAAAAACTTTTAATTGTGTAAATAAGAGATCGAACCCATATGAAATTAAAATAATAACCATGATATCCTCCGCATCCCTATAACATCATAATAAAAAGAAACCAAAAAAGATTTATATATTTTAATTATTGTACTCGTACTTTTTAATAACTTCAGTAAGTATTAAAAAATAAGTAAATTCTTAAGTTGAATAGACAATCGAATTCCCTGTATTCCATACTCACCACTAGGAGAATAAAATTTAGAGAAGACCAGAATTGTTGGGTTATTTGTAAAACAAACATTCAACTACTACTAAATAGTATTGATCTAAGTACTGGACATAATTCGTAATTCAAGTATTATGATTTGTGAGAGATAAAAGTAATATTTTTTTTCGTTAAAGAACCTATTGTACAATTATAGAAGAGATATTTTAGGTTACATATACCAAATACCATTTTTCAGATTTTGATTTATTTTAAGTGTCGAGAATCATATACTATTTTAAATGCACACTACTTTTGCATCATCCTAATCATTTTATTATGCATAAACTTTGTGAAGTTGTATTCTTCCCTACCCTACTCTGGACATAACAGCATACCCTATTTACTTGTACATCTACACAATATATACAAATGCGAGCGTCATTCAATAAGTAATGAGACAAATAGTTGTAGCTAAAAAAGATTTATTCAATCAATACAAAACTTTAACTACTTTTCAACATAGTACCAGCTCTTCTAATTTGTATATGCCTCTGATATAACTCTTCATTGCATTGAAAATGTCTCCCACGTAGAGCATGTTTAAGGGGTCCAAACAAATGGAAGTCCGATAAGGCGTGGTCGGGGCTATAAGAGGGCATGTGGAAGAATCTCTCAACCCAATTTTTGAATTGTTTCTTGAGTTAAATGTGCCGTGTGTAGGAGTATGAAAGAAAAACACCCATTCTTGTACTGCAACTTATACTGAATAATGTTATGGACAGTTTTAACAATTGCGGCCACTTCTTCAGGTATCAGTGCATCAGTAATATGCCTGTTCTCCAGAATTAACGCGTTTCTGCAAGATTCGAGGGGGGAAGTTGCAACTTTAACCGGTCGTCTACATCGTTGCTCGTCACAGAAACTTACACGGTCGCTTTTAAAATGTTCTACCCATTTGTAAACATTCGAACAATTCCCTTTCAACATTCTTTCGTGAATTTCGCTTTTTCATTTGATACCCTCTGCAACTAAAAATCTAATCACTGCACAGTGGTCGGACTTGTATGGAGAGAGCGGCCAAAAATACTTCTTGTGGAGATATCAACCTGAAACTTACGTCTTTGTATGAATGAGAGAACTATTTCATGAAATGGTGGTGGTTCGACCCCCCTAAAACCAACCAACTAACACCCCAGCACCCACTTTCAATAAGAAAAATAGTATAAAAAAATTTAAAGTGCAATTTATGGCAGGAATATTTAATGATAAAATGGGTGTGGTTCGGCCCGTTTACAACCACCCACAGCACCCACTTTCAATACGATTAAAAAAAAAATATTAACGCTATTTGTTTTCATTTATTATTAATTTATTTATTTATATTCAATTTATGAAAAAATTTTTTTATAAAAAATTATTTCTTTCAATCCAGCAAATCAAGAACGGGTTTAAATAAGTGCGACTTTTCTTTACATGATAATTTTCGCTGTCCTGTTATGAAAGGGTCATAGCTGGGTAATCATAAATCAACATAAATTTTACTATTTACAAAGCTTCTTATTAGCATATATTGATGTTATGTTAAATTTGCTTCCACCATAAGCGATATTGAAATTGGAGGCTTACCTAGTAAGGCAGTAAAACGCAACTCTTCTACGTTACGGTAAAAATGAAACAAAAAGAACTTTACTTTTGAAAAGCTTAGTCTTTTATGAATTAGAAATGCCCCTAATTGGTACCAAAAATTTGATTTTTATTTTTTAATTTTTGGCTTATGGCAGCGACCACTGTGCACTGCGCGTTGTTCTTCAGTGGTGCAATGCTCGAGTGGACTCGCCATTCTTAACTGAATGAGGTTATGCTTACCAAATACTCTCGAATAGCTGATGAGAAACAAAGTACAAGGATGACAACTTGACCCAATGAAACTAGTATTGTATTGATTAAACAATTCGTTTCTAAACTACATCCATTTGTCTCGTTATTTATTGAATGATCCTCGTATACACATACACTAGCTATCCCGGCATACGTTGTTTTGCTTTCAAACAACGTTTGTGCGTTTGTTAGTAACGAAATAGTAAAAAAGTATTTATTCTAAAAACTAACAATCAAAAATAGATGTATGGCACAAACGACTTGATTTATTTGAAAATATAAAAATCTTTTAGCTTTATATGCAAAATTAAATCCACCAGTTCCGAAACATCTTGTATCAGTTGTATGACGCTACGTTTAAGGCAGAAATATGTGGATTGTTTTTAGCTTCAGTGCTCCACCTTCAAACCTTACTGGCTTGGGAGGCTCTACCAGTCAATAGCTAAACACTACCACCGGGCATTGCACTTACTGAGCCTTCTCATCACGACAAGATAACAATCCTCGAGAAGGGATTAGAATTTCTGACTAAATAAGAAAATTAATGGCAATTTTCCGCTTTTGATGATGTAATTAAGGAGTGCCTTCATATAATTCAAAAATGATTTAGAACTATACATATAAAAGGCACCCCTTAATAAATCACCAAGAGCGGACATTTTATGTAAAATGACCATCAATTTTCTTATCCCATCAGAAATTCCAATTGATTTCGAAATCAAAACATAAAACTTCTTAAGGAAACAATGATATAAATTATTTGAGAATTATAAGAATTGGATGAAAAAAATTGATACATTTTTTAGGAAGTTTACAAAATGGTGTTGTAAAATGCTTAAAATAGTGCTGTGATTCTGAACATGTAGAGATAATACAAAATTTTAACCAGGGCTACGTGCACGCTTCATTTAACAAGAATTGACGGTTTTCATTTTAAAATGTGAGTAGTATTTGTTATTTCCAACAGAATGCATTTTGAGGTTCTAACGGTTTTTTTTTTAAATGTCAATAGTATTTGTTATTTCCAACAGAATGCATTCTGAGGCATCTTTTCTATTATCTAGTATCAGTATATGAAAATGGCTGCTGGAAATTTCATTCTTATTTTATTTCGTCTAATATAATACCCATATGAAAATACATACATTTGTTTTTAAAGCTCATTACAATATTTTCCGATACAGAAAAGTTAGAGACTTAATTTGCAAATTAAATGCAGGAATAGTTATTTTAATTGCTGCTGCAGCTGAACTTATATAAATTCTTGCCAGAATCTACTAGTACTGTTGACATTGTTAACGTATTGGTGAAGAGAAAAGTATTTTTTATTTATTTATATAATGCTAAACTTAAGTTAAAACTGAATAAGAAAGAATAAGATTAATGTTATTAAAGGACGGATCAGAAATGATTGAGATGGGGTCTATGTTAGCAAACGTTGAAGATCTGAAGTGGTATAATGAGGAGCAGGATGTGATAATGTGGTGAATGTTATTAGGTGCGTTTTTACATAAGGGGCATATGTTGTTTAGGTTTTTATCGATGAAGTGCATGTTTGTAAGGTTTATGTGACCAAGTCGGATTCTAGTAAACTTTATCTGATCGAGTCTAGATAGAAGTTTAAAAGTTGGGCAATTATAAAGAGTAGTGGAAGTGTTTTTTGAGAGTGGATTTGCTTACACCAGCTGGAGGAAGTGTTGTATCATGGTGCTGTGTTCCAGATTTATGTGTTTTTTGAGAGTATGAATAATGTCGCTAATGTTGTAGTAAGGGTGTATACAAGTGGTAACTTAGTAGCGAGCTTTGGTGGCCTTTTCATTGCCTTTGATGCCAGTGTAAGTTTTATTTTGGGGAATTTTGTATTCAGTAAGGATCTTATTGTTGAGGCGTAGTAGTTGTGGTTATTAAAATTGGCTATAGCGGATAAAGCAGAATACCAATGATTATAGCATCATGGATTGCAATGATTTCAGCTGCAAATACTGTTGAATAGTAGGGGTAAGAGGCCTCATATCATTGGGTTTGTTTTGGTAGAGATGCTGAAGCCTATAATTTCGGATGATTTGGAGCCGTTAGTGAATATAAAGTTGTAATTAGAATGTACGTTTTTGAGGGAAAGGAAGTGTTGATGGAAGACTATTGAAGGGGTGTTGTTTTTATTAAAAGCTGTAAGGGATAAATCTATCGAGTCAATAATGTTTTGCCAATTGTATTTTTTGCTGTTAATGGTTTTGATGGGAGAGAATGGAAGATCAAGTTGTTTGCAGATATTTATTGCTTTATCCACTGTGCTTAGGTATCTTGGTTTTCTTTTCGGAGTTTTAATAAGGTTGTATTGTATAGAGCTGTGTTTGCCTGTCAGTATATTGCATCTATTTTCTATTGAGTAAATATTAGATTGTAGAATCATTTTGAAAATAGGTGTGGTCCTAAAAGCACCTAGAGTGGTTCTAATTGCTGCCTTTTGAATTGTTCTCAATTTGTTTAGATAAGATTTAGGGGAGTGTCCAAAAATTAGGAGACAGTAGTCTATTTTTGGAATAAGGATAGCTTTCACTATTTGAATTAGAGTTGTGGTGTTACAGTTGCATTTCTGGCTGGAGAGGTGCTTGATAATATTGAGTGGTTTTGTTAGCTCAACTGCTACGTTAGCGATGTATATTTGCTCTTAAGGATAAGGCCTAAAATTCTCAACGTGTTTACAGACGGGATGATTTGGTTGTCGATGTGGATATTGTAGCAGCAGTTCAATTTACGGTAGATATGAAGATGATTTGTTTTGTCTATGGAAAGGACGGCCCCTGAATAGGTGCACCAGTCTTGGATACTGTGAAAAAGTTGAGATAGGTCAGTCTGGGGACTATTTTGCCTTTTAAGATCAAGAAGAAGGTAGAAGTCATCTGCATATGCGCATTTCTTGTGAAGTGCTAAAGTTTTTGTAAGGGCGTTGTAGGATATGATAAGAGGATTACAGAGATAAGTGACCCTTGTGGTATGCCATTATTAAGGGGGAAGCTATTGGATAGAGTTTTACCTGTTTTTACTATAATTTTCCTGTTTAACATAAGAGATTATTTTGAGACCTAATTTCCATTCTTGTAGTTAGTTTATAATGGTATGTATGCCTATCTTGTCGAAAGCTTTGGAGAAGTCAAGAGAAATTATAGACATGTTAAGCTTGAATGGGATAGTTCGTCTTGCTATGTGATCTATATAAAGTAGATTATCTAAAACAGATTGGTCTCTCTTAAAACCGTACTGGTTGTTGTGAATGAGATTGTTTGTTGAAACGAACCACCACAGCCTTTTGGAAATTATTTATTTAAAATCTATTCTAACTTATACAATAATATAAGTGGATCTCCAACAAATGAACCTTATCAGGCACCTAACATCCATGACCTTTTCTAGTAGACTTATAGCTAAATGGTTGGTATTATTTCGTTTACTTTTCGCATATTTTAGTATTCTCACAATTTTACAATTTATAATATAAAGTTCTAGCTATCATCATAAGTATAGTACTAAGAAAAAGTTATTGGTATGATTATACAGTTTGATGATGTACCTGATGTATCTGAAATTTTTTTTATTTCATCATTTATTAATACCAAGGAGCACTTGCTATTGTACGTAGTGTCATAGAATAATACAAGATGTTTCGGAAGAATTTCGAAATGGTGGACCAAATTTTGCATATAAAGGTAAGATGGTTTTTATGCTCTCAAAATAAGTCAAGTCGTTTTTGTTATACATCTATTTTTGATTGTTAGTTTTTAGAATTAATACTTTTTTACTACCTGACTATTCCATACGTTACAAACAAACGCACAAACGTTGTTTGTTTGAAAGCAAAACGTTTGCCGGGACAGCTAGTGTATGTATATACGAGGATCATTCAATAAGTAACGAAACAATTGGATGTAGTTCAGAAACGTATTATTTAATCAATACAATAATAGTTTCATTGGGTCAAGTTGGCATCCTTGTACTTTGTTTCTCATCAGCTATTCGAGAGTATTTGGTAAGCATAACCTCATTCAGTTAAGAATGGCGAGACCGCTCGAGCATCGCACCGATGAAGAACAACGCGCTGTGGTTAGATTTTCAGTTGCAAGGGTAGCAAATGAAATAGCGTAATCCACGAGAGAATGTTGAAAGTGTACTGGAATACAATAATTGTTTGAATCGTTCGACCGTATGCAAATGGGTAGAACAGAGATCAACCCAAAGAATTTTATATCATAGGCATACACAAATTAGAAGAGCGATGGGACATGTGTATAAATGTTGCTGGTTCCCACTACTGGTACTATATTGAAAAGTAGCTAAAGTTTTGTATTGATTGAATAAATCTTTTTTAGCTACAACTATTTGTCTCTTTACTTATTGAATGACGCTCGCATTTGTATATATTGTGTAGATGTAAAAGTAAATAGGGAATGCTGTTATACCCAGAGTAGGGTAGGGAAGAATAAAACTTCTCAAAGTTAATGCATAGTAAAATGATTAGGATGATGCAAAAGTAGTGTGCATTTAAAATAGTATATGTTTTTCGACAACTAAAATAAATCAAAATCTGAAATATGGTATTTGGTATATGTAACCTAAAACATCTCTCCTACAATTGTACAATAGGTTCTTTAACAAAAAAAAATATTACTTTTATCTCTCTCAAATCATAATACTTGAATTACGAATTATGTCCTGTACTTAGATCAATACTATTTCGTAGTAGTTGAATGTTTGTTTTACAAATAACCCAACAATTCTGGTCTTCTCTAAATTTTATTCTCCTAGTGGTGAGTATGGCATACAGGGAATTCGATTGTCTATTCAACTTAAGAATTTACTTATTTTTTAATACTTACTGAAGTTATTAAAAAGTACGAGTACAATAATTAAAATATATAAATCTTTTTTGGTTTCTTTTTATTATGATGTTATAGGGATGCAGAGGATATCAGGTTATTATTTTAATTTCATATGGGTTCGATCTCTTATTTACACAATTAAAAGTTTTTAACTTATAAAAGTTTTTTATAATAGTAGGTATGTAAGTATTTAACTAGTAGTATGCTTCTTTTTAATTAATTTAATTTATACATTTTTGAAAAAAAGAAAAAAGAACGAGGGGTGGCTTTACAGCATGGCTGTTAGCCATTAGCTGAATTCTGATATTAGAAAGTTGCTATATTTCAATATTGTAGATATATAGCTTCCTAGAGTCTTCCAACTGATTTCATGGTCACCGTTTAATATTTTTATCAGCTCATTTTTAACAATTGCCTGGTGGTATACTAAAATATACTAATACATACGTACATACACTATTTATAAAATCACAGTATCTTTTGATAATACAATAATAGGTATACTATAGTATGTGAGCTGGAATGGAGATGATAGGACTCATAACATAAACCTAAAATAATCATCTATACATGCTACTTTAAAGTATACCCAAGAGAACATGATGTTCATGGTTTAGGTAAGACAATTGAAGACTTTTTTGGCATATTAAATCAAACTATTTGCTGTTAACAATACTTGTGCTTTCAAAAGTAGATTCATCGACGTTAATTTAACTTGTTCATTCAGATGTGGAGTCTGAAGAAGTACTTTCGTTTGTGCTTTCAGATGAGCATTCTTCGGTAGTATTTTCACTTGTTCCCTCAGATGTGGACTCCGAAGAAGAACTTTCGCTTGTGACTTCAGATGTAGACTCTACTGTGGTACTTGCAATAGTGCCTTCTGATGTCGATTCTGAAGAAGTACTTCCGCTTGTGTTTTCAGATGTAGACTCTACTGTGGTACTTGCACTAGTGCCTTCCGATGTCGATTCTGAAGAAGTACTTTCGCTTGTGCTTTCAGATGTAGATTCCTCGGTGGTATTTTCACTTGTTCCCTCAGATGTGGACTCCGAAGAAGAACTTTCGCTTGTGACTTCAGATGTAGACTCTACTGTGGTACTTGCAATAGTGCCTTCTGATGTCGATTCTGAAGAAGTACTTCCGCTTGTGTTTTCAGATGTAGACTCTACTGTGGTACTTGCACTAGTGCCTTCCGATGTCGATTCTGAAGAAGTACTTCCGCTTGTGTTTTCAGATGTAGACTCTACTGTGGTACTTGCACTAGTGCCTTCCGATGTCGATTCTGAAGAAGTACTTTCGCTTGTGCTTTCAGATGAGCATTCTTCGGTGGTATTTTCACTTGTTCCCTCAGATGTGGACTCCGAAGAAGAACTTTCACTTGTGACTTCAGATGTAGACTCTACTGTGGTACTTGCACCAGTGCCTTCCGATGTCGATTCTGAAGAAGTAGTTTCGCTTGTGCTTTCAGATGAGCATTCTTCGGTGGTATTTTCACTTGTTCCCTCAGATGTGAACTCCGAAGAAGAACTTTCGCTTGTGACTTCAGATGTAGACTCTACTGTGGTACTTGCACTAGTGCCTTCTGATGTCGATTCTGAAGAAGTACTTTCACTTGTGCTTTCAGATGTAGATTCTTCGGTGGTATTTTCACTTGTTCCCTCAGATGTGGACTCCGAAGAAGAACTTTCGCTTGTGACTTCAGATGTAGACTCTACTGTGGTACTTGCACTAGTGCCTTCCGATGTCGATTCTGAAGAAGTACTTTCGCTTGTGCTTTCAGATGTAGATTCCTCGGTGGTATTTTCACTTGTTCCCTCAGATGTGGACTCCGAAGAAGAACTTTCGCTTGTGACTTCAGATGTAGACTCTACTGTGGTACTTGCACTAGTGCCTTCCGATGTCGATTCTGAAGAAGTACTTCCGCTTGTGTTTTCAGATGTAGACTCTACTGTGGTACTTGCACTAGTGCCTTCCGATGTCGATTCTGAAGAAGTACTTTCGCTTGTGCTTTCAGATGAGCATTCTTCGGTGGAGTTTTCACTTGTTCCCTCAGATGTGGACTCCGAAGAAGAACTTTCGTTTGTGACTTCAGATGTAGACTCTACTGTGGTACTTGCTCTAGTGCCTTCCGATGTCGATTCTGAAGAAATACTTTCGCTTGTGCTTTCAGATGTAGATTCCTCGGTGGTATTTTCACTTGTTCCCTCTGATGTGGACTCCGAAGAAGTACTTTCGCTTGTGACTTCAGATGTAGACTCTACTGTGGTACTTGCACTAGTGCCTTCCGATGTCGATTCTGAAGAAGTACTTTCGCTTGTGCTTTCAGATGTAGATTCCTCGGTGGTATTTTCACTTGTTCCCTCAGATGTGGACTCCGAAGAAGAACTTTCGCTTGTGACTTCAGATGTAGACTCTACTGTGGTACTTGCACTAGTGCCTTCCGATGTCGATTCTGAAGAAGTACTTCCGCTTGTGTTTTCAGATGTAGACTCTACTGTGGTACTTGCACTAGTGCCTTCCGATGTCGATTCTGAAGAAGTACTTTCGCTTGTGCTTTCAGATGAGCATTCTTCGGTGGAGTTTTCACTTGTTCCCTCAGATGTGGACTCCGAAGAAGAACTTTCGTTTGTGACTTCAGATGTAGACTCTACTGTGGTACTTGCTCTAGTGCCTTCCGATGTCGATTCTGAAGAAATACTTTCGCTTGTGCTTTCAGATGTAGATTCCTCGGTGGTATTTTCACTTGTTCCATCAGATGTGGACTCCGAAGAAGAACTTTCACTTGTGACTTCAGATGTAGACTCGACTGTGGTACTTGCACTAGTGCCTTCCGATGTCGATTCTGAAGAAGTACTTTCGCTTGTGCTTTCAGATGTAGATACCACGGTGGTATTTTCACTTGTTCCCTCAGATGTGGACTCCGAAGAAGAACTTTCGCTTGTGACTTCAGATGTAGACTCTACTGTGGTACTTGCACTAGTGCCTTCCGATGTCGATTCTGAAGAAGTACTTTCGCTTGTGCTTTCAGATGAGCATTCTTCGGTGGTATTTTCACTTGTTCCCTCTGATGTGGACTCCGAAGAAGAACTTTCGCTTGTGACTTCAGATGTAGACTCTACTGTGGTACTTGCACTAGTGCCTTCCGATGTCGATTCTGAAGAAGTACTTTCGCTTGTGCTTTCAGATGAGCATTCCTCGGTGGTATTTTCACTTGTTCCCTCAGATGTGGACTCCGAAGAAGAACTTTCGCTTGTGCTTTCAGATGAGCATTCTTCGGTGGTATTTTCACTTGTTCCCTCAGATGTGGACTCCGAAGAAGAACTTTCGCTTGTGACTTCAGATGTAGACTCTACTGTGGTACTTGCACTAGTGCCTTCTGATGTCGATTCTGAAGAAGTACTTTCGCTTGTGCTTTCAGATGAGCATTCTTCGGTGGTATTTTCACTTGTTCCCTCAGATGTGGACTCCGAAGAAGAACTTTCGCTTGTGACTTCAGATGTAGACTCTTCTGTGGTACTTGCACTAGTGCCTTCCGATGTCGATTCTGAAGAAGTACTTTCACTTGTGCTTTCAGATGTAGATTCTTCGGTGGTATTTTCACTTGTTCCTTCAGATGTGGATTCCGAAGAAGAACTTTCGCTTGTGACTTCAGATGTAGACTCTACTGTGGTACTTGCACTAGTGCCTTCCGATGTCGATTCTGAAGAAGTACTTTCGCTTGTGCTTTCAGATGTAGATTCCTCGGTGGTATTTTCACTTGTTCCCTCAGATGTGGACTCCGAAGAAGTACTTTCGCTTGTGACTTCAGATGTAGACTCTACTGTGGTACTTGCACTAGTGCCTTCTGATGTCGATTCTGAAGAAGTACTTTCGCTTGTGCTTTCAGATGTAGATTCCTCGGTGGTATTTTCACTTGTTCCCTCAGATGTGGACTCCGAAGAAGAACTTTCGCTTGTGACTTCAGATGTAGACTCTACTGTGGTACTTGCACTAGTGCCTTCCGATGTCGATTCTGAAGAAGTACTTTCGCTTGTGCTTTCAGATGAGCATTCTTCGGTGGTAATTTCACTTGTTCCCTCAGATGTGGACTCCGAAGAAGAACTTTCGCTTGTGACTTCAGATGTAGACTCTACTGTGGTACTTGCACTAGTGCCTTCCGATGTCGATTCTGAAGAAGTACTTTCGCTTGTGCTTTCAGATGTAGATTCCTCGGTGGTATTTTCACTTGTTCCCTCAGATGTGGACTCCGAAGAAGAACTTTCACTTGTGACTTCAGATGTAGACTCTACTGTGGTACTTGCACCAGTGCCTTCCGATGTCGATTCTGAAGAAGTAGTTTCGCTTGTGCTTTCAGATGAGCATTCTTCGGTGGTATTTTCACTTGTTCCCTCAGATGTGAACTCCGAAGAAGAACTTTCGCTTGTGACTTCGGATGTAGACTCTACTGTGGTACTTGCACTAGTGCCTTCCGATGTCGATTCTGAAGAAGTACTTTCGCTTGTGCTTTCAGATGTAGATTCCTCGGTGGTATTTTCACTTGTTCCCTCAGATGTGGACTCCGAAGAAGAACTTTCACTTGTGACTTCAGATGTAGACTCTACTGTGGTACTTGCACTAGTGCCTTCCGATGTCGATTCTGAAGAAGTACTTTCGCTTGTGCTTTCAGATGTAGATTCCTCGGTGGTATTTTCACTTGTTCCCTCAGATGTGGACTCCGAAGAAGAACTTTCACTTGTGACTTCAGATGTAGACTCTACTGTGGTACTTGCACCAGTGCCTTCCGATGTCGATTCTGAAGAAGTAGTTTCGCTTGTGCTTTCAGATGAGCATTCTTCGGTGGTATTTTCACTTGTTCCCTCTGATGTGGACTCCGAAGAAGAACTTTCGCTTGTGACTTCAGATGTAGACTCTACTGTGGTACTTGCACTAGTGCCTTCCGATGTCGATTCTGAAGAAGTACTTTCGCTTGTGCTTTCAGATGTAGATTCCTCGGTGGTATTTTCATTTGTTCCCTCAGATGTGGACTCCGAAGAAGAACTTTCGCTTGTGCTTTCAGATGAGCATTCTTCGGTGGTATTTTCACTTGTTCCCTCAGATGTGGACTCCGAAGAAGAACTTTCGCTTGTGACTTCAGATGTAGACTCTACTGTGGTACTTGCACTAGTGCCTTCTGATGTCGATTCTGAAGAAGTACTTTCGCTTGTGCTTTCAGATGAGCATTCTTCGGTGGTATTTTCACTTGTTCCCTCAGATGTGGACTCCGAAGAAGAACTTTCGCTTGTGACTTCAGATGTAGACTCTTCTGTGGTACTTGCACTAGTGCCTTCCGATGTCGATTCTGAAGAAGTACTTTCACTTGTGCTTTCAGATGTAGATTCTTCGGTGGTATTTTCACTTGTTCCTTCAGATGTGGATTCCGAAGAAGAACTTTCGCTTGTGACTTCAGATGTAGACTCTACTGTGGTACTTGCACTAGTGCCTTCCGATGTCGATTCTGAAGAAGTACTTTCGCTTGTGCTTTCAGATGTAGATTCCTCGGTGGTATTTTCACTTGTTCCCTCAGATGTGGACTCCGAAGAAGTACTTTCGCTTGTGACTTCAGATGTAGACTCTACTGTGGTACTTGCACTAGTGCCTTCCGATGTCGATTCTGAAGAAGTACTTTCGCTTGTGCTTTCAGATGTAGATTCCTCGGTGGTATTTTCACTTGTTCCCTCAGATGTGGACTCCGAAGAAGAACTTTCACTTGTGACTTCAGATGTAGACTCTACTGTGGTACTTGCACTAGTGCCTTCCGATGTCGATTCTGAAGAAGTACTTTCGCTTGTGCTTTCAGATGTAGATTCCTCGGTGGTATTTTCACTTGTTCCCTCAGATGTGGACTCCGAAGAAGAACTTTCGCTTGTGACTTCAGATGTAGACTCTACTGTGGTACTTGCACTAGTGCCTTCCGATGTCGATTCTGAAGAAGTACTTTCGCTTGTGCTTTCAGATGAGCATTCTTCGGTGGTAATTTCACTTGTTCCCTCAGATGTGGACTCCGAAGAAGAACTTTCGCTTGTGACTTCAGATGTAGACTCTACTGTGGTACTTGCACTAGTGCCTTCCGATGTCGATTCTGAAGAAGTACTTTCGCTTGTGCTTTCAGATGTAGATTCCTCGGTGGTATTTTCACTTGTTCCCTCAGATGTGGACTCCGAAGAAGAACTTTCACTTGTGACTTCAGATGTAGACTCTACTGTGGTACTTGCACCAGTGCCTTCCGATGTCGATTCTGAAGAAGTAGTTTCGCTTGTGCTTTCAGATGAGCATTCTTCGGTGGTATTTTCACTTGTTCCCTCAGATGTGAACTCCGAAGAAGAACTTTCGCTTGTGACTTCAGATGTAGACTCTACTGTGGTACTTGCACTAGTGCCTTCCGATGTCGATTCTGAAGAAGTACTTTCGCTTGTGCTTTCAGATGTAGATTCCTCGGTGGTATTTTCACTTGTTCCCTCAGATGTGGACTCCGAAGAAGAACTTTCACTTGTGACTTCAGATGTAGACTCTACTGTGGTACTTGCACTAGTGCCTTCCGATGTCGATTCTGAAGAAGTACTTTCGCTTGTGCTTTCAGATGTAGATTCCTCGGTGGTATTTTCACTTGTTCCCTCAGATGTGGACTCCGAAGAAGAACTTTCGCTTGTGACTTCAGATGTAGACTCTACTGTGGTACTTGCACTAGTGCCTTCCGAAGTCGATTCTGAAGAAGTACTTTCGCTTGTGCTTTCAGATGTAGATTCCTCGGTGGTATTTTCACTTGTTCCCTCAGATGTGGACTCCGAAGAAGAACTTTCGCTTGTGACTTCAGATGTAGACTCTACTGTGGTACTTGCACTAGTGCCTTCCGATGTCGATTCTGAAGAAGTACTTTCGCTTGTGCTTTCAGATGTAGATTCCTCGGTGGTATTTTCACTTGTTCCCTCAGATGTGGACTCCGAAGAAGAACTTTCACTTGTGACTTCAGATGTAGACTCTACTGTGGTACTTGCACTAGTGCCTTCCGATGTCGATTCTGAAGAAGTACTTTCACTTGTGCTTTCAGATGTAGATTCTTCGGTGGTATTTTCACTTGTTCCCTCAGATGTGGACTCCGAAGAAGAACTTTCGCTTGTGACTTCAGATGTAGACTCTACTGTGGTACTTGCACTAGTGCCTTCCGATGTCGATTCTGAAGAAGTACTTTCGCTTGTGCTTTCAGATGTAGATTCCTCGGTGGTATTTTCACTTGTTCCCTCTGATGTGGACTCCGAAGAAGAACTTTCGCTTGTGACTTCAGATGTAGACTCTACTGTGGTACTTGCACTAGTGCCTTCCGATGTCGATTCTGAAGAAGTACTTTCGCTTGTGCTTTCAGATGTAGATTCCTCGGTGGTATTTTCACTTGTTCCCTCAGATGTGGACTCCGAAGAAGAACTTTCGCTTGTGACTTCAGATGTAGACTCTACTGTGGTACTTGCACTAGTGCCTTCCGATGTCGATTCTGAAGAAGTACTTTCGCTTGTGCTTTCAGATGTAGATTCCTCGGTGGTATTTTCACTTGTTCCCTCAGATGTGGACTCCGAAGAAGAACTTTCACTTGTGACTTCAGATGTAGACTCTACTGTGGTACTTGCACCAGTGCCTTCCGATGTCGATTCTGAAGAAGTAGTTTCGCTTGTGCTTTCAGATGAGCATTCTTCGGTGGTATTTTCACTTGTTCCCTCAGATGTGAACTCCGAAGAAGAACTTTCGCTTGTGACTTCAGATGTAGACTCTACTGTGGTACTTGCACTAGTGCCTTCCGATGTCGATTCTGAAGAAGTACTTTCACTTGTGCTTTCAGATGTAGATTCTTCGGTGGTATTTTCACTTGTTCCCTCAGATGTGGACTCCGAAGAAGAACTTTCGCTTGTGACTTCAGATGTAGACTCTACTGTGGTACTTGCACTAGTGCCTTCCGATGTCGATTCTGAAGAAGTACTTTCGCTTGTGCTTTCAGATGTAGATTCCTCGGTGGTATTTTCACTTGTTCCCTCTGATGTGGACTCCGAAGAAGTACTTTCGCTTGTGACTTCAGATGTAGACTCTACTGTGGTACTTGCACTAGTGCCTTCCGATGTCGATTCTGAAGAAGTACTTTCGCTTGTGCTTTCAGATGTAGATTCCTCGGTGGTATTTTCACTTGTTCCCTCAGATGTGGACTCCGAAGAAGAACTTTCGCTTGTGACTTCAGATGTAGACTCTACTGTGGTACTTGCACTAGTGCCTTCCGATGTCGATTCTGAAGAAGTACTTTCGCTTGTGCTTTCAGATGTAGATTCCTCGGTGGTATTTTCACTTGTTCCCTCAGATGTGGACTCCGAAGAAGAACTTTCACTTGTGACTTCAGATGTAGACTCTACTGTGGTACTTGCACTAGTGCCTTCCGATGTCGATTCTGAAGAAGTACTTTCGCTTGTGGTTTCAGATGTAGATTCCTCGGTGGTATTTTCACTTGTTCCCTCAGATGTGGACTCCGAAGAAGAACTTTCGCTTGTGACTTCAGATGTAGACTCTACTGTGGTACTTGCACTAGTGCCTTCCGATGTCGATTCTGAAGAAGTACTTTCGCTTGTGCTTTCAGATGAGCATTCTTCGGTGGTAATTTCACTTGTTCCCTCAGATGTGGACTCCGAAGAAGAACTTTCGCTTGTGACTTCAGATGTAGACTCTACTGTGGTACTTGCACTAGTGCCTTCCGAAGTCGATTCTGAAGAAGTACTTTCGCTTGTGCTTTCAGATGTAGATTCCTCGGTGGTATTTTCACTTGTTCCCTCAGATGTGGACTCCGAAGAAGAACTTTCGCTTGTGACTTCAGATGTAGACTCTACTGTGGTACTTGCACTAGTGCCTTCCGATGTCGATTCTGAAGAAGTACTTTCGCTTGTGCTTTCAGATGTAGATTCCTCGGTGGTATTTTCACTTGTTCCCTCAGATGTGGACTCCGAAGAAGAACTTTCACTTGTGACTTCAGATGTAGACTCTACTGTGGTACTTGCACCAGTGCCTTCCGATGTCGATTCTGAAGAAGTAGTTTCGCTTGTGCTTTCAGATGAGCATTCTTCGGTGGTATTTTCACTTGTTCCCTCAGATGTGAACTCCGAAGAAGAACTTTCGCTTGTGACTTCAGATGTAGACTCTACTGTGGTACTTGCACTAGTGCCTTCCGATGTCGATTCTGAAGAAGTACTTTCGCTTGTGCTTTCAGATGTAGATTCTTCGGTGGTATTTTCACTTGTTCCCTTAGATGTGGACTCCGAAGAAGAACTTTCGCTTGTGACTTCAGATGTAGACTCTACTGTGGTACTTGCACTAGTGCCTTCCGATGTCGATTCTGAAGAAGTACTTTCGCTTGTGCTTTCAGATGTAGATTCCTCGGTGGTATTTTCACTTGTTCCCTCTGATGTGGACTCCGAAGAAGTACTTTCGCTTGTGACTTCAGATGTAGACTCTACTGTGGTACTTGCACTAGTGCCTTCCGATGTCGATTCTGAAGAAGTACTTTCGCTTGTGCTTTCAGATGTAGATTCCTCGGTGGTATTTTCACTTGTTCCCTCAGATGTGGACTCCGAAGAAGAACTTTCGCTTGTGACTTCAGATGTAGACTCTACTGTGGTACTTGCACTAGTGCCTTCCGATGTCGATTCTGAAGAAGTACTTTCGCTTGTGCTTTCAGATGTAGATTCCTCGGTGGTATTTTCACTTGTTCCCTCAGATGTGGACTCCGAAGAAGAACTTTCACTTGTGACTTCAGATGTAGACTCTACTGTGGTACTTGCACCAGTGCCTTCCGATGTCGATTCTGAAGAAGTAGTTTCGCTTGTGCTTTCAGATGAGCATTCTTCGGTGGTATTTTCACTTGTTCCCTCAGATGTGAACTCCGAAGAAGAACTTTCGCTTGTGACTTCAGATGTAGACTCTACTGTGGTACTTGCACTAGTGCCTTCCGATGTCGATTCTGAAGAAGTACTTTCACTTGTGCTTTCAGATGTAGATTCTTCGGTGGTATTTTCACTTGTTCCCTCAGATGTGGACTCCGAAGAAGAACTTTCGCTTGTGACTTCAGATGTAGACTCTACTGTGGTACTTGCACTAGTGCCTTCCGATGTCGATTCTGAAGAAGTACTTTCGCTTGTGCTTTCAGATGTAGATTCCTCGGTGGTATTTTCACTTGTTCCCTCTGATGTGGACTCCGAAGAAGTACTTTCGCTTTTGACTTCAGATGTAGACTCTACTGTGGTACTTGCACTAGTGCCTTCCGATGTCGATTCTGAAGAAGTACTTTCGCTTGTGCTTTCAGATGTAGATTCCTCGGTGGTATTTTCACTTGTTCCCTCAGATGTGGACTCCGAAGAAGAACTTTCGCTTGTGACTTCAGATGTAGACTCTACTGTGGTACTTGCACTAGTGCCTTCCGATGTCGATTCTGAAGAAGTACTTCCGCTTGTGCTTTCAGATGAGCATTCTTCGGTGGTATTTTGACTTGTTCCCTCAGATGTGGACTCCGAAGAAGAACTTTCGTTTGTGACTTCAGATGTAGACTCTACTGTGGTACTTGCACTAGTGCCTTCCGATGTCGATTCTGAAGAAATACTTTCGCTTGTGCTTTCAGATGTAGATTCCTCGGTGGTATTTTCACTTGTTCCATCAGATGTGGACTCCGAAGAAGAACTTTCACTTGTGACTTCAGATGTAGACTCTACTGTGGTACTTGCACTAGTGCCTTCCGATGTCGATTCTGAAGAAGTACTTTCGCTTGTGCTTTCAGATGTAGATACCTCGGTGGTATTTTCACTTGTTCCCTCAGATGTGGACTCCGAAGAAGAACTTTCGCTTGTGACTTCAGATGTAGACTCTACTGTCGTATTTGCACTAGTGCCTTCCGATGTCGATTCTGAAGAAGTACTTTCGCTTGTGATTTCAGATGAGCATTCTTCGGTGGTATTTTCACTTGTTTCCTCAGAAGTGGACTCCGAAGAAGAACTTTCGCTTGTGACTTCAGATGTAGACACTAATGTGGTACTTGCACTAGTGCCTTCCGATGTCGATTCTGAAGAAGAACTTTCGCTTGTGCTTTCAGATGTAGATTCCTCGGTGGTATTTTCACTTGTTCCCTCAGATGTGGACTCCGAAGAAGAACTTTCGCTTGTGCTTTCAGATGAGCATTCTTCGGTGGTATTTTCACTTGTTCCCTCAGATGTGGACTCCGAAGAAGAACTTTCGCTTGTGACTTCAGATGTAGACTCTACTGTGGTACTTGCACTAGTGCCTTCCGATGTCGATTCTGAAGAAGTACTTTCGCTTGTGCTTTCAGATGAGCATTCTTCGGTGGTATTTTCACTTGTTCCCTCAGATGTGGACTCCGAAGAAGAACTTTCGCTTGTGACTTCAGATGTAGACTCTTCTGTGGTACTTGCACTAGTGCCTTCCGATGTCGATTCTGAAGAAGTACTTTCACTTGTGCTTTCAGATGTAGATTCTTCGGTGGTATTTTCACTTGTTCCTTCAGATGTGGATTCCGAAGAAGAACTTTCGCTTGTGACTTCAGATGTAGACTCTACTGTGGTACTTGCACTAGTGCCTTCCGATGTCGATTCTGAAGAAGTACTTTCGCTTGTGCTTTCAGATGTAGATTCCTCGGTGGTATTTTCACTTGTTCCCTCAGATGTGGACTCCGAAGAAGTACTTTCGCTTGTGACTTCAGATGTAGACTCTACTGTGGTACTTGCACTAGTGCCTTCCGATGTCGATTCTGAAGAAGTACTTTCGCTTGTGCTTTCAGATGTAGATTCCTCGGTGGTATTTTCACTTGTTCCCTCAGATGTGGACTCCGAAGAAGAACTTTCACTTGTGACTTCAGATGTAGACTCTACTGTGGTACTTGCACTAGTGCCTTCCGATGTCGATTCTGAAGAAGTACTTTCGCTTGTGCTTTCAGATGTAGATTCCTCGGTGGTATTTTCACTTGTTCCCTCAGATGTGGATTCCGAAGAAGAACTTTCGCTTGTGACTTCAGATGTAGACTCTACTGTGGTACTTGCAATAGTGCCTTCTGATGTCGATTCTGAAGAAGTACTTCCGCTTGTGTTTTCAGATGTAGACTCTACTGTGGTACTTGCACTAGTGCCTTCCGATGTCGATTCTGAAGAAGTACTTTCGCTTGTGCTTTCAGATGTAGATTCCTCGGTGGTATTTTCACTTGTTCCCTCAGATGTGGACTCCGAAGAAGAACTTTCGCTTGAGACTTCAGATGTAGACTCTACTGTGGTACTTGCACTAGTGCCTTCCGATGTCGATTCTGAAGAAGTACTTTCGCTTGTGCTTTCAGATGTAGATTCTTCGGTGGTATTTTCACTTGTTCCCTCAGATGTGGACTCCGAAGAAGAACTTTCGCTTGTGACTTCAGATGTAGACTCTACTGTGGTACTTGCACTAGTGCCTTCCGATGTCGATTCTGAAGAAGTACTTTCACTTGTGCTTTCAGATGTAGATTCTTCGGTGGTATTTTCACTTGTTCCCTCAGATGTGGACTCCGAAGAAGAACTTTCGCTTGTGACTTCAGATGTAGACTCTACTGTGGTACTTGCACTAGTGCCTTCCGATGTCGATTCTGAAGAAGTACTTTCGCTTGTGCTTTCAGATGTAGATTCCTCGGTGGTATTTTCACTTGTTCCCTCAGATGTGGACTCCGAAGAAGTACTTTCGCTTGTGACTTCAGATGTAGACTCTACTGTGGTACTTGCACTAGTGCCTTCCGAAGTCGATTCTGAAGAAGTACTTTCGCTTGTGCTTTCAGATGAGCATTCTTCGGTGGTAATTTCACTTGTTCCCTCAGATGTGGACTCCGAAGAAGAACTGTCGCTTGTGACTTCAGATGTAGACTCTACTGTGGTACTTGCACTAGTGCCTTCCGATGTCGATTCTGAAGAAGTACTTTCGCTTGTGCTTTCAGATGTAGATTCCTCGGTGGTATTTTCACTTGTTCCCTCAGATGTGGACTCCGAAGAAGAACTTTCGCTTGAGACTTCAGATGTAGACTCTACTGTGGTACTTGCACTAGTGCCTTCCGATGTCGATTCTGAAGAAGTACTTTCACTTGTGCTTTCAGATGTAGATTCTTCGGTGGTATTTTCACTTGTTCCCTCAGATGTGGACTCCGAAGAAGAACTTTCGCTTGTGACTTCAGATGTAGACTCTACTGTGGTACTTGCACTAGTGCCTTCCGATGTCGATTCTGAAGAAGTACTTTCGCTTGTGCTTTCAGATGTAGATTCCTCGGTGGTATTTTCACTTGTTCCCTCAGATGTGGACTCCGAAGAAGTACTTTCGCTTGTGACTTCAGATGTAGACTCTACTGTGGTACTTGCACTAGTGCCTTCCGAAGTCGATTCTGAAGAAGTACTTTCGCTTGTGCTTTCAGATGAGCATTCTTCGGTGGTAATTTCACTTGTTCCCTCAGATGTGGACTCCGAAGAAGAACTGTCGCTTGTGACTTCAGATGTAGACTCTACTGTGGTACTTGCACTAGTGCCTTCCGATGTCGATTCTGAAGAAGTACTTTCGCTTGTGCTTTCAGATGTAGATTCTTCGGTGGTATTTTCACTTGTTCCCTCAGATGTGGACTCCGAAGAAGAACTTTCGCTTGTGACTTCAGATGTAGACTCTACTGTGGTACTTGCACTAGTGCCTTCCGATGTCGATTCTGAAGAAGTACTTTCACTTGTGCTTTCAGATGTAGATTCTTCGGTGGTATTTTCACTTGTTCCCTCAGATGTGGACTCCGAAGAAGAACTTTCGCTTGTGACTTCAGATGTAGACTCTACTGTGGTACTTGCACTAGTGCCTTCCGATGTCGATTCTGAAGAAGTACTTTCGCTTGTGCTTTCAGATGTAGATTCCTCGGTGGTATTTTCACTTGTTCCCTCAGATGTGGACTCCGAAGAAGTACTTTCGCTTGTGACTTCAGATGTAGACTCTACTGTGGTACTTGCACTAGTGCCTTCCGAAGTCGATTCTGAAGAAGTACTTTCGCTTGTGCTTTCAGATGAGCATTCTTCGGTGGTAATTTCACTTGTTCCCTCAGATGTGGACTCCGAAGAAGAACTGTCGCTTGTGACTTCAGATGTAGACTCTACTGTGGTACTTGCACTAGTGCCTTCCGATGTCGATTCTGAAGAAGTACTTTCGCTTGTGCTTTCAGATGTAGATTCCTCGGTGGTATTTTCACTTGTTCCCTCTGATGTGGACTCCGAAGAAGTACTTTCGCTTGTGACTTCAGATGTAGACTCTACTGTGGTACTTGCACTAGTGCCTTCCGATGTCGATTCTGAAGAAGTACTTTCGCTTGTGCTTTCAGATGTAGATTCCTCGGTGGTATTTTCACTTGTTCCCTCAGATGTGGACTCCGAAGAAGAACTTTCGCTTGTGACTTCAGATGTAGACTCTACTGTGGTACTTGCACTAGTGCCTTCCGATGTCGATTCTGAAGAAGTACTTTCGCTTGTGCTTTCAGATGTAGATTCCTCGGTGGTATTTTCACTTGTTCCCTCAGATGTGGACTCCGAAGAAGAACTTTCACTTGTGACTTCAGATGTAGACTCTACTGTGGTACTTGCACCAGTGCCTTCCGATGTCGATTCTGAAGAAGTAGTTTCGCTTGTGCTTTCAGATGAGCATTCTTCGGTGGTATTTTCACTTGTTCCCTCAGATGTGAACTCCGAAGAAGAACTTTCGCTTGTGACTTCAGATGTAGACTCTACTGTGGTACTTGCACTAGTGCCTTCCGATGTCGATTCTGAAGAAGTACTTTCACTTGTGCTTTCAGATGTAGATTCTTCGGTGGTATTTTCACTTGTTCCCTCAGATGTGGACTCCGAAGAAGAACTTTCGCTTGTGACTTCAGATGTAGACTCTACTGTGGTACTTGCACTAGTGCCTTCCGATGTCGATTCTGAAGAAGTACTTTCGCTTGTGCTTTCAGATGTAGATTCCTCGGTGGTATTTTCACTTGTTCCCTCTGATGTGGACTCCGAAGAAGTACTTTCGCTTTTGACTTCAGATGTAGACTCTACTGTGGTACTTGCACTAGTGCCTTCCGATGTCGATTCTGAAGAAGTACTTTCGCTTGTGCTTTCAGATGTAGATTCCTCGGTGGTATTTTCACTTGTTCCCTCAGATGTGGACTCCGAAGAAGAACTTTCGCTTGTGACTTCAGATGTAGACTCTACTGTGGTACTTGCACTAGTGCCTTCCGATGTCGATTCTGAAGAAGTACTTCCGCTTGTGCTTTCAGATGAGCATTCTTCGGTGGTATTTTGACTTGTTCCCTCAGATGTGGACTCCGAAGAAGAACTTTCGTTTGTGACTTCAGATGTAGACTCTACTGTGGTACTTGCACTAGTGCCTTCCGATGTCGATTCTGAAGAAATACTTTCGCTTGTGCTTTCAGATGTAGATTCCTCGGTGGTATTTTCACTTGTTCCATCAGATGTGGACTCCGAAGAAGAACTTTCACTTGTGACTTCAGATGTAGACTCTACTGTGGTACTTGCACTAGTGCCTTCCGATGTCGATTCTGAAGAAGTACTTTCGCTTGTGCTTTCAGATGTAGATACCTCGGTGGTATTTTCACTTGTTCCCTCAGATGTGGACTCCGAAGAAGAACTTTCGCTTGTGACTTCAGATGTAGACTCTACTGTCGTATTTGCACTAGTGCCTTCCGATGTCGATTCTGAAGAAGTACTTTCGCTTGTGATTTCAGATGAGCATTCTTCGGTGGTATTTTCACTTGTTTCCTCAGAAGTGGACTCCGAAGAAGAACTTTCGCTTGTGACTTCAGATGTAGACACTAATGTGGTACTTGCACTAGTGCCTTCCGATGTCGATTCTGAAGAAGAACTTTCGCTTGTGCTTTCAGATGTAGATTCCTCGGTGGTATTTTCACTTGTTCCCTCAGATGTGGACTCCGAAGAAGAACTTTCGCTTGTGCTTTCAGATGAGCATTCTTCGGTGGTATTTTCACTTGTTCCCTCAGATGTGGACTCCGAAGAAGAACTTTCGCTTGTGACTTCAGATGTAGACTCTACTGTGGTACTTGCACTAGTGCCTTCCGATGTCGATTCTGAAGAAGTACTTTCGCTTGTGCTTTCAGATGAGCATTCTTCGGTGGTATTTTCACTTGTTCCCTCAGATGTGGACTCCGAAGAAGAACTTTCGCTTGTGACTTCAGATGTAGACTCTTCTGTGGTACTTGCACTAGTGCCTTCCGATGTCGATTCTGAAGAAGTACTTTCACTTGTGCTTTCAGATGTAGATTCTTCGGTGGTATTTTCACTTGTTCCTTCAGATGTGGATTCCGAAGAAGAACTTTCGCTTGTGACTTCAGATGTAGACTCTACTGTGGTACTTGCACTAGTGCCTTCCGATGTCGATTCTGAAGAAGTACTTTCGCTTGTGCTTTCAGATGTAGATTCCTCGGTGGTATTTTCACTTGTTCCCTCAGATGTGGACTCCGAAGAAGTACTTTCGCTTGTGACTTCAGATGTAGACTCTACTGTGGTACTTGCACTAGTGCCTTCCGATGTCGATTCTGAAGAAGTACTTTCGCTTGTGCTTTCAGATGTAGATTCCTCGGTGGTATTTTCACTTGTTCCCTCAGATGTGGACTCCGAAGAAGAACTTTCACTTGTGACTTCAGATGTAGACTCTACTGTGGTACTTGCACTAGTGCCTTCCGATGTCGATTCTGAAGAAGTACTTTCGCTTGTGCTTTCAGATGTAGATTCCTCGGTGGTATTTTCACTTGTTCCCTCAGATGTGGATTCCGAAGAAGAACTTTCGCTTGTGACTTCAGATGTAGACTCTACTGTGGTACTTGCAATAGTGCCTTCTGATGTCGATTCTGAAGAAGTACTTCCGCTTGTGTTTTCAGATGTAGACTCTACTGTGGTACTTGCACTAGTGCCTTCCGATGTCGATTCTGAAGAAGTACTTTCGCTTGTGCTTTCAGATGTAGATTCCTCGGTGGTATTTTCACTTGTTCCCTCAGATGTGGACTCCGAAGAAGAACTTTCGCTTGAGACTTCAGATGTAGACTCTACTGTGGTACTTGCACTAGTGCCTTCCGATGTCGATTCTGAAGAAGTACTTTCGCTTGTGCTTTCAGATGTAGATTCTTCGGTGGTATTTTCACTTGTTCCCTCAGATGTGGACTCCGAAGAAGAACTTTCGCTTGTGACTTCAGATGTAGACTCTACTGTGGTACTTGCACTAGTGCCTTCCGATGTCGATTCTGAAGAAGTACTTTCACTTGTGCTTTCAGATGTAGATTCTTCGGTGGTATTTTCACTTGTTCCCTCAGATGTGGACTCCGAAGAAGAACTTTCGCTTGTGACTTCAGATGTAGACTCTACTGTGGTACTTGCACTAGTGCCTTCCGATGTCGATTCTGAAGAAGTACTTTCGCTTGTGCTTTCAGATGTAGATTCCTCGGTGGTATTTTCACTTGTTCCCTCAGATGTGGACTCCGAAGAAGTACTTTCGCTTGTGACTTCAGATGTAGACTCTACTGTGGTACTTGCACTAGTGCCTTCCGAAGTCGATTCTGAAGAAGTACTTTCGCTTGTGCTTTCAGATGAGCATTCTTCGGTGGTAATTTCACTTGTTCCCTCAGATGTGGACTCCGAAGAAGAACTGTCGCTTGTGACTTCAGATGTAGACTCTACTGTGGTACTTGCACTAGTGCCTTCCGATGTCGATTCTGAAGAAGTACTTTCGCTTGTGCTTTCAGATGTAGATTCCTCGGTGGTATTTTCACTTGTTCCCTCAGATGTGGACTCCGAAGAAGAACTTTCGCTTGAGACTTCAGATGTAGACTCTACTGTGGTACTTGCACTAGTGCCTTCCGATGTCGATTCTGAAGAAGTACTTTCGCTTGTGCTTTCAGATGTAGATTCTTCGGTGGTATTTTCACTTGTTCCCTCAGATGTGGACTCCGAAGAAGAACTTTCGCTTGTGACTTCAGATGTAGACTCTACTGTGGTACTTGCACTAGTGCCTTCCGATGTCGATTCTGAAGAAGTACTTTCACTTGTGCTTTCAGATGTAGATTCTTCGGTGGTATTTTCACTTGTTCCCTCAGATGTGGACTCCGAAGAAGAACTTTCGCTTGTGACTTCAGATGTAGACTCTACTGTGGTACTTGTACTAGTGCCTTCCGATGTCGATTCTGAAGAAGTACTTTCGCTTGTGCTTTCAGATGTAGATTCCTCGGTGGTATTTTCACTTGTTCCCTCAGATGTGGACTCCGAAGAAGTACTTTCGCTTGTGACTTCAGATGTAGACTCTACTGTGGTACTTGCACTAGTGCCTTCCGAAGTCGATTCTGAAGAAGTACTTTCGCTTGTGCTTTCAGATGAGCATTCTTCGGTGGTATTTTCACTTGTTCCCTCAGATGTGGACTCCGAAGAAGAACTTTCGCTTGTGACTTCAGATGTAGACTCTACTGTGGTACTTGCACTAGTGCCTTCCGATGTCGATTCTGAAGAAGTACTTCCGCTTGTGTTTTCAGATGTAGACTCTACTGTGGTACTTGCACTAGTGCCTTCCGATGTCGATTCTGAAGAAGTACTTTCGCTTGTGCTTTCAGATGAGCATTCTTCGGTGGTATTTTCACTTGTTCCCTCAGATGTGGACTCCGAAGAAGAACTTTCGTTTGTGACTTCAGATGTAGACTCTACTGTGGTACTTGCACTAGTGCCTTCCGATGTCGATTCTGAAGAAGTACTTTCGCTTGTGCTTTCAGATGTATATTCCTCGGTGGTATTTTCACTTGTTCCCTCAGATGTGGACTCCGAAGAAGAACTTTCACTTGTGACTTCAGATGTAGACTCTACTGTGGTACTTGCACTAGTGCCTTCCGATGTCGATTCTGAAGAAGTACTTTCACTTGTGCTTTCAGATGTAGATTCTTCGGTGGTATTTTCACTTGTTCCCTCAGATGTGGACTCCGAAGAAGAAGTTTCGTTTGTGACTTCAGATGTAGACTCTACTGTGGTACTTGCACTAGTGCCTTCCGATGTCGATTCTGAAGAAGTACTTTCGCTTGCGCTTTCAGATGTAGATTCCTCGGTGGTATTTTCACTTGTTCCCTCAGATGTGGACTCCGAAGAAGAACTTTCACTTGTGACTTCAGATGTAGACTCTACTGTGGTACTTGCACTAGTGCCTTCCGATGTCGATTCTGAAGAAGTACTTTCACTTGTGCTTTCAGATGTAGATTCTTCGGTGGTATTTTCACTTGTTCCCTCAGATGTGGACTCCGAAGAAGAACTTTCGCTTGTGACTTCAGATGTAGACTCTACTGTGGTACTTGCACTAGTGCCTTCCGATGTCGATTCTGAAGAAGTACTTTCGCTTGTGCTTTCAGATGAGCATTCTTCGGTGGTGTTTTCACTTGTTCCCTCAGATGTGGACTCCGAAGAAGAACTTTCGCTTGTGACTTCAGATGTAGACTCTACTGTGGTACTTGCACTTGTGCCTTCCGATGTCGATTCTGAAGAAGTACTTTCGCTTGTGCTTTCAGATGTAGATTCTTCGGTGGTATTTTCACTTGTTCCCTCAGATGTGGACTCCGAAGAAGAACTTTCACTTGTGACTTCAGATGTAGACTCTACTGTGGTACTTGCACTAGTGCCTTCCGATGTCGATTCTGAAGAAGTACTTTCGCTTGTGCTTTCAGATGTAGATTCTTCGGTGGTATTTTCACTTGTTCCCTCAGATGTGGACTCCGAAGAAGAACTTTCGCTTGTGACTTCAGATGTAGACTCTACTGTGGTACTTGCACTAGTGCCTTCCGATGTTGATTCTGAAGAAGTACTTTCGTTTGTGCTTTCAGATGAGCATTCTTCGGTGGTATTTTCACTTGTTCCCTCAGATGTGGACTCCGAAGAAGAACTTTCGCTTGTGACTTCAGATGTAGACTCTACTGTGGTACTTGCACTAGTGCCTTCCGATGTCGATTCTGAAGAAGTACTTTCGCTTGTGCTTTCAGATGTAGATTCCTCGGTGGTATTTTCACTTGTTCCCTCAGATGTGGACTCCGAAGAAGAACTTTCGCTTGTGACTTCAGATGTAGACTCTACTGTGGTACTTGCACTAGTGCCTTCCGAAGTCGATTCTGAAGAAGTACTTTCGCTTGTGCTTTCAGATGTAGATTCCTCGGTGGTATTTTCACTTGTTCCCTCAGATGTGGACTCCGAAGAAGAACTTTCGCTTGTGACTTCAGATGTAGACTCTACTGTGGTACTTGCACTAGTGCCTTCCGATGTCGATTCTGAAGAAGTACTTTCGCTTGTGCTTTCAGATGAGCATTCTTCGGTGGTATTTTCACTTGTTCCCTCAGATGTGGACTCCGAAGAAGAACTTTCGTTTGTGACTTCAGATGTAGACTCTACTGTGGTACTTGCACTAGTGCCATCCGAAGTCGATTCTGAAGAAGTACTTTCGCTTGTGCTTTCAGATGTAGATTCTTCGGTGGTATTTTCACTTGTTCCCTCAGATGTGGACTCCGAAGAAGAACTTTCGCTTGTGACTTCAGATGTAGACTCTACTGTGGTACTTGCACTAGTGCCTTCCGATGTCGATTCTGAAGAAGTACTTTCGCTTGTGTTTTCAGATGTAGACTCTACTGTGGTACTTGCACTAGTGCCTTCCGATGTCGATTCTGAAGAAGTACTTTCGCTTGTGCTTTCAGATGAGCATTCTTCGGTGGTATTTTCACTTGTTCCCTCAGATGTGGACTCCGAAGAAGAACTTTCGTTTGTGACTTCAGATGTAGACTCTACTGTGGTACTTGCACTAGTGCCTTCCGATGTCGATTCTGAAGAAGTACTTTCGCTTGTGCTTTCAGATGTAGATTCCTCGGAGGTATTTTCACTTGTTCCCTCAGATGTGGACTCCGAAGAAGAACTTTCGCTTGTGACTTCAGATGTAGACTCTACTGTGGTACTTGCACTCGTGCCTTCCGATGTCGATTCTGAAGAAGTACTTTCGCTTGTGCTTTCAGATGTAGATTCCTCGGTGGTATTTTCACTTGTTCCCTTAGATGTGGACTCCGAAGAAGAACTTTCACTTGTGACTTCAGATGTAGACTCTACTGTGGTACTTGCACTAGTGCCTTCCGATGTCGATTCTGAAGAAGTACTTTCGCTTGTGCTTTCAGATGTAGATTCCTCGGTGGTATTTTCACTTGTTCCCTCAGATGTGGACTCCGAAGAAGAACTTTCGCTTGTGACTTCAGATGTAGACTCTACTGTGGTACTTGCACTAGTGCCTTCCGATGTCGATTCTGAAGAAGTACTTTCGCTTGTGCTTTCAGATGAGCATTCTTCGGTGGTATTTTCACTTGTTCCCTCAGATGTGGACTCCGAAGAAGAACTTTCGCTTGTGACTTCAGATGTAGACTCTACTGTGGTACTTGCACTAGTGTCTTCCGATGTCGATTCTGAAGAAGTACTTTCACTTGTGCTTTCAGATGTAGATTCTTCGGTGGTATTTTCACTTGTTCCCTCAGATGTGGACTCCGAAGAAGAACTTTCGCTTGTGACTTCAGATGTAGACTCTACTGTGGTACTTGCACTAGTGCCTTCCGATGTCGATTCTGAAGAAGTACTTTCGCTTGTGCTTTCAGATGTAGACTCTACTGTGGTACTTGCACTTGTTCCCTCAGATGTGGACTCCGAAGAAGAACTTTCGCTTGTGACTTCAGATGTAGACTCTACTGTGGTACTTGCACTAGTGCCTTCCGATGTCGATTCTGAAGAAGTACTTTCGCTTGTGCTTTCAGATGAGCATTCTTCGGTGGTATTTTCACTTGTTCCCTCAGATGTGGACTCCGAAGAAGAACTTTCGTTTGTGACTTCAGATGTAGACTCTACTGTGGTACTTGCACTAGTGCCATCCGAAGTCGATTCTGAAGAAGTACTTTCGCTTGTGCTTTCAGATGTAGATTCCTCGGTGGTATTTTCACTTGTTCCCTCAGATGTGGACTCCGAAGAAGAACTTTCGTTTGTGACTTCAGATGTAGACTCTACTGTGGTACTTGCACTAGTGCCTTCCGATGTCGATTCTGAAGAAGTACTTTCGCTTGTGCTTTCAGATGTAGATTCCTCGGTGGTATTTTCACTTGTTCCCTCAGATGTGGACTCCGAAGAAGAACTTTCGCTTGTGACTTCAGATGTAGACTCGACTGTGGTACTTGCACTAGTGCCTTCCGATGTCGATTCTGAAGAAGTACTTTCGCTTGTGTTTTCAGATGTAGACTCTACAGTGGTACTTGCACTAGTGCCTTCCGATGTCGATTCTGAAGAAGTACTTTCACTTGTGCTTTCAGATGTAGATTCTTCGGTGGTATTTTCACTTGTTCCCTCAGATGTGGACTCCGAAGAAGAACTTTCGCTTGTGACTTCAGATGTAGACTCTACTGTGGTACTTGCACTAGTGCCTTCCGATGTCGATTCTGAAGAAGTACTTTCGCTTGTGCTTTCAGATGTAGACTCTACTGTGGTACTTGCACTTGTTCCCTCAGATGTGGACTCCGAAGAAGAACTTTCGCTTGTGACTTCAGATGTAGACTCTACTGTGGTACTTGCACTAGTGCCTTCCGATGTCGATTCTGAAGAAGTACTTTCGCTTGTGCTTTCAGATGAGCATTCTTCGGTGGTATTTTCACTTGTTCCCTCAGATGTGGACTCCGAAGAAGAACTTTCGTTTGTGACTTCAGATGTAGACTCTACTGTGGTACTTGCACTAGTGCCATCCGAAGTCGATTCTGAAGAAGTACTTTCGCTTGTGCTTTCAGATGTAGATTCCTCGGTGGTATTTTCACTTGTTCCCTCAGATGTGGACTCCGAAGAAGAACTTTCGTTTGTGACTTCAGATGTAGACTCTACTGTGGTACTTGCACTAGTGCCTTCCGATGTCGATTCTGAAGAAGTACTTTCGCTTGTGCTTTCAGATGTAGATTCCTCGGTGGTATTTTCACTTGTTCCCTCAGATGTGGACTCCGAAGAAGAACTTTCGCTTGTGACTTCAGATGTAGACTCGACTGTGGTACTTGCACTAGTGCCTTCCGATGTCGATTCTGAAGAAGTACTTTCGCTTGTGTTTTCAGATGTAGACTCTACAGTGGTACTTGCACTAGTGCCTTCCGATGTCGATTCTGAAGAAGTACTTTCGCTTGTGCTTTCAGATGAGCATTCTTCGGTGGTATTTTCACTTGTTCCCTCAGATGTGGACTCCGAAGAAGAACTTTCGTTTGTGACTTCAGATGTAGACTCTACTGTGGTACTTGCACTAGTGCCTTCCGATGTCGATTCTGAAGAAGTACTTTCGCTTGTGCTTTCAGATGTAGATTCCTCGGAGGTATTTTCACTTGTTCCCTCAGATGTGGACTCCGAAGAAGATCTTTCGCTTGTGACTTCAGATGTAGACTCTACTGTGGTACTTGCACTCGTGCCTTCCGATGTCGATTCTGAAGAAGTACTTTCGCTTGTGCTTTCAGATGAGCATTCTTCGGTGGTTTTTTCACTTGTTCCCTCAGATGTGGACTCCGAAGAAGAACTTTCGCTTGTGACTTCAGATGTAGACTCTACTGTGGTACTTGCACTAGTGCCTTCCGATGCCGATTCTGAAGAAGTACTTTCGCTTGTGTTTTCAGATGTAGACTCTACAGTGGTACTTGCACTAGTGCCTTCCGATGTCGATTCTGAAGAAGTACTTTCGCTTGTGCTTTCAGATGAGCATTCTTCGGTGGTATTTTCACTTGTTCCCTCAGATGTGGACTCCGAAGAAGAACTTTCGTTTGTGACTTCAGATGTAGACTCTACTGTGGTACTTGCACTAGTGCCTTCCGATGTCGATTCTGAAGAAGTACTTTCGCTTGTGCTTTCAGATGTAGATTCCTCGGAGGTATTTTCACTTGTTCCCTCAGATGTGGACTCCGAAGAAGATCTTTCGCTTGTGACTTCAGATGTAGACTCTACTGTGGTACTTGCACTCGTGCCTTCCGATGTCGATTCTGAAGAAGTACTTTCGCTTGTGCTTTCAGATGTAGATTCCTCGGTGGTATTTTCACTTGTTCCCTTAGATGTGGACTCCGAAGAAGAACTTTCGCTTGTGACTTCAGATGTAGACTCTACTGTGGTACTTGCACTAGTGCCTTCCGATGTCGATTCTGAAGAAGTACTTTCGCTTGTGCTTTCAGATGTAGATTCCTCGGTGGTATTTTTACTTATTCCCTCAGATGTGGACTCCGAAGAAGAACTTTCGCTTGTGACTTCAGATGTAGACTCTACTGTGGTACTTGCACTAGTGCCTTCCGATGTCGATTCTGAAGAAGTACTTTCACTTGTGCTTTCAGATGTAGATTCTTCGGTGGTATTTTCACTTGTTCCCTCAGATGTGGACTCCGAAGAAGAACTTTCGCTTGTGACTTCAGATGTAGACTCTACTGTGGTACTTGCACTAGTGCCTTCCGATGTCGATTCTGAAGAAGTACTTTCGCTTGTGCTTTCAGATGTAGACTCTACTGTGGTACTTGCACTTGTTCCCTCAGATGTGGACTCCGAAGAAGAACTTTCGCTTGTGACTTCAGATGTAGACTCTACTGTGGTACTTGCACTAGTGCCTTCCGATGTCGATTCTGAAGAAGTACTTTCGCTTGTGCTTTCAGATGAGCATTCTTCGGTGGTATTTTCACTTGTTCCCTCAGATGTGGACTCCGAAGAAGAACTTTCGTTTGTGACTTCAGATGTAGACTCTACTGTGGTACTTGCACTAGTGCCATCCGAAGTCGATTCTGAAGAAGTACTTTCGCTTGTGCTTTCAGATGTAGATTCCTCGGTGGTATTTTCACTTGTTCCCTCAGATGTGGACTCCGAAGAAGAACTTTCGTTTGTGACTTCAGATGTAGACTCTACTGTGGTACTTGCACTAGTGCCTTCCGATGTCGATTCTGAAGAAGTACTTTCGCTTGTGCTTTCAGATGTAGATTCCTCGGTGGTATTTTCACTTGTTCCCTCAGATGTGGACTCCGAAGAAGAACTTTCGCTTGTGACTTCAGATGTAGACTCTACTGTGGTACTTGCACTAGTGCCTTCCGATGTCGATTCTGAAGAAGTACTTTCGCTTGTGTTTTCAGATGTAGACTCTACAGTGGTACTTGCACTAGTGCCTTCCGATGTCGATTCTGAAGAAGTACTTTCGCTTGTGCTTTCAGATGAGCATTCTTCGGTGGTATTTTCACTTGTTCCCTCAGATGTGGACTCCGAAGAAGAACTTTCGTTTGTGACTTCAGATGTAGACTCTACTGTGGTACTTGCACTAGTGCCTTCCGATGTCGATTCTGAAGAAGTACTTTCGCTTGTGCTTTCAGAAGTAGATTCCTCGGAGGTATTTTCACTTGTTCCCTCAGATGTGGACTCCGAAGAAGATCTTTCGCTTGTGACTTCAGATGTAGACTCTACTGTGGTACTTGCACTCGTGCCTTCCGATGTCGATTCTGAAGAAGTACTTTCGCTTGTGCTTTCAGATGAGCATTCTTCGGTGGTTTTTTCACTTGTTCCCTCAGATGTGGACTCCGAAGAAGAACTTTCGCTTGTGACTTCAGATGTAGACTCTACTGTGGTACTTGCACTAGTGCCTTCCGATGTCGATTCTGAAGAAGTACTTTCGCTTGTGCTTTCAGATGTAGATTCCTCGGTGGTATTTTCACTTGTTCCCTCAGATGTGGACTCCGAAGAAGAACTTTCGCTTGTGACTTCAGATGTAGACTCTACTGTGGTACTTGCACTAGTGCCTTCCGATGCCGATTCTGAAGAAGTACTTTCGCTTGTGTTTTCAGATGTAGACTCTACAGTGGTACTTGCACTAGTGCCTTCCGATGTCGATTCTGAAGAAGTACTTTCGCTTGTGCTTTCAGATGAGCATTCTTCGGTGGTATTTTCACTTGTTCCCTCAGATGTGGACTCCGAAGAAGAACTTTCGTTTGTGACTTCAGATGTAGACTCTACTGTGGTACTTGCACTAGTGCCTTCCGATGTCGATTCTGAAGAAGTACTTTCGCTTGTGCTTTCAGATGTAGATTCCTCGGAGGTATTTTCACTTGTTCCCTCAGATGTGGACTCCGAAGAAGATCTTTCGCTTGTGACTTCAGATGTAGACTCTACTGTGGTACTTGCACTCGTGCCTTCCGATGTCGATTCTGAAGAAGTACTTTCGCTTGTGCTTTCAGATGTAGATTCCTCGGTGGTATTTTCACTTGTTCCCTTAGATGTGGACTCCGAAGAAGAACTTTCGCTTGTGACTTCAGATGTAGACTCTACTGTGGTACTTGCACTAGTGCCTTCCGATGTCGATTCTGAAGAAGTACTTTCGCTTGTGCTTTCAGATGTAGATTCCTCGGTGGTATTTTTACTTGTTCCCTCAGATGTGGACTCCGAAGAAGAACTTTCGCTTGTGACTTCAGATGTAGACTCTACTGTGGTACTTGCACTAGTGCCTTCCGATGTCGATTCTGAAGAAGTACTTCCGCTTGTGTTTTCAGATGTAGACTCTACTGTGGTACTTGCACTAGTGCCTTCCGATGTCGATTCTGAAGAAGTACTTTCGCTTGTGCTTTCAGATGAGCATTCTTCGGTGGTATTTCCACTTGTTCCCTCAGATGTGGATTCCGAAGAAGAACTTTCGCTTGTGACTTCAGATGTAGACTCTACTGTGGTACTTGCACTAGTGCCTTCCGAAGTCGATTCTGCAGAAGTACTTTCGCTTGTGCTTTCAGATGTAGATTCCTCGGTGGTATTTTCACTTGTTCCCTCAGATGTGGACTCCGAAGAAGAACTTTCGCTTGTGACTTCAGATGTAGACTCTACTGTGGTACTTGCACTAGTGTCTTCCGATGTCGATTCTGAAGAAGTACTTTCGCTTGTGCTTTCAGATGTATATTCCTCGATGGTATTTTCACTTGTTCCCTCAGATGTGGACTCCGAAGAAGAACTTTCGCTTGTGACTTCAGATGTAGACTCTACTGTGGTACTTGCACTAGTGCCTTCCGATGTCGATTCTGAAGAAGTACTTCCGCTTGTGTTTTCAGATGTAGACTCTACTGTGGTACTTGCACTAGTGCCTTCCGATGTCGATTCTGAAGAAGTACTTTCGCTTGTAATTTCAGATGAGCATTCTTCGGTGGTATTTTCACTTGTTCCCTCAGATGTGGACTCCGAAGAAGAACTTTGGCTTGTGACTTCAGATGTAGACTCTACTGTGGTACTTGCACTAGTGCCTTCCGATGTCGATTCTGAAGAAGTACTTTCGCTTGTGCTTTCAGATGTAGATTCCTCGGTGGTATTTTCACTTGTTCCCTCAGATGTGGACTCCGAAGAAGAACTTTCGCTTGTGACTTCAGATGTAGACTCTACTGTGGTACTTACACTAGTGCCTTCCGATGTCAATTCTGAAGAAGTACTTTCGCTTGTGCTTTCAGATGTAGATTCCTCGGTGGTATTTTCACTTGTTCCCTCAGATGTGGACTCCGAAGAAGAACTTTCGCTTGTGACTTCAGATGTAGACTCTACTGTGGTACTTGCACTAGTGCCTTCCGATGTCGATTCTGAAGAAGTACTTTCGCTTGTGCTTTCAGATGTATATTCCTCGATGGTATTTTCACTTGTTCCCTCAGATGTGGACTCCGAAGAAGAACTTTCGCTTGTGACTTCAGATGTAGACTCTACTGTGGTACTTGCACTAGTGCCTTCCGATGTCGATTCTGAAGAAGTACTTCCGCTTGTGTTTTCAGATGTAGACTCTACTGTGGTACTTGCACTAGTGCCTTCCGATGTCGATTCTGAAGAAGTACTTTCGCTTGTAATTTCAGATGAGCATTCTTCGGTGGTATTTTCACTTGTTCCCTCAGATGTGGACTCCGAAGAAGAACTTTGGCTTGTGACTTCAGATGTAGACTCTACTGTGGTACTTGCACTAGTGCCTTCCGATGTCGATTCTGAAGAAGTACTTTCGCTTGTGCTTTCAGATGTAGATTCCTCGGTGGTATTTTTACTTGTTCCCTCAGATGTGGACTCCGAAGAAGAACTTTCGCTTGTGACTTCAGATGTAGACTCTACTGTGGTACTTGCACTAGTGCCTTCCGATGTCGATTCTGAAGAAGTACTTCCGCTTGTGTTTTCAGATGTAGACTCTACTGTGGTACTTGCACTAGTGCCTTCCGATGTCGATTCTGAAGAAGTACTTTCGCTTGTGCTTTCAGATGAGCATTCTTCGGTGGTATTTCCACTTGTTCCCTCAGATGTGGATTCCGAAGAAGAACTTTCGCTTGTGACTTCAGATGTAGACTCTACTGTGGTACTTGCACTAGTGCCTTCCGAAGTCGATTCTGCAGAAGTACTTTCGCTTGTGCTTTCAGATGTAGATTCCTCGGTGGTATTTTCACTTGTTCCCTCAGATGTGGACTCCGAAGAAGAACTTTCGCTTGTGACTTCAGATGTAGACTCTACTGTGGTACTTGCACTAGTGTCTTCCGATGTCGATTCTGAAGAAGTACTTTCGCTTGTGCTTTCAGATGTATATTCCTCGATGGTATTTTCACTTGTTCCCTCAGATGTGGACTCCGAAGAAGAACTTTCGCTTGTGACTTCAGATGTAGACTCTACTGTGGTACTTGCACTAGTGCCTTCCGATGTCGATTCTGAAGAAGTACTTCCGCTTGTGTTTTCAGATGTAGACTCTACTGTGGTACTTGCACTAGTGCCTTCCGATGTCGATTCTGAAGAAGTACTTTCGCTTGTAATTTCAGATGAGCATTCTTCGGTGGTATTTTCACTTGTTCCCTCAGATGTGGACTCCGAAGAAGAACTTTGGCTTGTGACTTCAGATGTAGACTCTACTGTGGTACTTGCACTAGTGCCTTCCGATGTCGATTCTGAAGAAGTACTTTCGCTTGTGCTTTCAGATGTAGATTCCTCGGTGGTATTTTCACTTGTTCCCTCAGATGTGGACTCCGAAGAAGAACTTTCGCTTGTGACTTCAGATGTAGACTCTACTGTGGTACTTACACTAGTGCCTTCCGATGTCAATTCTGAAGAAGTACTTTCGCTTGTGCTTTCAGATGTAGATTCCTCGGTGGTATTTTCACTTGTTCCCTCAGATGTGGACTCCGAAGAAGAACTTTCGCTTGTGACTTCAGATGTAGACTCTACTGTGGTACTTGCACTAGTGCCTTCCGATGTCGATTCTGAAGAAGAACTTCCGCTTGTGTTTTCAGATGTAGACTCTACTGTGGTACTTGCACTAGTGCCTTCCGATGTCGATTCTGAAGAAGTACTTTCGCTTGTGCTTTCAGATGAGCATTCTTCGGTGGTATTTTCACTTGTTCCCTCAGATGTGGACTCCGAAGAAGAACTTTCGCTTGTGACTTCAGATGTAGACTCTACTGTGGTACTTGCACTAGTGCCTTCCGATGTCGATTCTGAAGAAGTACTTTCGCTTGTGCTTTCAGATATAGATTCCTCGGTGGTATTTTCACTTGTTCCCTCAGATGTGGACTCCGAAGAAGAACTTTCACTTGTGACTTCAGATGTAGACTCTACTGTGGTACTTGCACTAGTGCCTTCCGATGTCGATTCTGAAGAAGAACTTCCGCTTGTGTTTTCAGATGTAGACTCTACTGTGGTACTTGCACTAGTGCCTTCCGATGTCGATTCTGAAGAAGTACTTTCGCTTGTGCTTTCAGATGAGCATTCTTCGGTGGTATTTTCACTTGTTCCCTCAGATGTGGACTCCGAAGAAGAACTTTCGCTTGTGACTTCAGATGTAGACTCTACTGTGGTACTTGCACTAGTGCCTTCCGATGTCGATTCTGAAGAAGTACTTTCGCTTGTGCTTTCAGATATAGATTCCTCGGTGGTATTTTCACTTGTTCCCTCAGATGTGGACTCCGAAGAAGAACAAAAAAAAAAAAAAAAAAAAAAAAAAAAAAAAAAAAAAAAAAAAAAAAAAAAAAAAAAAAAAAAAAAAAAAAAAAAAAAAAAAAAAAAAAAAAAAAAAAAATACGTTGAGATGTAGACTCTACTGTGGTACTTGTACTGGTGCCTTTAGATGTGGATGCTAAGGAAGTGCTCTCAGTAGTGCTTCCACTTGTGGGCTCTGTACTATCATCGTATGTAAACTGAGTTGTTATGGTCGTTGAGGTTGACGGTTGAGAAATTGTTGTAGTTTTTGTTTCTATTTTGTTCGGATATCTAAATTGTATGACATATTGATATGGTTTTTGACCTCTTAGACGAATGTGTGTGCCAAAGATTGTTATTGCAGTTGTTGTTGCGGCAAGTAAACACAAAATTATTAATTTCATTTTTAATATTCACAAAATCCGTCTTAATGTTATCCTACACGTACATATATGCATATATGCATATTGTATTGTATTGTATTGTATTGTATTGTATACTTGTTTTTATTGTAATTTGCCGGCGATATGGAAAGCGATCGATTTTCATCCGCAGTAAAGCGCGTTACAATTCGAAATGAATTAGTTTTTAAATTTTCCATATAATTTGAAGGTGGTGATTGGTTTTTTGGAAATTTTATTATGTGGAAATATTTGAATTTGCAAAGAAAACGTTAAGAATGTGTAATTGTGATTGTGTCTGTTACTTGCGATTTGCTGTAAGCATGACATAAGGGATACGGTGCGTATGAGTCAGTAGACGTATGCATAGTAAATATTTTGAAGTACCTCGACTTCTATTTCTACTTGTATTTGTGTGTAATGTTTGTATTTAATGCGATGTGAGACACGTGCCAATTGCATTAGTTGCACGATAATGAATGAATGAATAAAAACAACATTTAAGTATAAATAGTTTTAACAATTTTACTTTTATATATATTTGCTCTCTTCTTTATAATTCTAAATTTGTTTTCCGATATAGGGAATAACAATATATTGTTCATACTCTATGGATTATTTTTTATTAAATATAGTGAATTTCGACTACAAACATATAGAAGATTCTTCAATGTACTTTGGTTTCTGCGCTATTTGATTAAGTAATTCACCATTTTGTTTCGTTTTTCCATTGTACTCATACTCATACACATATATTGTATATATTACGGGATGACAAAAACATACATTTTGTAATCTAGAACTAAAACTATAGTGTACAGTCAACCCCGCATTTAAGATACATACTAATAGATTGATAGACTTAGATATATATATATATAAATCTCACGAATAATACAATAATACATAGTAGGAAATATAGGAGGTGAAATATGAAGATGATACGATGATACAATAGTAAGAAGAAGTATTGGCTTAAACTAAAAATGTTACTTTTTAACTAGGTTTCATCGTCACTTGTGGTTTGTGTGCACAGAACTTGCTCCTGCCACCAATCATGGACCTCGTAGACGACATTGGCTTGGTTATTAAATGATAACAATTTGCCACCAGCAACAATGTGACCCATTAGTGTGGCCGAGGGGCTGCCCAAGGGACATGCATGCTGATCACTACCATAATAATGGTGTGCGGCAGCTGGCGCATTGTAAGTTGGATAGTGGAACTGGCCGATTTCATGGTTGAATTGGGCAAAAAATCCAGACGTTTTATTGGCATCCCTTTTATAGATCATGGGACCACCAATACCAGAAGTCCCTGCAATATTGGGTATGGTTGACATAGAGTTTTTCTTTTTTTGTTGACTTGTTATATGCAAACGCTCTTTGTCAGTGAGCGTAGAACGCTGTTGTGGATCTGATGAAGTCGGCGCCAAATACTTGCGACCAGTAGAGCTGCCTGTCGAATCGGAACGATTAAGAGCATATGCTCTTCTTGTCGTGGACAGAATACGCGCTGCTGCATGGGCATCTCCAGTGGGTAGTACGACTCCAATGCTGCTGCTGGCTTCCTTATCCTCATTCTCGGTTGAACTAAATGTTGGTGAAAATGCATCACTTGTGGGTGGACATGTGATAGCGACAGCACCACTAATAGTTGCAATCACCGATTTTTCGCCAATTGGTGTTTTTTCTTCTTGTATATTAGGACGCATCATTGATTCATTTGTGGCTCTCAAGCCGGCAATCAGGGAGTTCTGTTGTTTCTACATGATTGAAATTAAATATTAGCACAAATATTTTGATTGATGATTTAAAGTCATAAAAAATAAATTACGCTGGCATTTTGTGTGCGTATCTTCTTCAAACATCCTTCCAACCAGGTACGTATCGTCATTTTAGCAACTTCTTCCTCAACCAAATATTCAAACTCTTCGCGTGCCAACAGCTCTTCCAATTGTAAGGCTTTTCTTATATCTACTGAACGATAGGACAGCATGCTGAAAAAGAAAACCATATAACGTATATACATATATAATGGTATCTACATTTTTGTTGCTTACTTGATTACATCATGAAAAGTTACATCTTCGCCATTGTGTAATTTATCGAGCTCATAGCACATGTATTTAAACAGCAAACGATCCTTTTGTGGATCACACTCCAGGCGCCCTTTAAGCAGTCGCAGTATAAACTTAACACGACGCACTGGTATAACGCCCCGCTGATGGATGTCGACAATATTCCATGTGTTTTGAAAATTACGTATATCGGCATAAGAAAGCAAGGCATCTTCTTCATTTGAATAGAACAGCGAAAAGTTCTCCATGATAATAGCTGAGCAAAATAGAGATGAGAATATTGTAATAATACCCGTAATAAATTGTATTCGAAATCATACAAAATTATTGTATTATGTTATACGCACCCACTAGCAAATTAAGTACAATATAAGTTATGATAACATAGAAAGTGCAGAAGTATACCAGACTTGCCGTAAAATTGCCTACAAAATGATTATAAAGCAAAAATGAATATATTGTGTACATACAATACATATACATATGTATGTAGTATTGGGTATAGTATTAGTAGTATGTATAAGTTTGTCTAACCACAATCAGTATTCCAATAGTTATTGCCCGGTGTACAGTATGGTGGCTGCACCATACAATCATGCATAATTTTATTCCAATCCTCGCCAGTCACAATACGAAACAACATTGCTACACCGGTCACCGGTGATCCAAAGTTAGCACGTCGACCAATACCTTCGCCATACTTGACAGTGCCTAGAAAAACAATAGTATATATACACATTGATTGTCAGACACCCAGTAATGGACTCTGGTGTTACTCTTACCAAATAAAATAGTACCCGCTAGAGCATAGAAGAATACCAATAGGAACATGCCAAATATAATGAAAAATGATTTGCACACTGACACCCCAACCGTTAACATTAACATCTTGAGTGTCGTATGCTTGCCAGTAATTGTGAAAAACCTCAGAATGACCACCATGAAACCGAAGAAGTATGAAAGATCATTCTATAAATATATTAAACAAAGAAAATACATACAATATTTAAAAGTAGAAGATAAAATTATAAAATAAGTCTTATCCAAGCTTATACTATTCATCAATATATGGTACACTTCACTTAGATTACTTTTTTATGATTATTGATGTTTATGAATATTTATTTTCAATTTAACTTCAAGGAACACTGAAAATATATTAGACTATCACACTAATAATTTATTGAATGTAGTTCGATCCATTATGTTATCTAAGATTGACTACGGCCTATCTATTTATGGGAATGCAGCCAAAACCAACATCAAATTAATTGAACCAGCACACCACAACGACATCAGACGAAACCTACGTGCCTACCCTACTACACCAATAAAATATATACTCATAGAAGCCGGTCTTCCATCCCTCAACCAACGGATTGAAGTTGCGAAGCTTCGTCTAATTCCAAAACTTCTTTTAAACCACAACAATAAGTTGTACGATACAATTAAGACATCTTATAATTATGTGCGTAATTTCCAGCGCACCTCAAAAATGATGTAATGTATCTACTTAGCCAAGAAGTTTGGATTTACTCAAGGTCCCAGCTACATTCAAATTGAACAATTTCCTGGATGGACTCTTGAGCGGTCTTCGTTCATTGAAAAACTTGAAACATTCCCAAAAAAGAACTCTTCTTCAGAAGTATTTAGAGCTCTTTTCATTGAAGTATACCACGATCCAAGTCATAACACAACGGCATTTCTAAGTATATACTGATGGTTAAAAAACTACAGATGCAATCTCTTTTGCTGCTGTAGCAGCAAATAATACAATATCGACTGGTTTAATGCTTAATTTCTGCTCAATCTTTACTGCAGAGGCCTCTGCGGTCCTTCAAGTAGTACATTTTGCTGCTAAATTACCATCCAAGGTTATTATTTGCACGGATAGCAAATCAACCATTGACTCCATAAGAAATGCCAACAACAACATAATCGGTTTTTCTATCCGCGACCAACTAGTTCAGCACAAACACATTAATATCATGTGGGTCCTTGGCCATGCCAATATATTTGGCAATGAAATAGCTGACTCCTGTGCCAAACTCGCTTTAACAGAACCACTGCACGTAGTCAACATCTTCGAAAAGGCCGACATCCTCCGTTTAGTCAAATCGCACATTGGGATGAAAGAACGAATTTCTTGGGAAATCGCAAGCCATCACTACAAGCATATTATCACAGGTGCTATTACACCAATTTACCCTACTCAATGCCATCGGAATGCAATTAAACTATTTGTCCGCCTCCGACTTAGACACACCGGGCTTACTCATCAACACCTACTTCATGGCCTGAACAATTATGTTTGCCCTCTCTGCAGCGATGTTGTAAATGTGCAGCACCTCCTCTCAGGGTGCATTCCATTACAGCGCTTTCAAAATCAAGCCAAACCTAACATAGTGGAGCTACTAGGTAACCCAAATCTTAGTAACATAAACTTAATCCACAATTTTTATAAATCCATTAAATTAGAAAATCTTATTTATATACAATAGTATGTATTATCAATCTGATATTTTTCTACATTTATTTTTAACCTTAGAGCTAATTTATTCACTCTACTTTGTTAGTTGCATCATAGTTCTTATCTATAAGTCCATTATCCATCATATGCAGTCATACTGAATCCAATTAAAGGACACTACTGCACCAGCCCATTTAAGGAAAATTTGATAATACAAAATAACTGATGCCCCCTTGTATATTCAAAACAGATCCCTTCATAAAGACCTGGACGTTCAAGTTGTTGGCGACATAAAACTTTCCATAGCTGTAGATATAGTGAAAAACTCCATCCAAACACTCTTGCTAAGGCTTTAGAAAATCATTGTCCGAGGAAAAAAGATCTCAGCCTACTACTCTTTTGCTAAAGTCCTTGTGACAGTGGGGACATAGTTAGATTGAACTTTGATCATATGAATTGAAGCCTGTTTGGCGGAAGAGGTGCGAAAAGACCTCGCTCCGAACAGTGAGATTGCTATATCATAGTGTATACTGTGCCATCTGTGCGTTATGCCTGCATTCTATTGCAGAGAGCTACACAGAGAGAAAAACGCCTGTCTAAGAACAGCATCGATTGTACTTAAATATAGAACACACCAAATTGAGTTGCATTTGGTGTAAATGTTTTTGAAATAAGTAAGATTTGCACTTCAACTGATATTCGAGACCAATTAAACGTTGAATTAAGAACAAACATACATGAATTGAGAACAATATCAACTTATCCCGCTGCTGTTAGAAATATATAGCGCGAAATAGAGAGAATTAGCACGCGCTCTCTAAAATTTGTTCTCATCTTTCTTCTTTTGTTCTGATAAGGCTTACACAGAGAGAGAGAAAAACGAGAACATTGTACTTAAATCGACACCATTCGGTGTTGAAAGTCCGCAAACACGTACGTTGTCTTGTCTTAAGACTCTGCACGAGAGTGAATAGTATTATAAGTTTGTCATGAAGTTTCTAACACACAGATGGAGACATCGCAGACCACATAAAGTATATATATTTGTGATCAACTTGATGATACGAGTTGATTTAGCCATGTCCGTCTGTTCGTTTGTTCGCAAAACTAGTCCCTCTGTTTTTGAGCTAGAGAGCTGAAATTTTGTTCATACCATACGCTGCATATTTGTCGGAATCAGCCGAATCGGACCACTAGGTGGGGTACCTCCCATACAAACCTCCTTTTAAATTAATGTTCTTATTAGAATAAGTTTTTTGTTTTTTGACTTAATGAACTGAAGATTCTGTTCAATGATCCTAGGGTTACCAACAGGGGTACCTCCCATACAAACCCTCATTAAATGACAAACTTGTAAACAGTAATTATACAATAAAGTGCCACCTTAAACTGTGTTCTTCGTTGATACTCAAACTGTAGCAGAGGAATATAATGATGCTAAGAAAGGAAGGTTGGATGCAACCCGGAGGAGCGTGGCATTCGCATAGCCAATGATAGCCTTCTTTCTGGTTTTAAGTTGCTTTGGTCTTAAATCAAATACTTTTCGATCTCATTTTGATACAACAATTTGTTCTTGTTTCGAGCCCAAAGTAATCTCAGTTTAAGTAGTTTTGGTCTTAAAATCAGGAACATTTCGTTCTCGTTTCGGTACAATTTGTTTTTGTTTCGAGACCATAATAGTCTCACCCATAAAACAAGACCGTATGGTGTCGGAATGAAGAGGAAACGTACTTAAAGTAAGATTCATTGTTATTGAATTAAGTTCCTAAGGTTACTGAAAACGCAACAAAATTTGCTTGATTCAAGATTTTGTGTACTTAAAAATACGTGCTTGAAGTGAGAACATTTCACTTGTAATAACAACATTCGTGCTTGACGGACTATCGTGACCGATTGTGCTTAATTTAAATCCAATGTTCTCGGCACCATGATATATAGTCTCTACCAAGTTATAATGTATTATTATTTCATTTCAAAGTCATTGTTATTATTCATCAAGCTAAGCGTTTGTCATTGTAGTGTTGAACTCCTAACAAGTTATAGCGTCAAGTAATCTGACTATTCTTAGTAATTAAGTTCAATTAATAAACTTTAAAAAAAATTCTCTCTTTTTTGAAAATTAAAAGATAAATTCGAAAAAGGCTGCGATAATTGAACTGATAATAGATATTTAGAAACAAAAAAAAAGTCTACACAATTTCACTATAGATCAGAAATAAGGTTATCATTGGCTATGCCAAAAATGTAATACTCTTCACGATCCTCCTGGAACAGCGTCAAATGCCAGATATTAGATATGTTTCCTTTCCTAGCATCACTATATTCTCATTTTAACAGTTTGAGTACCAACAAAGAACACAGTTTGAGTATCAAATATGAAAAAAGTTAAAATAAATAAATTTATAAATTTGTTATTTAATTTGGGTTTGTATGGGAGGTACCCCTCCTGGTAATCCTAGTATCATAAAATTTACAAGGTTGATGAACATGAATCAGAAACTTATAGCGTCCAAATTTTAGTTCGATTCAGCTGATTCCTACAAATGTGGAGCGTATGTTAAAAAAAAACCAGCTCTCTAAGGGACTAGTTTGCATACATACAGACGGACAGACGGACATAGCTAAGTCAACTCTTCGCATCTTCACTACCGTGAAGAATATAAAAATGGAAATGACTATTAACCGATAGACCGACCTCATGATAATGATCATACCAATAAATACTTACTTAAATAAATACTTTATGAGACACACAGCTAAAGAAATATTAATGATGATGTAGATGAAAATGATAGAAGATACTTACACGTAAAATTGTTTGTAGAAAAATCCATACAACACCAGCAACAGTAACAAGTAGATCATAACGATTGCGCCGTGACTGCCAATAGCCTCGCGGAGTAAAGGCAATATTTTTCATAACAACTTCGATAACAAAGACAAATGTCAATACTGCACTAACGATAACTAAACGTTCCGTATGCACTTCGCCTTTAATCCACTGTGAATATTATAAAAAATTGTATATATTATAAGGATTTCATTGATTCCAATTGGAATTACTCTTAACACTGGGGTGAGTGAGTAAAAACGTACCGTTATTGACAATAGCATACTATTGATAAGTACAACTACAGCAATTACACGCTTGAATATAATATGCTGCGTTATGTCATAGGTGAAGGCTCGAATTTTACGGCCATCCGGCCGTGGTGGCAAATGTAAAGGTTGAGCAATTTTCAATCTTTTCTTAAGATCACACCAACGACGTTGATCAACTGTAAGTAAGGCGGTACCTTTGTTCTCGGAATAATTTGCAATAACAACACCGACAAATAATGTTAAACCAATCATGCAGCCCAAAAATATATAGATGTGTATATAGATTGCATGGATCTGTAAAAATTTAACAATATTAAAATATTGTATTTGTTATGAGAATTGAAGGATTTTAACTTACAGGTCCAACAGCTTTGATGAGAACATCTCGCACATCTAGCCAACCTTTAAATGAGAGCACTTCGAATAGAGTCAACATTGCATCACCAATATTGTCAAAATTGAAACGTCGCGGATTAGCCCAAACTCGTGGTACTAACATTGATGGATATGATTCTTCAGCACCGGGAGTCAGTTTCATTTTTGTTACAAAAACACGCCGCATAAAGACTCCCACACAATCTTCTCGTCTTGATATAGCCGGATCATTGCAACGGGCCAAACGTCCGCCATACAACTGAACGCCATAGCTGGCAAAGATGAACATCAATAGTATGAGCAGCGTGGATACGAGCAGAATCTCTTTGAAACCTCGACACAATTCATAAACTACCTTACGCATATGTGGAACTAATGTAAAAATACGCAATGGTCGAACACAACGTAATATCATTAATAGTTGAGCGCCGGAATTTGTGGGTATTTGGGTGGGCATCCAGCACAAAAATGAAGTTGACACAACATAAATGAAAACATCTAATGCAGCAGCAACGTCTTTTATGTAGGCTTTCGGTGTGAAAAATAATCCATCGGCAAGAATTTTGAGTGCCAATTCAAGGCTCATAAATATAACAAATCCGTATTCAGCTATTTGCAATGTCGGATGATCCATAACCCGATAGCTTGGTGTTTCAAACATCATTGAAATACAAGAAAGTGTCGTAGCGAAGATCATTACCCAATCCAAATAAGTTACCAGGCCAAGAAAATTACTAAAAAAAAAAAAATATAATAATAATAATAGATTCAATGTGATCGATCCACTGATCCAAATATTAAAGATTACTTACTGTAAACTTTTGTATTGAACTTTACGTTCCTTGCCCGTTAAAGGATCCTTTAAGCGTGCATCATAACGTGCATGAACTATTTTTTGGCATATTTTCCGAAAACGACTTTCACGCGGCACTAAAAATAGTGGTGTATCAAAGAACGGATGATTTTCACGCAAATCCTCCTCCCGTTGATTTCTTCTCATTTCAGCCTGTTGTCGTTTCGCCTGCAATAGCTTAATATCTAAATCGTGTGGTCGAGCTCTACCAGAATTAGCGCGTGGTGCTGCTGCTATGTCACCATTTTCCATTAGATGTTCATATGTTTGTTTCAATTTAATGGAACCAGAACGCACGCTACGACGAATTGACCGGGAACCAAACCTAAAACAAATAGAATGAGATTCAAAATGTGAGGCATTTAAATCTGATTTACTTCTTTTGATCGACTCGCCAAGGCTTCGTATGTGTTATTGTACCCTGAGACTTAAGGCCACTTTTAGCACCAACCACTGGAAGCATAGCAGAGTCGCCCAGCATCAAACGCTGATTATTTGAGTCACTGCAAATAATAACAAAAAAAAAAACAAAATTATTCAATATTCGGGGAAGAACCTTTCAGCAATGTCATTGTGACAGGAACTTACTTTATTATATGGGTTATGGCCAATTTACGTAAACTGCTACCAGCTGAACGTACTTTAGCTGTTTTGTTCATAATCCGTACCGGTTTCTGTTTACGGAAAACCACATTTGACTCCCAGCACTCAGACATTGGTCTCTTACAGCTTTCCACTATAGATGGATCTTCCATTTCTAATTCGATAACGAAGTGCTTCATAAAGGATTCGCGGACCTTGGGCAAAGTGAAGTCATTTGGTATACGATGCAATATTGTCATTTGTGGCGAGTCTGGAAACTTTTCAAATATACGCAAGCGAAATGGTAGCGTTTCTTTAATTTCAGCACTTTGTTCTCGAAATTTCAGCTGTTTAAGCTTTTTAATATCCTCGTCCAGTTCCAAATTATCCAAAATGACCGCCACGAACAAGCTGAGCACAATCAGTGTGACAAACAAATGGTAGAGTATGAAATAAACAGCAACCAGGGGTGTAAGAGTTTTACTTGTGCGTATCATAGTCTCATCCATGACTTCAACCCATGCTTCTTGCGTAAGAATCTGGAACATAGACATGAATGCTTCCGGAAATGATTCGAATTTCGTGAAGTCGCATAGAAAACAAAACAACTGCATCGAAATGCTGGAGCTGATAATCAGCAGGCACATGGTAAATATAATCAGTGAGCCTAGCTTTTTGCCGGGCCCAAAAATCTTATAGACGAACCCCTCCAACATTGGAGAAGCTTTTATAAGACGTACGACTCGTAACACTTGAAAGTACGTGAGTCCGGAGAGGTAGAACATTGGCACAATGTGTAACGTGGTACCGACAGCTAATAGTAATTCAAATTTATGTATCGAGTGCTTGTAGTAGCCACGCCAGCCGAGGCAGTATATTTTAAATAGTGTCTCCAAATCCAACAGAAACGTGAACACAGCTTCAATATAGTAGTATTTTTCGTAGAACACATGACGCGGTCGACCATCGTGTTTGAACGCCATTGTTGCGGTAACAATGCCATTGGCCAAAATCACAGACATCACAAGCATGCGAAAGTATGGTGACCGTAAAATGGCATGACACGTTTCCGGTGCCAAGCCACCGTGCTTATTATCATCAATAGTGACAAGACGCCAACCGGTATCATTGCCACTGAGTATTTGTGAAGCAGCTGTCTTTTGTATATGACCACGTGCCCCCCACATTTGTTGGAATTGTACTCGTATCTCGTTAAATGTCTCCGTGATAACAGCAATAAACACATTTTTCACCAGCCATGCCAGGAAGAAAATCATTGTACTGAAACCAAGTATCAATGAAGAGGAAATTTAAAATCGGAATGGGGATGGGGATATTTACCTAAAATAAAATGCTGCACGCCATGCTGGCAAAGAATCTATGGCACGATACATTATAAACACCCAGCCCTCTTGTGAAGCAGCCTGATAGACCGTAAAGATACTGGTTGCGATATCTTCAAAACCATTGAATCCAATAACATAGCTACTCAGGAAATCCATTTTCATGCATTTCATTCCTGGTGAGCATTGATAACCAGAATCCGGATCCATTGAACAAAATGTATCCGGTATAGCCAATGAATTGATGGTTAACACACTACATAAAAATAATTGTACAGGTTAGATTGTGAGCTACCCTGACTCATATGGACTCACGGTCTGCCTAGGTAATCGTAGACTGTATTGTTCATCACACAATGATTCTTTAATTCACCAAAAAACTGAACACCTAAGAGTCCGTAAAGTGACATGAAGAAAAGGAAAAACAGTGTAACATTATAAATCTGTTGGCTCGATCGTCTGAAATAAAAAATTCGATTAAATACAATTTCTTAGGCAAAGTCTTTATTATGAGAACTTACTTAAAAATTTGATTAATACGGCTCTTTGGCATAGAAAATTTCAGGAAGACACGTAGAAAGCGTATCATAATCAGTGGTCGCGGTGCACGCATTATTGACAGGTACGAAAATCTAGAAGGTAAAGGTTATATTTCAATTTAGATATGCATGGTCATTCATAGATGAGTTCCATTCTGCATTCTTCATTCTCGAGAAGGACTTACTTTGGCACGATTCCAAGCACTTCAAATATTTGCAATATAATTGATACCCAAAGAAAGAAAACCATTGTGGCATCAAATTGACACCAATGATCCTTTAGATATGGCACTTCCCCCTAGATAAATTGATTAATTGATTGATTGATTCATTGATTGATATGTTAATTTATAATACAACAAAAAATACATATGTGTCTATGGTAATAATATTGTATACCATATTATGATATTATTAACTCTTATGATGATGAAGAAATAAGTAGGTATGTACATACATATATGGTAAATATATGAAAAGGATGCGACTTACATGTAAAACACCACGAATGTGCATTTTGGCAATCATTTCAGCAGTGAATAGTAACGTTACCGCTGTGTCCGATACGAATGTTATATACTGCAACGGTGGATGCCGCTCGAAAGTTTTTGGCGTATTCAGCGAAACTGAGGCCAAGGATACTAAGGCGCACAAGCGCATCAGTCGCCTTACCCACAGTTTGTTTACCCATTCAATATCGGCACTTTCGTTAAGCGACTCCTCAGGACCGTAATCAGCCAGATATGGCTCACCGCCCTTGAGACTTTGCTTGCGACCAAGCATTATTTTATTACCAATGCCCGTTGCAATGCCAAGTCCGATTGGCGGCACGCCAGAGATTGCTGCACTGCCAACGGTGGCACTAATGCCACCGCAAATACCCATGTTGACGCCAGTACCAACACCACTGCCCAGCAGACTCAAGTTAACACCATTGTGAGCGGTAACGCCAGTCCCACCACCAGTGGAAGCGATAGCGGCGGTATTTGCATTATGGCTATTTATATTGCTGCTGGCACCGAGCACTCCACCACCGCCGCCGACGCCAGATATTTGCGATGTTGTGCCTAACAAAGGTCCCATTTTTGCATTCGTTGTGTGTTGTATATTACCTTGAGCGTGCTCGTGTGAATGTGTTGCTACACCCGCACTGCTGCCGCTTCCCGAATTTACAACTGTGGGACTGTTAATTCCACTGACGCCATCGTTTCGCAACGTTATACCGTCACCGCCGCCACCACCACCGCCGATGCCGTTTCCAAGACTACTTCCAGGCGAAAGGTTAAATGTAAAATGACTTGGCTGATGGTGATGCAGTGATGCCCGCAAATATTGCTGAACCGTCAGGCTATTACCACTGGAGGAGCTTGTGCTAGCTGGTGTTGTTACGCCTACGCCACTGCAACTCCCGCCTCCACCGCCGATGAGGCTACCGCCACTAATTGTGTAATGGCTTCCTGAGCTACTGGGCCCTGTTAATGTGTCTGTACCACGTTTGGATCTTGCAGCTGCACCCAAGCGACGTATCTGTAATCGGTCAATCATTCAAAATTTTCGATGATCATACTATGCCGCGCACACACACACACACACACTTCTCTTCCCTTCCCTTCTCTTCTCTTCTCTTCTCTTCACAACAATAACAACCAGAACAACTCAATAATCCACAATAGATGATTTTATAATATAATCTCCAACCAACAGTCGCATCCAATCCCAATACACTTCTGCAGCAACAGCAGCAGCAAACGACAACGACGACGACGAGCTATTAGTAGCTTCGAAAGCAAAACAAAAGAACATTTCTTTAATTGTTGTAATCAAATGGCGAAAACACTTTTTACCCTCCAACAAACACACTTTGGCTATGAAGTTATGTCCATCATCATCATCACCATCATCATCATCATCATCACAGTTAAGTTGTCATATGGCACAAATTAACAATATCGTACTCGTACTATTTATTTCTATATATGTATATTTTTACTATATAATTTTGATTTAATTAATTTTATTTGATAAAAATTTTTTTGTTTGTTTAAATCTTAAACAATTTTGTGCATTTTTATTTGATTTCTAATTTATTGTGCGTTTGTTTCAATTGGAGGTGCAATTGTGTATGTGTCACACAGGACTTTCCAACTGAGGTCGGTCTTCAAGTGTTTGAAAAAAAAAACATGAGTACAATATATGTACATATATGGTACATATAATCCATATACCACCCTCCCTAATGAACAAAACCAATTTCCACAGCTGTTTTCTTGCACGCGCCCAAACAAAGATTCAAATAAAATTCCTTCAGTGTCCAGTGGACACAAGGATAAAGTATAGTTAATTAGTATATAGTTGAACAAAGTTTATCTTACATACATATAAAATTTATTATTTATTTGCAAATTGTTTCTTTATACACTACATATACCATATATACATATAATATTAGTTAAAATTAAATAAATTTAAATAAATATTGTAGTAGTTGTTCTGCGCAAACGCCATCAGAATCTGTGAAAGGATGATATGAAACAATTGTAGTAGTAGTTTTAGTGGTGATGGTGGTAGTGATGATGATGATGATGATGGTGGTGGTTATTGCAAAATATTTTCAATAAGAGTGTTTAACACTACAGATGTGTGTTTTTGTTGATTAGTTAGTTAGGATTTTGATATACATACTACTAATAGTAGAAGCAAAAACAAAAAAAAAAGGCAATAAAAAAAATAAATCAAAATATAATATTGTATAATGGGTTCAAAAGTTTCTTGTTCGTCGGGGTCTTCAAATACTCTGCAACACGATGATCCAGCATATAGAAGGTGTCAAGAATTAAAGGTGATTGATTAATTCATTGATTTACTTTAGTAACTTGTTTACTTTGCAAATATGTATCTAAATACATATACTACTACATACTACTTACATACAATATTACATACAGTACATATGTTCTGTTATACTATATACTAGATGGAACGATGGATTCAACTTCATTACCAAATCAAATTACGCGAACAAGCTCTTGAATTGGCACGTAATCGTGAACTCTTTTACTGGTTAAGTGGCTTTTATTTATCAACAGTTTATGGATGTACAAGTTATTATCAACGAATGAAGCGTTTTGCTGCCTTTGCACCGCTTGTGCCTCTTTCATTTGTTATGGGTTACTATGCTGATTTGGCATACGGCAGTAAATGGCATCGGATACAAGGTTTGTCAAATCTTAAGTTCATACATATCTTACTATGTACTGTATCATAATGTAACTTTATCACTAAATTATGTACTTATGTATTTCGTAGCGGAGGCCAACATGATAATGGAACATGAACCTGAATTATTACATTGGCCTGGCGGTTTGCCAACAGTGGCTAGCATTGATGAGGCTCGCGTTGAAATTGAAATGGAAAAGAAAATGCATCCGCATCACTTGTAGACCACATAAGTATTCTTCTTATTCCATTCTTCTTTCTAAAAATCTACATAACAGTTTGAAATTTTTGCTCAAATACTTCGTTGTTTGCATAAGTGCATCATAATAATAATAATTCTTTATATACAAAAAACAAGTATTTACATTAATTAATTACAATAATTAAGCATAATAACAATTTTCATAAATGCAAAGACTATAAACAAAATATATAAGTATGTAGTATGTATAGACAAAGACTATAATATTGAATTACAATTATTGTATTGTGTTGTATTATGTTTGTAAAATACACATATGTATTCGACTTTTCATAAGGCATAAGATGTAAACATAAACATGTCTGAAGTAAAGTGTTTGAAGAAAGTTATTAAAAGGTACATATTTTTTTTACTGTTAAAATTTAAAAAATTGTTTAGAAATACCTACATATATGCATATATATGAATCTGTCATTTATTATTTTATCACTTATTGTATTCAAAAAAATTGTTGACGATGACGTCAATTTATGCGGGCATATCTTGGTGGCACAGACAAAAATGCTGCGTTTACAATTAAATTCCATTCTATGTAGATTTCTTGTGAGAAAGCAGCGGCGATTTATGAATACTGTTGATAAATTTCTATATGAACAAATACAAATTTTGAACGCCTCAGCAATTAAACCTCTTGGCTGCTTGACTGCTGCTTATGCGAGAATGTGTAAGTTGACCCGCCTAATTACTATCGCTATTATCGTTTGTTCTTGGTGCTGCTGCTGGTGCTGGCGCCTCTGTTGCTGTTGCTGTGGGAAAATCGATTGATTTCTTCCCAGGCTGATGTACTTACTGATAGCTGAGTTTAATTTAGTTGACTTGAGCAGAGTGAGCTGCTGCTTTGCATCATAACACATAAAAAACAAACATACACAATGCAACAAAACAACAAAAACAAAGATAATTTGTAAGTAGTTTAGAAACGATACATCGTACAGCATATTCAATATTGTGTGTCATATTGGGAAAATCATACTAAATTGATTTACAACGTGATAATGTATCGTGTATGGAATGCTCTCTCGGTCGCCTCTGTTTCACACAGATTTCACACAGAGCAGAGCAAGGCAAGAGCAGAGCAAGAGTACAACACAAAGCCGGGAGCGAGCGTGTGTATGTGAAAAATACCAGCAATAAAGCAAAGCAAAGTAAATGCTTTTGTAAAATCGTTGTTTCGTGCGTTTCGTTTCGTTTCGTTGTGTTAATAAATACTAAAATATAAACAGCAAACAAAAAAGTGAAAATCTAAAGAGAGAAAAATTAATACAAAGAATACAAAACGATTACGAATCAACAACATACATACATATAACTAACTAACTAAAACTAATCGATATGCAGATCACCATCATTGTGTACATTAGTAGGTAGTCCCACATAAAGCAAATAGCAAAAATAAGTATAAAGCGCGCGCCCAGGGTTCAATAGAACAATTGTCTCCTCCTCGGCTATAGTTTGTTGTTTGTGTTTCTTGCTCCTTCAATTATTAATAATGTGTGCACTATGTTTGCAGTATAAATGATATATACAGTAGTATAATACAAAATTCACATTGTATAGCAGACACCGCGGCCGGCCATGGTTCATTATTGCCACTACTTCTACTGCTACTGTTGAATGTAATTTTTGGCTAACAGGCGAAAATACAACATACAATTTTATGGTAAGCAACTAACAAATATCTTGTACTACATATAAGTACATATCAATATCATTCATATTCACTCATCATATTCGTATTCTATTAATCATATTTTTTTGTTTTTTCCATTATTGAATTCTGGGAATAAAGAACAAAATTGTTGATTTAGGTTTTTACATAACAGTGAAACAACTAAGTTACAATCAACACATTGGCTGCTGCTGCTTGTCTAATCGTCTGCATACATACTCATATGTACATGTATATGTATGATAATTCTTACGCACACATACACACGCACACACACATGCAATCAACCAACACGCTTCACATTGCTAACGTGTTTTCACCTGTTCACTACACTACTCACTACTCACTCATCAGTCAGTACACATTACCTTGCTGTATTAACACAATCAATCCAGAGTCCACTCACCCTTTCCCAATCACAATCACCTTTATCACAAAACCATGATGACTGACCATACGTTGCGAAATATGGATTATCTTTTGTTGACATCTTTTAACTAACAACTAACGACGACAACATCAAAATATTCCTATTTCAATTCCCATTCCCAAATATTTATGTATGTATGTTTCTAGTGTTACATCTATCTTTTAATTAAAAAAAATATTCTCTACTATGGCGCCAATGAGTGTGACAACGATTAATATTCCCTAAAAAAGTATGATTCATACGAGATATAGTACCATAACCAGTCAGTCAATCAGTCTGTCTGTCGATGATCAGAGTTGAATGACTGTGTTGTTGAAAAATCATTTTAAATATTCATTGTCGCAAATCGCATCATTTCTTAATTGTATGCGTCAATTGCAACAGAAATGCTTTCATTCTTCAAATAAGATATTTATATATGTACATATGTATTTGACTCCATACATATCATATACCATGTATGTATATACATATGTTTGTTTAGTATGTCTGTGCGTCTGTTACTAAAAGTAGTATTTGTTATAAAATGTTCTGTGTCCGGTTTCATTGATGAGTTTCACTAAGAAACGGATTGAGACAGGTCCTATCTATATTAACCTATCCTATCTATGTATGTATGTATGTATATTTATTGTAAACAATAGTGTGAAAATTGTCTCAATTTTCTGTTCTATTATACACAACGAACATTATATGTACTATACTCTTGACCCACTCACAAAGTTGTGTTTTTATTGAAATTTATCGAGAATTATAGATAGACAGATAGATACATAGATATATAGATAGAATATCAACGAGAGTCGATCAATATAAGATGCAAGAAATGAAGAAACCCGTTGGATAGACTGTAGACTAAACAATTCGCTAACGAAACATTGAGTTGTCATTTTTTCTCTTTTAGCATCTTGAGTCAGTAAGTCTGGGATAAATTTGTAAGGTTTCCAACAGCAAAATCCAACCAAACTGTTTTTATTAAGTTCATACTCAATTCAATTCATACTGTCAACCAAATTTATACAACTTGGTAAAAAGAGAACATTGACAATATTAAATTTATTTGCTAAATAACTAGGTATGCCCCTACTCACAGCCATGTGTGGTCAGGGACAGACATTAGACACCCATCCAAAATTGTATCGTCCAGATTCAGTCACTGTGAATGGAGAATCGTATGTGTTGCAGGACCAGAGCGCTGATAGCGGTGTGCGAAATCTCAGAAGAAAAGATGTGGTGCATTTTATTATAATTGTCACATAGTACACGAAATGGATCGCGTAAGGCTAAGTTAGTTGTGCACCTACCTAGAGCAAGGGGAACAAAATTCCTAGTAATACGAATAGGGACACAGAAACTAAGTTGACTCAAAAGCCCCAGCGAATCAACAATACAAAAAGTTTATGAAGAAAGCTTATTCCTAAAGAAATTCGATGATTACTCAACGGAGAAAAATCTATAAGAAAAAGCCTGCTTGAATATGAAGGCTAACGTAGTGTACGTTCCAATTTATGCCACGAATTGCAAAAAGAAGGAATTGCTTCTGTGCTGACTCAATACGGTCTTGATGTATTTTGTATTGAGGTCTCCAGACCCACGAACTGTATTCGAGTACTGGGCGGACTAGAGAAATAAAAAGGGGCTTTGTAACGTAGAGATCGTTAAATTCTTTAGATATAAAACCAAAAATATTTATAGCTTTATTAACAGTTGAAGAAATGTGATGGTTAAGCTCAGTTTAGGGTCAAAAATGATTCCGAGGTCACTGAAAATAGGTAAGAAAATAGATGAGGCTTCTGGTGATGAAAAGTCATAAACATGCATTTTGCGCAGTTTAGCTTTAGAAGATTGCATAAACACCATGAATGCAGTGATGTTAGATCCTCTTGCAATCTGACTTGCGAAAAGATATCATTAAATGAAAGGCAGAGTTTGACATCATCAGCATAGATCAGAACACGAGAGTAATTCAAGGAAGGATAAACAATAATGGGCCAAAATGACTGCCTTGAAGAACGCCAGAAGTGACATCAACTGGACAGGAAAGATTAGATTTACATAAAACTCGGTGAACTCTATTTGTTGTTGGAATCTTGACATTTTGAGTGGGAAAACTTTATATTCAACATAATCATGATCAATTATACCTTAGCTTAATGTTTTGGATCCTCAAATTATGTATGCCTTCGTGTCTTGTTTCTTTCATTCCAGTTTTGAGAAATTGTTATTGATTTCGTCGATTTGTTCTGAACATGTGTTCATCATGTGGTTGGTTATGCCTTGTTGGAAGAGCATTTCTTTAAAAAAAAAATGTCTGTCTGTTAGTATGTCTTGAATAGACTCTATTTCATTCATTATTCGTTCCTGTCTGTTGGCTTTGGTTGTTGTTGGTTTAGTAGCTTCTTTTCAATTTTTCTTTTTTTATTTGAGTATCTTGTAAGAATTCCAATGAAACAATATATGAAAGGAATAGGTTTGATGACACATACACGGTATGTTCTTTAAATAACCGAACTTTTTAGTTATAGTTATAGTTCTGGTCATCAAGGTCTTGGATCATCATTTAAATCCTCACGGCCACTTTTAAATCATTTAAACCTGATGTAAACTTGAGTACGACTAATACCATACTATCACCATACATTTTTCTTTACATTTCGTAAGTCTCAGTGAATTTTTTTTACCAAGTTTAAGTTTGTTCCATGTTTTTTCTTCACAAGCACCCAAATAGGTTCTATTACAACATCAGCTGACGATAGATCAGTTTAAGCTACGCTGCAATCAAAAGAAAAAAATGCACCTTTCCAACAATACAATACAATGATTTAAATTTATGTTCTTAAAGAAAGAATCTATGTCACAGATCCGAAGCGAAGATGTAGCTTTTTCAACCTTATCGATCAATCATTTACCATATAGTAAGAGCCATAGCAAGAGAATTGGCATGCACAATCTTTATACTCTTTACGGTAGTGAACAGTATTATAAGTTTGTCATGAAGTTTGTAACACACAGAAGGAGACATCATAGATCACATAAAGTATATATATTTGTGATCAGCTCGATGAGACGAGTTCCCTCAGTTTTTGAGCTAGAGAGTTGATATTTTGCACATAGGTTTTTACCATACGCAGTTCATTTGTCGGAATCAGCCGAATCGGACCACTAGGGAGGTACCTCCCATACAAACACCCCTTTTTTTAAGTATCGGAATGAAGTTTGGACACTATAAGTTTCTGATCTATATCCATCAACCATGTAAATTTCATTATCCTAGGGTTACCGGGAGGGGTACCTCCCATACAAACCATGGTGTTAATGTTCTTATTAGAAAAAAGATAATTTAGTGATGCTAAGAAAGGAAGGTTGGATGCAACCCGGAGGAGCGGGAAGAGTATTATATCTTTGGCATAGCCAATGATAGCCTTCTTTTTGGTTTTTATTGTTCTTGCCTGTATTGGGTCACCTACCTTCTAGATGCCCAGATCTCTTCTGGTTCGCATATATCACTCTTATTTTAAGAATGCAGTAACCAACTCATCTTAACCACCTCAGCCTTAAGCGACGCCACAACTCCTGCAATGTGCGATCTAAAAGTAAGACGCTTGTCCAAGTATACACCCAGGTATCTATGTTCCGTATGATGTTCTAGGGGTTTGACCACTAAGAGTTAATCCTGAGCAAATGTCTCTCATCAGGGTCAATGTGACACAAACGAATTTTGCGATATTAAAGGCAATGTTCCACTTACCTGTCCATTCATCGAATAGATGTAGATAATCCTGCATGTCTATTGTCGCATTCGACACACAGGAATCCTTTGATAACATGCTGTGTCTTACATTGCATGATTAGGTATAGGCATATCATGGGTAAGAAGAGCCTAAAGACTTGGATATAGGCAACTCCCTTGGGGAACTCCAGCCTTATCAGTTCGCGACTATGAACCTCGTCCATCCTGCATCACACAAAAATGATCTGTCGGACAAGAAGCTTTTGATAATTACAAACAATATAAACTCCCTGTGTTGACTTTATCGTTGCCATTGTCATTGTCATTTCCATTGTCATTGCCATTGTCATGTTAAATAAATAGGACACACAATTTCGATTGAACATACTACATTAATAATTTATAAATTATTGTTTGTACTGCATACCTTTCTCTCTCTCTCTTGATATTGAATTTTGAAATGAATGTAAAGTGTATTTATTATTTTTTTTACCAGAATCTGAATGTAAGTATTATAGTACCTACTATAATATATACAGATGCATGTGTATAGTATATGTATATATATTTTAATTTGATGTATCTCTCTCTCTCTCTCTCTCTGTCTCTCTCTTTTTTATTTATTTTGTTTGTATTCTTGTGCATTCTTGTGCCATCGTGTGCCTTTTTATTTCTAAGTATTTCTATTTATATTTTTCTTGCAGAAATGTTTCTATCAAATGCGAACACTTGCCCTTGCAAATAAATACAAAAATTCATTAACACAAGAAGATATATAGTACATTCATACATAGCAAAGTCGATTGTTTTTGTTGCCAAAAGAACAACGAGAAGAGATGTTGATAATGATAATGATGATGATGCTGAATTGATGAAGTGATGAAGGAGTGATGATGAGATTATTATTAAATAAATAAATAAAACATTAAGGATTAACATACAAACATAGTGTGCACAAATTGAGCATCAAATTTGTTTTGGAAATCAAAGAAAAAGGGAAATCCCCGAACCAATTGAAAAGGAAGCCAAAAGTATCAAATCAACTTAATTTTAATTTAATCCAAAATCAAGAGATCAACACATCATACTAACTCAATGATGAGTAGCAAAATTACACGACAATAATAAATCGACCAATCATAAAAGAAAACATCTTTCCTCCAGGCCAAACAATACATTTTATATCTGAGTATCTGTGTAATTCAAACTGTTGTGTTTATATGTATGTACACAATCAGTTGATACAGCATATCACAAAAGTACAAGGACCTACAGTTGGATCTACAGTTATTGGAAGTGATCATTGATTTTTAATCAAAAAGATTGTGTGAGAAGAAGACAGAGAACGACAGAGAACGAGAACGAGAACGACATTAATCAGAGCCGAGAGTCGAGGAGTAAGCAAAAACAATAAGAGTATCAATATCAGAGTACATACAGTTAAGATAAAGAAAAATATACCACATATATTTGTATAAAATTCGATAGATTATCTAAAAGAAAATCACAACAAGAAACAATATCACACAGTCAGTCGAGTCGAGTCGAGTTGAGTTGAATTGAGTCAAGTCGTATTGTGTCGCATCGCTCCGAGGAGTTTTACTTATTTTTGAAAGATAACATTAAAAATTGTACAAAAAACTACAAAATAATAAGATCATTCTTTCGGAATCTACTACCACCACCACCACCTCATCGTTTATTTTATAATATATAATTCTATTCAATTCAATTCAATTCAATTTAAAAAAAATAAACCATCATCATGAATTCAGGCGCAAAGCATTTGTTGCACTGTTTGTTGCTGCTTACTGTGATAGTAACTTTCGAAGTATTTTCTGGTGGTATTAAAATCGATGAGAGCTCATTCACTATCGTCGATCCATGGACTGAGTATGGCCAAGTGGCTACAATATTATTGTACTTACTACGCTTCTTGACGTTTCTCACACTGCCGCAGGTGCTTTTTAATTTCTGTGGCCTGGTCTTTTACAATGCCTTTCCAGAGAAAGTCTTACTTAAGGGCAGCCCATTGCTGGCACCATTTATATGCATACGCGTTGTGACGCGTGGCGATTTTCCAGATCTAGTCAAATGCAATGTACTACGCAATATGAACACATGCCTCGATACTGGTCTTGAGAATTTCCTTGTGGAAGTTGTCACCGACAAGGCAGTGAATTTGGCTCAACATAGACGCATACGTGAAATTGTTGTACCCAAGGAGTACAAGACACGTACGGGTGCTTTGTTTAAGTCGCGCGCCTTACAATATTGTCTCGAAGATAATGTCAATGTACTGAATGATAACGATTGGATTGTACATTTGGATGAAGAGACATTGCTCACAGAGAATTCGGTGCGTGGTATTATAAATTTTGTTCTTGATGGAAAGCATCCATTTGGACAAGGCTTGATCACATATGCCAATGAAAATGTTGTCAATTGGTTAACAACATTGGCCGATAGTTTTCGAGTATCGGATGATATGGGAAAATTGCGATTGCAGTTTAAATTGTTTCACAAGCCATTATTTAGCTGGAAGGGCAGTTATGTGGTGACACAGGTTAGTATTTGTACACACATACATATGTATACCTATAGTTTGTAATCCATACTTATTTTATGTTTATGTTTCTGTTTTTGTAGGTTGGTGCTGAACGACAAGTGTCTTTTGATAATGGCATCGATGGCTCCGTTGCCGAAGATTGTTTCTTTGCGATGCGTGCCTTTGCTCAGGGCTTTACATTTAACTTCATCGAAGGCGAAATGTACGAGAAGTCACCATTTACACTACTCGATTTTCTTCAACAGCGGAAACGTTGGCTACAAGGCATCTTACTAGTAGTTCACTCTAAGATGATACCATTGAAGCACAAGTTGCTCTTGGGCATCAGTGTTTATTCGTGGGTCACAATGCCATTGTCCACATCGAATATTATATTTGCTGCCCTCTATCCAATTCCTTGTCCCAATATGGTTGATTTTGTGTGCGCCTTCATAGCGGCTGTAAATATTTATATGTATGTGTTTGGTGTCATTAAATCATTTTCCCTTTACCGCTTCGGTATGATGAAATTTCTACTATGCGTGCTGGGAGCAATTTGTACGATACCTGTTAATATAGTCATTGAGAATATTGCCGTAGTTTGGGGATTGGTAGGAAAGAAACATAAGTTTTATGTGGTACAAAAGGATGTTCGTGTATTAGAAACTGTTTAAATCAATGACTTTTTTTGTTTTATTTTTTTTTTTTTTTCCAAACAATGACAAAAATCACACACTCACAAAAAATTCTTAACACTAGTAGTTGGCACTGTGTCCGCTGACTATTCAATGGAAGAGTTTCCTTGCACAGCGCGCGCACACACACACACATACACACAGACAGACAGACGGATAGATCTATTTGTACGATTTTAAGTAATAAAGCGCTACAATATTCTTTGGAACAAATCAATTCATCAATAGTCAATATTATATTGTATATTTTATACTTTTATGGAGCAAAAGATTGTAATAGGGTGATAGAGAGAGAGAGAGAGAGAGAGAAAAAAAAGAAAGATAGAAGTATCAAGACCCAAAGAACCTTTAATTTATAAAACATTACAAATTAATTCTTTCTTATATAATTTCTACATTTCTTCTATTATCAGCTAAGTTAAGAACTTCAAACAGACAAAAAAGGTGGTTAGATGGATTTAAGTTTTTCTAATTTAATTTTTTTTTTTTTTTTTTTTCATTTTTATTTGGAAAGGAAATGCATTCCATATAACTAATTTTATATACTAATGTCCTTCGAAGAAGAAAAACTTATTAAATTTTCTATAAATATAAAAGAAATTCTAAATCACATGATCTGATCTGATCTGAGCTGAGCTGATATGTGATCATGATTGTAAGAATTCAATGTACAAAGTACTTACGATCAGATCAGAAAAACTTTAAAATTCTTAATTATTGTAATTAATTAATTAAATATATATTGTTGTAAATTATTCTTTGGTAATAAGATTTTTTGAATGATGAAGTCTTTAAGCTCAAAGTTATGTACATACATGCATGCATAGTATGTATGTCAATCATTGATTTATGTATGTATGTATGTACTAGTATATATGTAAATGTATATAGTAAATGATTAAGAAAGATTAAGAGAATATAATATTGTACACAGATGGATTTTGATCATTCCATGAGTCATAAGTCACAGATTATGTACTGTTCTATTCTATTCTATTCTATTCTATTAGAAAAACCAACCTCTGAATTTATTATTGTATTTAGTTATGTGTAGGAGTCTCGATTTGTCTGTCTGTCACCCTGTTGCAAATTTCCATAAAAGTTGTAAAACAAAACAAATCAAACAAATCCACACATTATCCCAGAAATGTACACCAGGATAAATATGTATGTATAAGAAATAAAATAATAACAAAACAAAAAATATTGAAAGTGCCAACGATGGCAGCAAAAGAACAGGGACAAATAGAAATATTTTAGATAGTTTTGTGGGGTGGGCCAAAGCAGAATATTAAGAAAACCAACAAACAAACAAACAAACAAACAACATAGCAACAACCAAAGATGTTCAAAAACAAAAACAAACAAACAAACAAGCACACATAAAATCATTGATTCTTATAAAGAAACAAAACACACACACACACACACACACACACACAATTGATCATATAAAAATGTACGTATGATAAATCATAATTGGCAAAAACAAACGAAGCAAATCGAAACAAAACAAAACAAAACAAAATATGTACTACTATAACATTAACATAAATATTGTATGTAATATTATTAAGAAATTATCATATGCATATATACATATCGTATGTACATACATACATATCTGTGGCAATAATTTAATCTCAAATACACTAAAGATAGAACCATGTTTCTAAGCTGTATTTTCTGAAAATTCTTTAGTTGAAATAGCGTTCAAACTTAATTTTCAACTTAAGCTACTTTGACTTATTGCCACAGATACATATGTATGAATGTATGTATGTACATATGTATACCTATGTGTTGTCAGTACTATTTGCGAGTATTAAAATAATTCACTATGTCAATCGATCACCCATCACCTTCTTCTTATACTTATAGAAAACAAAAACACAAAACACAATGAATCAATCAATCAATCAATTAAACAATTTAACAAAGAAATCAAGCCGAGCGCACAATTTATTACACAAGCTTAAAACGCATTTTAGCAAACAGCAAACAAACAAATTAGAATGATGATTCATTAAAAACAAATGTATGTAAGGTATTTATACATAAATACCTACATATTAGAGTCCTGCACAAAAGTCGGCAATCACACTGTACCAAAAAGACCATTAACTACTACATAGACTGTAGACTGGATATTTGAAATCTCGGTTTACATATATGCTTTGATAATGACCCTTTAACTCAAATCTTTGCTGCTGTCTGTCGTGTGACTTCGTGTCTGCTGGTATGACTCGGGGTATAATCACCAAAGAGTATAAAATATATAGAACAAGCAAATCGCTCAATTTAAGTGGTATTGTTTTCTCTTCATTTTTAAACCCCGAAAACGAATTGTGTGTACGTTTCCTCGAGATTACACACAATTTGTTGTTGGATTTACCCACAATTTGCTGTTGGATATGAAAGGAAAAAAAAGCTCTGCTCTATACATTTTATACTCTTTGTCATCACACTATTATGGGATTTGATTGAATTTATGAGCATCACTGTCTTACTTGGGTAATCTTGTGTGAGTCATTCAAAACTCATTTCGTCTTTGATAACGAATTCAAGTACATACATAGTACATATGTAGATGATTGATTAACAACACAACACCACACAAGTTGTTTTCATAGATAACTATGAATAACTATCATAGATAACTCACTCAAAACACAGATATACTAACTATGTACGTATGCCAACATTCTTTTCTTTGATGAAAAACAAACGGACATGGTGGGGATGGGATCTATGGCAGAAAGAGGAAGAGGAGTGCTGTAGACGATGATTGCCGATAAATTTTGAAAAAAAAAACACCCAACCATTAATTTTCTTAATTCAATTTGTATTTCATTAACGTAACTTACTGAGTTCGCAAATAAATGGCAACCTTTTCATTAGGTTGTCAAGCAACCGGTTGTTAAGAAACCAAATGTAAAAGGGATGAAAAAAACATTGTGATTTATTTTTTGTTTTGAAGTGTTTGTGCAATCAATGGCATAAGTGGCAATGCCAATGAAAATTAAGTGGAACGGTCTGTGAAAAAACGAAACAATTGAAAAATAAGTGAAAAATTGAATTTATTTCGGTTTCTCAATGAACCTTCCACTTTGAAAGTGAATGGTAACAGTTATTTGTGAACTATGGTAACTGACGCATTCATTGTTGTTGAACGCATGCCGAAATGAATGAGTGGTAAATTGGCAATGACAACACAAAGATCCTCGCCAGCAATCAATGCTAGCATTATACATTGAGTCGCTGAATGTAATTGTTAAATCGTTGAACCGTGTACAAATTCAAAGTGTTGGGTACATGTCACAAAACACTTACATATACATATATCGTGTTTCGCGGAATTATGAGCAGCATTCAGTTAGTTTACTTTTCCATTATACGCTGTTGTCGTATCTATTTCATTGAAAATCTTCTATATCATTAAACGGCAAACACATGTTTTGTGAATCCTTTCCTGCTTAAACCACTGAACCGATTTTGATAAAAAAAAATACCAATTGAAAGGTATTCTTCGCTGGATGTGTACAAACAATCGTTGTATCGTATCTTGGACCGTTACGACATCAAATCAGAGCAATTCATCACGAGATAGTAGAGTTTTTCCAAACAAAATTGTTTACAGAGAAGTTATTAGAACTTAAAAGATACAAATGGTTTTCTACGATACTTCTTGTCAATGACTTCACGTCAATGAACGACGGTTAAATTATTTGCATATTGTTCATACAAAAATAGAAAAATCGTGATTAAAAAATGAGGGGGTGAGGGTAGGAGGGTGAAAAATACTTTACGACCTATTCACATACCTAACAAATAAGTATACAAAAACAAAAAAAAAATTCATAAGAAACGGTTGAGCCGTTTCGGAGGAGTGCGAACACTAACACCGTGACACGAGATTTTTATATATTAAAAGAATATGGTGCGACTATTGATACTATTGCGGCGTTTAACACATGATTCTTATTTTGAGCGAGAGAGGTTATTTTGAAATATACATCCATACATATTAGAGCATTGCATGAGTCAACACTAAACAAAAAATTATCCTCTCTCGCTCAAACGAAACTTGTGCTATACGCGCACTATTATAAGTCGCACAACCTGCTCTAGAACACTAAGAAATAAACTCGTGCGTTGTTGTGTATCAATGAACCAGCCAACACTCATAGTCGAAAACACCAGACTACAGTGCTTTTCATGTTAGTGTTGTACCGACTCATACCGCAATGCAGGACTCGCACTGCGGCAAAAATTTGTGTCAATGACTGCGTCGCGGTATGATACTTTTGAAAAACGCAAATGACTCAGTGTCATGCATGGTGTGCGCAATGTTAATGTGGACTGTTAACAAGATTTAGTGCTGGCTCGTGCAACGCTCTCACACCACATATGTATGTTTAGTGTTGACTACTCAGGTGCAGGACTCTAATATTGTACAATATAAATACATAATTACAATACCATAATTATAAACATATATATTATATAATAATAATAGTTATTAATATTAAAATCTTCATTATTGAATTGTATTTTCATAGTTTATTATTATTATATTATTATTTTTTTTTTTCTTAGATCTAAGTTCTTATTAAAAAAAAGCTTGTATAATAACAATTATTTTTTAAAATTTTTATCATAATTATTACATATTTTAAAATTGTTTAAACTTTTTTATCCCCATATTTTGTATGTGGTATGGTACATCAAACAACATTTAGATAAATACACCAACCAATCCATATTAAGAGCACTCTACCTGCTTTTTCTTTGCTCCCAAGAAATTATCCCAAAGAACATTTTTGTATTATGTTGAACAACAAAATTATGCTTAATAAAAAGAAAAAATAAAATAAAAATTTAACCGTTTTGTTTCTGTTTTTAATTTTTCGTGTATTCTCAACAACATATTTTATATTTATAAATGGTACGAATAAATCTCATAAATACAATACTACAATCAATTTTATAAAAAAAACAAAACAAAAAAAAAAAAACAAATACCAACAATTATATTAAAATAAAAAATAAAGAGACGCACGAAAAATAGGAGAAAAAGTTAAAAATCCAATTCAGTATTCACATGCTAAGCAATTAATTGAAGAATTTACGGGCAGAAGAATGAGCGGTGAATGTTAGATTCATTCTGCAAAAGAGATTAAAATAAATCAAATTAGATTACAATTGTACTTGTGCAATGCAAATGCATGGAATTTTTATATAGGTAATTACGTTGTATTTGTCGCTGTTGGAGTAGCAAGATGGGGTTGCTTGAAGATATGCGAGTCACTTGTTGATGTTGCATTTAAATTATCTATTTCACTCTGAGTGGTGGCTGGAATGGAGTTCTGACTTATGTTCTCTTTGCTCTCATCTTCGAGCTGGCCGATTATAAATGTATTGGGTTCCGATGAAGAAGACATTTCATCAATTTTGTTTTCATCTTTAATGCTATCATCTTCATTTTTATTATGCTGATGATCGTCGTCATCATTGAAGGATTTTTGATTATTAAAACAACTTCCTTTGCAAACACAATTTGTTGAGCAACTTTCATTGCGCATAAAGCAACCGCAACGTTTATGGCGGCAGCCTTGGCGGCATCTACATCTCTTGGACTGGCTGCTTTTATTGTGTGTTGTATCAGCTTGAAATGATACTGATACTGCGCCGGATGATGCTGATAGCATTGGATCATTTATTGTCTTGTCATTGGCTATGGAAGTAGATCCTCCTCCTAATACGGCTGTAGTAAATGTATCACCCATACTTGTTGTTGTTGTTGTTGTTGTTGATGATGATGATGTATTTTGTTGTTTTTTTCTTCGATCATTAACAGTTTTCTATACAAATCAAAAAACAATAATAATAAATTAATTAATAATAAATTATTATCATTGGACATTTTTACTTTTCGAAACATAGGTGATTTTATCCAGTCAGGGTCTCTTAGTCTTTCATAATCATCTTCTTCATACTCTTCTTCGCACATGCTATTGTCTATATCATCATCGTTGTCATCAGCATCATCATAGTCCATCTGTCAGAAGAAGAAATTAATATACTACAATAATATAGAATACAATATGACGATTTCGTACGTACCTTAATATCCTGTTGTTTGGTTTCTAAGGAAGTTGTTTGGTTTCCTTTTTGTTTTTCATATTTTTCAAGTTCCATTGATTGATTTTTTACAAATGCACAAGGAAGATCATTATGGTTCAATGAATTATCCTTTAGAACAGTATCAGTAGACTTTACTACATCATCGTCATTATCATCATCATCATCTCCACCAATATGCTGCTGCGTACGAAGTAGTAGAGCAATCTTCTCCTCATAGACACGTTCACGCTCTGCTAAATGATCTTTATGTTCAATTTCGGCTTGACGCAATTGTTTGATGGCTGATTGATAGCGCATCTCCATCTCACTGATCTGTCCCCGATGCTCATCAAGTGTCATTTTGTTCTCAAGCATATATTGTATATGTTCACGACGTATATTCACAATGGTTTCACCTAAATGCTTTACAATGCATTGCAGTTCATTGACATTTTGAATGTCCTCACTAAGTGAATTAATATGAGCTTGGAGATCGGTAGAGCAAATTTTTTGCTGCAGATCTGTGATTTGTGCATTACGCAACTTAATTTCTTCTTCCATAGATGCCAAATCCTTTTGCATTACTTTATTGCAATCCTTTCTACTTTCATCCTGCATAAGTTCTTTTATTTCTAATATACGCATACTTAAGACACCACGATCTTCCATTAGCTGTTCAAGACTGTGTTCGGCATCAACAAGTGAAAGAATCAGTTCCAGTTCTCTTTCAACCCAGGCAATGTTTATTTCAGACTTAGCAGTAACAGCATTTGCTTCTTTCGATGACAATGCCTTGTGATGGCGAGCCGCGCTTTGTCGTTCCAATGCATCCTTGAGTCTTTTATTGACTGCCATTGCTTCTTCACATTTACGTTTTAATACATTGCGTTGCTTCAAGTGCAGTGCCTCCTTGCGCACCAGTTCATCTTTCATTTTGCGATCTTTGTTTTTCAGTTGCATTAACTCCTTTTCCCGTGCGGACTTCCATTGGCGGAATGCCTCAGACTCTTGCCGCATTGCTCTAATCAGTTTCACTTTCGATTCCTTCATCTGTTTGATTTCGCTGCTAAGATTTTGTATTTTCTGTGTCTCTTTTTCGCGCACTTTTAATATTTTACTCTGCTGTAATATTTTACGCTTCATGTCGCTAATTTCATGCTCCAGGCTCTGTAACCGTTTGCGTCGCTGTTCCGCCAGTTTCGCTGAAGCATTCTCTTTGACATGCCTCAACTTATCCATCAGTTCTCCCTTTTCATTTTCCAGCTCACTGATTTTATGCTCAAAATGTTTAAGTTTGTCTTCAATTTCCTCTTCGAATGCATACATTTGAGTGAAATTCTGACAAATCTTCTGATGAAGATCCTGTTTTTGCTCCAATTCACGATTGATGGATCTTAGTTCATCATTGAAATCGATCTGCTTCTTCATGTAGTCTTCACTATGCGGCTGCAGTAATTCATTTACTTCCTCGCTATCACCAGATGACAAATATGTCTCATTTTTATGTGCCTGTATTTCAGCCTCTTTGCGATCCTGTACTTTTTCAATATTATGTACAACTTCGTTAAGCTCATCTAATTGTTGTGCATAATCGGGACTCGAATCCGACGAAAGTTTCTCCGTTAAATTTTTAACAACCGTCTTTAGTTCACTGTATCGTTCTTTCAGTTCCTCGTGGGCTGCTTCTGCAATATGCACACGCATCTCACTGTCAGCCAAGTTATGCAAAGTATCTTGCAATTGTTTCTGAAGATTGCGGTACTTCATTTGTTGTTCCTTTAACTTCGAATTAAGTTGTTGAACCTTTTGAGAATTGTCAACTATAACTGCCCTCTCGTTCACTTCAACAGATTCACCCATGGATGTTGTTAGAGATGCGCTAATCGTACAACCTTGTGAAAGTAATTGTAATCTCAGGCTTTGTATGATGTCCTTGAGATGATTGATTTCGGCAACACGTGCGTCTTGGTTGATAATGGGTTTATTTTTAATTTGTCGTGCCCGATTTGCGTACCGCAAAGTACTTAGTGTCTCGCCCACATTATAATCCGCAGGACTAACGCATGCTATCATCAGAGTTATTGAATTGCCACCCAGTGAGTCCTGGAGGAGTCGTGTTAATTTAGAATCCCGATATCTTACATATCCATTTCCAGCTGTAAACAGGAAAAAAAAATTGTATAATTCAGAAATATGTAAATAAGAAAAGTATATTTACTTCCAAGAGCTGAAATCACATTTCCCAGAGCCAAAAGTCCTTTATTTATGTTGACGCCTTCTCGAAATCGATCTCCAGTCGCTTGGGTTTTATTACATCGCTCCGAGCCCGCAAGATCGACAAAATGAAATTTTGATGTAGTACTTGCATTTCTATAAATTTACCAATGAGATGATTTCTTATTGATTATCTTATAGTATGTATAGGAAATATGAAATACTCACGTTTCATCTTTACTTGTAGACAAAATTGTCACTGTGAATATACTATGTGAGCGTGATGAAGTCTCATTCATTGCTGTAGCAGCGACAGCGCGACCAGCGGATCCTCGCACTAGGACATTAGTCAGTTCATTTGCGTTTTGTACAAGTTCCTCAGTTATACCCGGTATAATGATCCCCGATTTATCTTCGCGAATATCAACGACACTATTTTCGCGCCCATTCTGCGATAGCAAATCAAAGAGTTGCTCTTGATACAACTCCATGAAGGAGCACTTTACAACGTAGTCAAATTTTTCAGAATTCTCTGACACCTGTGAAAATAGATCGCAGATAGCTCGCGGTATAAGGCCGGATTCTTCATTTAACGTTCCATCGTATGCGGTGCCCATGGTATAGGTCTTACCGGAACCAGTCTGGCCATAAGCGAGAATTGTCACGTTAAATCCACTAAGTAGTTTCTTAAGCATGTCAGCCACACATGTCTCGTATATTGTGTTCTGCGTGACATCCTTATCAAACACATAATTAAATGTATAGGGCTCTGTTCGATTGACAACCACTTGTGGGACTTCACCTCCGGATGCACGCTCCACTGCTATTTGGCAGCCGCGCTCTCTCTCTGATTTCGACAGCGGACGCACGCGCAGCGCAACACTAATACATTCCTTCTCAGCCATATGCTACCAAACAATTACTGAGCGCGCGCGCGGAATAAAAAATAAAATTATTCACGAAAAATATTATTAATTAATGTGTGAACGTGCCTTTTGTGCTATCTGTTTTAACTAGTGATAAGCGATCTTAATAGATTCGCCACTTTTACGATTCTTTTTTTTTTTTGTTTTTTAACAACCGAAGGAATATACCAATTGACAAAAAATGCCGATAGGCAAACTAAAACTTTCAAAATTCAAATATGGTGACAGCGTCACTTCTTCTTCTTTTTTTTCAATTTTGTGCCTACTAGAAACCTCAAAAAGTTTTTTCATTCAGTGCTTACCAACACTTCGTAAATGACAACAAAACAAAACTTATCAACACTTTTATGATAAATTTATCATTTTTTTTAATTTATAAACGATAATTATCATGGTTGCAATTTTTTTCGCTGTATAATATATTTATTCTTTGATGTATAATCAGTGAAACTAAATGAAGGCTTTGTTCACCAAATGTATAATATATAAATTATGCATAAAGTTATCATTGAAAATGGATTGGTACAAAATGAAATGAAACACTCTATTTTATTTTTAACCATTCACCATTCACTTGTAACACTTGTTTTGTTTTGTTTATACGAAACGAAATGAAATGAAACACACTATTTTTTTTTTTTTTTAACATTCACTTGGAACATTTGTTGTGTTTTGTTTTGTTTTGTCTTGTTTGCAACAACAACAGATTGAACAAAGAATTTAAGCGGCAGCAAAAGTATACTATGATAATATTGATAACATTAATAACATTGACAAAATGACTAACCAATTTATATTGATTAGTAGGTCTGCACCAAGAAATGAAACAAGGTGAATAATAAATATATTTACTTTAGACAAGATAAAAGAAATAATCATTAAAAACAATTAACATTTGATAAATCAATTTCAGAAACTGCATTCTATATGTCTCATTGACCACCACTTTGAGTATTCTTTGTGTTGCTTATCTATACATATCTTTTTACACTGAATTGCTACAGTACAAATACGATACACGAAATGAAAGTTTTATTGAAGAAACGAATCTACAACGTTTAGTTTGCTATTATTCGACACCAACAAGAGACCCCATGAATGACATTCAGCTAAACGATATACCTGGCGAATTGTGCACACACATCAATATTGGCTTTGCAGGTTTACAGAATGATAGCATCGTAATATCGTCGATGTTATCGGATGTTTTGCAGGAGCAGCTACCAATTTTTCGTGCAAAGAATCCAAAAGTTAAATTATTGCTATGCATCGGTGGAGCCAACACTGGTCCACAGTTTTCTGCAATGGTCGCTAATCATGAGAGCCGCAAATATTTCTTACGTTCTTTACGAGACATCCTGAAGAAATATGCTTTTGATGGCATCGATCTTGATTGGGAATTTCCCAAAGCCTACAATAGAGAGCGGCAACATCTTTCACAACTTCTTTATGAAATACGCAAGGAATGGCAGCGTGAACACCGCCAAGACCGATTGCTAACACTTGCCGTTGCAGCGCCAGAGGGTATTGCTTTCTTTGCATATGATATTTCAGAATTGAACAAATATGTAAATTATGTCAACTTGATGACATATGATTTTCACTTCTATTCAGAGTTTTCACCATTTACTGGTAAGCATAGCAGGTAGATAGATTGACATAATGGTAACAATACAATATTTTGTTTTATTTTATATACAATTTAAGGTCTTAATGCGCCATTGTATGCAAGAAGCAATGAACACTCCATTCTGGCCACAATTAACATAAATTACTCTGTTCATTGGTGGCTAAATAATGGAATTGAACCTCAGCGTCTAGTTGTTGGGTTGCCTACTTATGGGCATTCATTTACGTAAATATGAGTATTTCTCTTTACCCGAAAGTTTTTTGTTACTCATTTTTTTTTTCAATGTGTCTTTCTAGATTGGTGAATCCTTTTAATAATGGCATCAATGCTCCTGCATCTGCTATTGGTCGCTGTGGTCTTCTAGGTTTTACTACCTATTCAGACACTTGCCGTTGTGCCACTGATCATTTCTATGTTAAGCGTATATTTGACAATGAAACATGTTCTCCTTTCCTGACTGGAAATGATGAGTGGATATCATACGAAAATCAAGAAAGTATTAAATGTAAAGCGGAATATATAAGGCGATTAAATGTTGGTGGAATTATGATATTCTCTTTAAATACAGACGATATAAACAATTATTGTGATCATGACAACAAAAAACAAACAAAGTCCAAAAATAACCAAAAAACATTTCCACTCGTTCAAGTAGCCAAAGATATTTTAACAAATTAATGAATTGAGTAAATAATTTAAGTAGAAACTGTGTTAAATATGGTTTAATAAATCCTACATAATATATATATATATATATATATATAGTATTATATCAATCAATTGTCATAATAGTCATAATAATCATAATCATACCATAATAATGTAGCAAATTAACACATTTTTATAGTTTAATTCAAAATATAACAATACAATAATAGAAGCAACAACTACATACTTAGATGATGCAAGATAACCATTGTATTGTAAATTTAGATACAATGGTATTTTACATATAGCATACTTGCATCATGTGTAAGTGTACAGTTAGTTAATTATCACAATTTGTTTTCTATATATTTTATTTTTTGTTGTTTTCTTTTGTTTTGCTAATGCAGAATTTTCTGTATATATAATTGTTTAGCTTTCTGTTTTTACTTACATTACACATTAAGACAATGAATGAAGAATATGTAAATAAAATAAATTGGATTGGAACATTAAAAATTGTAAGTGAAAAATAAAAAAATGTATACAAGAGATTTCATAGAATTAAAATACATAAATTACAATATCTTTATTTATTTGATTTTTTTTTTTTTTGTTTAAAATAAGCGTATTGATTGCACTTTATTTTTTAAATGAAGAAACAAATAATTTTAAAAGAAAAATATATAGGGGAATGGATATATGTATGTATGTATGTATGATATACTGATCTGTTCTGATCTCAATAGATATTATGATGATTTGAATAAATTTAAAATGTTGAATACTATTACATATGTATGTGTGTGTTTTAGCTCTCTTACTTAGTATAATCTTCTTCTACAGCAGAAAAGTAGTAAGTTTCACAATTAAAAATGGAAAAAATTTACTTTTTGGACATTTACAACAATAATATTTTACACAAATTGAAATACACTACACTAATAATATTAAATACATCATAACAATTATAATAACAAAAATATACATTAGACTTAGGTAGTTTTCATATGAAGGAGGTTTTTTCCGTCTCTGACAGTCCCACAATTGCTCATTTTGCTTAGATTTGATTATTTTATCTATTGTGGGTAGTAAAATTGAATTTAAAATGAATTATAAACGAAATGTGTGTGGAAAAAGAGCAAAAAAAAAAAAAAAAGAACTCTAAAAAAAAAATCGACCTTAAATTTAAATTAAAACAATGCTGTTGTTGCTCGTATGATAGCCATTCTCAACTGTTGATTGGATCAACAGTAATTAGGGCAAACCATAAATTAATAGTAATGTTGTTGCATCCAACAATCATGTGCCGCTTTTGTTGGTATTATTCATTTGATCCTGTTGCGGTGGCGTTTGGGCAAGTAATTCATCAATTTGTAATTTGTAAGCTTGTTTTAGCTCAGTTAAATCAAGTTCTAGTTCCTCAGTTCGTTCGACTTTTTCACCATACATTTGCAAGAGTGCATCATAACTATCCTGTAATTCTTCATAATTCTTTTCCATTACCTCGTATGACAGTAATTGCTCTTTGCCCTACAAATTAATGTTAAATGTTAATAATGAAATATTGATAATTGATATGAAAATAAAATCCAGAAAGAAGGCAATCATTGGCTATGCCAAAGATGTAATACTGTTCACGCTCCTCCGGGTTGCATCCAACCTCCCTTTCCTAGCATCACTATATTCTCTTTGTTACAGTTTGAGTATCAACAAAGAACACAGTTTGAGTATCAAATATGAGCACAGTTTGAGTGGCACTGTACTTTTACCATTTATAAGTTTGTCAGTTAATTTGAAAATGTATGGGAGGTACCCCTCCTGGTCCTCATAGTATCTTAATATAAACATGGTTGATGAAGATGGTTAAAAAACTTATACTGTCCAAATTTCAATGCGATACGTCAAAAGACAAAAAACTTTTTCTAATAAGAACAATTATTTAAATGGGGGCTTGTATGGCAGGTACCCCTCCTGTTCACTCTAGGTTCTTTAAATATACATGGTTGATGAACATGGATCACAAACTTATAGTGTCCAAATTTCAGGTCGAAAAGTCAAAAAAACAAAAAACTTTTTCTAATAAGAACATTAATTTAAATGTGGGTTTGTATGGGAGGTACTCCCCCAAAGTGGACCCATTCAGCTGATTCGGACAAATGTGTAGCGTATGGTAAAAAGAAACCCATGTGCATGGACTAGTTTGCATACATACAGACGGACAGACCGACATGGCTAAATCAACTCGTCTCTTGGAGCTGTCAAAAATACATATATATATATACTTTATGTGGTATGCGATGTCCCCTTTTGTGTGTTACAAACTTAATGTCAAACTTATAATACTATTCACTCCCGTGAAAAGTACAATTATAATGAATGTATACAAACAAAAGATGTTAACTTACATTTTCAAGTTCAACTGTCAACGTGGCTATTTCATCATTTAGTACGGCGCGTTCAGCTTGTAATCGCGATAGTTCCCATTGTATGTGTGTAAGTTCGCCATCTCTTTGCTTTAATAGAGACTGTAAATGCTCCAATGTGGTTGTGTTTTGAGAAAGAAAATTTAAGTGGACACCTTGTATGATGCCAGATGCTTGGCGTCCAGAGTTTGATAAACAATCCAAATCATCCTTATTATATAAAAATGTGAATAACAATTACAAATCAGTAATAAGTCAAATAATAGTAAATACTACTCACTGTATGCCAGTCAATAATTCCACACAGAGCATCATCATTTGAGCCACTATCATTTGCAAGACTAAGAGGAGGAGATGCTGGTGCTTGTTGACTATTGGAATGTACACTACTTTGTCTGCCATGAAGTAGATGCTGCTGCTGCTGCTGCTGTTGTTTTTGTTGTAAATCTACTTTCACTTGCTGATCATTTGCTGCGCTCACAGCTTCGACAGTTAGCTCACTTGTTTGGTGCGCAGCATGCTCCTGACTTTCTTGAAGAGATTTCAGTTTACAATTTTGTTGTTCGAGCTCAGCAACTCTTTCTTTACATTCTGTAAGCTGTTTACATAGATCTGTAATTTGTCTAAAATAAAAATTTAGATTATATTAGAATACAGATAGAAAATAAGTAAGTGTAATTTATACTTTTGGTATTCAGCATCTTTTGCATTCATATCCAATTCCATTTGGCGTTTGACAATGTTAGCATTTTCAGTTTGTAACAATGCAGCTGAGAGTTGTTCTTCCAGTTGGTTGCATCGTACTCGCATCAGTTCATATTTCTCATTGTGTATAGTCTCAACATTTTGCAGTGAATTAAGTTCCAATTGGACTTTTTCTAGTTTCTGCAGTAACAATTGCTCCTCTTTATTCCAGTTGGACGTACGTTGATTCAATGTTTTCTGTAAGGATTCAATTTGGCGTGTTAGTAAAGCAGTAGATTGACTCATTTCTGTTGTAGATGTTTCAGTACGCAGCTCCACTTCTTCTAAGCGCCGAAGTAGCTCTCGATTTTCCTCTCGTAATTGCTGTTCACGTTTAGCCATACTCTGCTCTGTTGTTCGCATTTTTCCACGCATATCAATCAACTGTTGGTTTTCAATCTTAAATTTATCCTCTTCTTGCCGTGTCCGATTGTGTAGATCATGTTTAATACCATCGAAGCTACTTTGCAGAGCATGTAATTTTGATTCAAGATCCTCAATATGACTATGTAGTTCGGCATTTTGCTCATCCACTTTTCGCTTTTCCGTAGTCATTTTGTGTACAGCTTCGATTTGAGTACGTTCCACCTCATCCTTGGCAGCTAATGATTTTTTAAGGCGTTCCGTTTCGCTTGACAATTGTGAGATTTGCTCACCATTTTTCTTAAGTAACATATCTGTTGTCTTCTCTTTGGCACGCAATTTTTTTATAATATTTGATTGTTGTAATATCTCCTTGGATAATTTTTCACCCTCCAACTGCAATGCGGCAATCATTTCGTTGCTCTCGGTCAGTTCGTCTTTTGGGATTTTATTTTGAAGTTCATCCTTAAGGGTATTAATTTGTATTCTTAGAGCATCCCGTTCACGTATGCTTCCTTGAAATTTCTTTTCCAGAGCAGACAAACGCTGCACCGCTTCATTTGCATCCGTATTAACATCACCATTATAGGCGGCATCAAGAGCCGCCTGTAACTCTTGGTTTCTTTCGATAAGTTGGGCATTTTGGTGTTCAGATTGTAGCAAACGCTGTTCACGTGCCTCAATCACTTGATTCAGTTCGCTTATGCGATGTATGAGCTTATCAAGTTCTGATTGCGAATCTTCGGATAACAATGATATTTCAGATAGTTCACGATAGTGACCTTTTGGTTTTAGTTGACCGACAATCACATTACCAGAATCCTTTTGCTTGGGAATAATTTCCTTAAGTTTTAATGGACTGATGCGTGTTGTATTGCTGTTACTGCTATTTGAATCACCATTTAGATTAGAAATAATTTCAATATCAGATGACGTAGACGAATAGCTCTGATCCACTAATTCACCCTTCACTTGAGAATCGGTTATTTTAAATTTATTGCTAATTTGCATTTGGATATCTTCGAAACTCTGTGTAGAATCTGAATCACCTCCTCCTCCTCCAGCCGAGTCATGAGTTTCATTTAAAGCCAAAGCTTTAATTGTTTTAGTTGAGTCTTGAGTCAGAACAAAAAAAAAAAAAAATAGCTAGTAAGATATAGGAAATAAAATTATAAAATCACTTTTTTACCATTTAAATGCATTGACTGTTCGCCAGCAGCAACACGTTGCTCATCGTCATCATCTTCGTCATCAGCAATATTCGATGTATCATTACTGGCAATAATCACAATACTATCCGGAAGCATTGGCTCTGTATCCGGCGATGTCGCTATCTCACTAGCCGTTGTTCCTGTTATCAACTCCAATGAAGACTCTGAATTGTTTATAGGTGCATCATCATCTAACGGTGAAGTTGGAGAAGACAATAAATCCACTGAATCTGATGTAGCAGACTGGCGTTTCACAATTAACTTATTTGCAGCAGTTGGTGTTGTTGGACCGCCTCCTGCAATTACATCACTTGCACATCGCGGTGGTATCGTAACCATTTCATTGGCATTGGGGTTGTCAAAGAATGTTCCTGTCAAAGAACTGGATTGTGACGAACCAGCTGCCGCTGATGTCAATCGTTTTTCTGCTTCATCACTTGTAGGTGTGTTAGTCAATGGCCCACCACTTCCACCTTTGTTATCATCATCATCCTGAATATCAAGTGCCTCAATCAGAACTGTTTTTGCCTTTTCAAACCAACTCATAGCTCGTGTGTTGTGGGTAGATACTTAATAAGATCACTATATGAGTTAGAGTTGAAATGCTCTTATTAATAATATTAAATTCACGATATCATCTGAAAACTTTAACTTTATATTTCTTATTTTCTTTTTGTTGCAAGTCGAAAATTATGTGAAACGTTGTTTGTTTCTCGCTCAATAATTGGCTACAGTGTTGGTAAATGCCACAAGCAAGTGGAATTTCGATAAAAGCATTGCCACATTACATAAAAATTACATTCAATTCAAATATTTGATTGCTTTGCAATGAATTAGAATTTACTATTTACTTCCTATTGTATGTCAGGAAGTTAATGTTAAAAATGCATATATTGCATATGTTATTATTAAATTTTATTTATAATTTTCTTATCACAACAAACTTATCTCAGCAGTGTATCAGTCTGCACAACACTGCACACGTAATCACCCATAAACTATCTCGGGAACGGGGCAAGGGCGGATGGCAACACCATAATGGCAACAGTTGCCATCAAAATTTGTGTCTGAAAGGTGGCAACATACCATTCAAGAAGAAGATAACCAAATTATTGCATTTGTTCACAAAATTTTCCGCAGGTATTCTTTGTCCGTTCTTCTGTCAGAATCTGTTTCTGATAGCATTAACAATTCTAGTAGAATTTAATGTGCATGAACGTATTCAAAATAAAAGAAAATGTCAAAATTAGCGTGATCGCAGCATCTTAACGAATTCGTAGTGAACAACTCGAATTTTTGACAAAAAAATCACAAACAAAGCATTATCATTTTTAGTCAGACAACGAGAGTCAAAGCAAATCAAATCAAGTCGAGTCGAGTCACACCTTTGTAATACCCGCTTTGATTGGTGTATGCTGCAAAAAATAACAACAAATACTACTACTTACTACGACGCACCGAATAACAGATCGACTGAACGGCCTACTAAACGACCGACTGTAAGCCCAACCGACCGAACAACCGCCTGCCCGCCCGCCTTCTTGCCATCCTATTCTGCTGTTCCGCTGCTCGTCAACAGAAACACCAGCACCAGAATTATATATTTAAATTGCATCCACAACAACTTTGAACTTTGTGTGAACTTAGTGTGGTTGCACATATGTATATGTATATATTTTTTTTTTTTATGAATTCATAATTGTTTGGTTTGGTGCTCATCGTTAAAATCATAGCATTTTGATCATATTTATCCAATCGAAAGCTGAAATATATATATATATATATATATATATATACATACACACACACGCACGCACCACATTCGAAGAAGACAAAGCGAGCGTGAGTCAAAAGATCTATGGGTCAAAAGGCGAGTACACCAGCAACCAGCGGCCAACAGAGCCCACGCTCACGGACATTCTCGAGTAGTTCGACGGGTGGTGCCGACACATCGCCGCCAAATTCAGCAGCTCCGAGTCGTGGTGGTGACACCGGTCAGGGTTTCAATTTAATGCGTACATTACCCGGCTTACAGGTTCATCACCATAACCAAAACTCAAACTCAACAGTGGATCGACAACGAGCGCGTAGTTTAAGTTCCGTGCCAGATATACAACAGCCGCAATCCCATCAGACACAGCAACAACAGCAGGGTTCATTGACGGGGTGTCATCATTCATCATCCGGTAGTAGTCCACAATCACATCCTGGCGTTGCCTCAGCAATTACCAATCCGAGTACCAATAGTTTCACAAATAGCGCAGCCACCGCGGCATCGGCCAACAACAACAGTTCAACAGCACATACCTTTCTACATCAGCGACGTGCACTAGGGGATACATTACGCGTAAGTGTTCCACTTGGATTAGATCCACTACACGGTCATTATTCACTCTTGCTCAATGATATCGAACGTGAGCTAGACCAAGCAAGACCAAATCCAAGAATAACTACAACTACAAACACATACGATCAGCATAGTACAATGGATGCATTAAACTTTGCGGATTTACAGGATATGTCAATGGCTGGAGCGAACCTTGTCGAGAGCATCGCACTGGCTGCATCAGCAACTTCCACAAATGGCATCAGCGGACGTGTATATACCGCAACATCGCTTCCATCGCATATTTGGTCCTTTAATGGTGTGTATAAAAAATATTAAACGCATGCATCCTCCACACACGCACACACACATATATAACATACATACAACAAAAAAAAAAACAACCAATGCATGCCACACATCTTATGCATAAAAAATATCAATCAAATCAAATCAGCATATTCACATTTATGCACATCCGTTCATCATCTTAAGTAACCATCTACCTTTCCGAATGCTGTATGGTTGGTACATTTTCGGATCGGATCAGATCAATCAATTAGCTAAATATATTCAGCAATTTGATTAAGAAGAGTACGTGAGCATGTGTACCAGCAAGCTTCCAACCTTAAGAAGGCGCTCCATCTACATCTAAAGGGTTTCCCTTAAGGAATTGTTGTGTGTTGCTGCTTATCTTCTTCATAACGCTTTGGTCTTTTTATTTTGTTTATACCCTGCATTTATCCATCAATGCAGGGTGCATATTAAGTTTATGCAAATAATGGTATGTATGTATGTAGATGGAGGGAGCAAGACCCCACAAATTAAATGTAACATAAATAAGCAGTAAGATCAGTATGGTCAGTCGAATCGATTAAGCATACTGAGTGTGTTTTTGTTCATTCGTCTTCGATAGCTTTGTCGTGATTTGATTAAGAAACGGACGGTCCTTGTCCGATTATAAATAATGAATGTTTTAGGGGCAAATGTATGATCGAGCCATTTATCCAAATAGAAATGCACTTAGAGATTCATTCAGATTGATTCCTAAGCATTTTAAAGAGTTGTCTATGATCTGATATTTCATCATGTGAGAAATAGGCATTTGACAAATTCACAGTTATGCTATTGTAGTTAAGAGCGAGCATGTATTGAAGATTTCCCATACATTTGTGGTGAAACGAAGAGAGTCGATAATGTAAATCATGTCCGTCCGCATCCTTTCACATAGTTAAGTTCACCATTTAAAATATGCAAATACAGGACTACAAAGTAGGGACTGTTATGATGTTTAAACTTATTTTCCCAAGGAGTTTTGCCATTTTTTGAGTTTTTTCTTTTTGCATAGTAGAAGAGAATTGTGCGATTCACATGATATATACTCGTTTCCTTTTATTGCAGGTATCAAGTGCCCCGTGTGCAATAAATTTGTACTGCCGGATGACATTGAATGCCATTTAGTTATGTGCCTAACAAAGCCCAGGCTCTCGTACAACGGTGTGTATGGGCCATGACCGACCATGAATTGAATTGTGTATATACCTATAAAAATACAAAATTACTTTTCTGGAATATTCTTTTTATTTTTTAATTTATACATTTAAACTAATTCAATTTGTATTATTGTTTCTTTTTGTTTTGTTTTGTTTTCTATGGATTTACAGAGGACGTTTTATCAGATGCAAAAGGAGAATGTGTTATATGTCTAGAAGACTTAAGTCCGGGTGATACAATTGCACGGCTGCCATGTCTTTGTATATATCACAAAGGGTAAGTAATCATCATCATTATTAAATAAAACCGGTATAGTACCATTAATGTATTACATATTACTTAAATAATATTTATACATACTCATATATTATATATTAAAATTAAAAAAAAAAAATAAATTTATTAAAAAAAAAAATTAAAAATCTAGATTCAAAATTATATAAGCAAATTGTAATTTTCTCTTCTTCTCCAGTTGTATCGATCGCTGGTTTGAAGTCAACCGCTCATGTCCAGAACATCCTGGCGATTAGTTAGGTAAAAATCCAACTGTCTAAAAACAAAAATTATATATAAAAAGTAATTTAGCAATAAGTCTTTCTAAGACAAATCGTATGTATAGAGTATGTTCTCATGCGCGATTATTAATCAGTTCATGATACATATTTATATATATACATATATATGTATATCTATATATACCTATATATACACATATATATATGTATATATTTATATCTTTTTAGACAAATAAGTAATAATGTGCTAGTGATATGATAATTTTAAAAATTTCGAGATAAAGGAACTCCAAATACAAAAAAAGAAAAAAACACATTTTATAAACACACAAACAAAACAAAACAAAAAACAAAACGAAAATAAACAAAATAAAAATCAATAAAAACAAAACAAAATGGAATGAATGGAATAAATACATAATTAGCGCTTAAAATAATAAACGACTACCAGCTAAAAAAAAATGTATATGTAACAATAATAGAATATATTGTAAAAGTATTTTATACTGTGACATTTTAGCCAATAAGTGTAAACTATAAAAACAAGAACAACAAGAGTCAAACAAAAATGATGAGAATAAACAAAAACAAAAAAAAAAAAACTTACGAATAAATTGTAAAAGTAAATCAGATAAATATAATACTAAGAAATACCATATTTAACCATTTGTATCGAAATTGAAACAGGAACATGCGTTATGCCTCCTCCTTCAATCAATCATTCAAACTTCTTTCACAACAATTTTGCATAATCTTACTCTACTAGTACATAGTACAAAGGATGAGTTATTTCTATTAACAATCAATAATATTTCGGCAGCATCTCACCACCTGAGACAGACAGACAATCTAAACTAGACTGGTTCAATAAGAAACTAGCTTTAGTAGTATTAGAAACAAATACAAATGTTGTCATCATTCCACCGAGAATGAATTTGATGCTGAATATTATTATAGGTACTCTTTACGGGAGTGAAGTTTGTAATACACAGAAGGAGACATCGCAAACCACATAAACCACTCGATGAGACGAGTTGATTTAGCCATGTCCGTGTGTATGTATGCAAACTAATGCCTCAGTTTTTGAGCTAGAGAGCTGAAATTTTGAACATAGGTTACTTTTTACCATACGCTGCACATTTGTCGCAATCAGCCGAATTGGACCACAAGTGGCGGTACCTTCCATACAAACCCCCATTTAAATTATTATTTTATTAGAAGAAGTTTTTTGTTTTTTGACTTATCGAACTGAAATTTGGACACTATAAGTTTCTGATTCATATTCATTAACCATTTATGTTTCAAGATCCTAGAGTGACTAGGAGGGGTACCTCCCATACAAACCCAAATTAAATGACAAACTTATAAAAAGTAAAAGTGCCACTCAAACTGTGCTCATATTTGATACTCAAATTGTGTTCTTTGTTGATACTCAAACTGTAACAGAGAGAATAGAGTGATGCTAAGAAAGGAAGGTTGGATGAAATCCGGAGGATCGTGAAGAGTATTACATCTTTGGCATAGCCAATGATAACCTTCTTTCTGGTTTGTTAATTGTTTTTAATTCTCTAATTTAAGGATTATTTATTTATTATTTTATTGTTATAGTTTTGTCATCAGTTGTTTGATTTGTTTTCTTGTTTATTATTATATTTGTTTTCCACAATTCTTTCCAGTTATCTCATCATGAAGACCAAGAAGAGAATATAACTCGATATATTGAAATAGTTTATTATTTTTAAAATTATTCACATTAATAACTGTGTGTGTCTGTCTATAGTTCGAAATGAGTTGCTTCCTATTGCCCTTGCAAAATTGCTAATCTTTATATTACAAATCAAAGATTCAATACAATTTTATGTCTATCTACATACTATGTATGTTCCTGATCAGATATTTCTTATTCCAGTCTTGAGTCGCACTCCATGCCATACCCCCATACTCCCATACCCATGTGTATGTTGTTGTAAGTAAAATTATTATGTATTCTAATATCTTTAAATGTGGATACAAAAATTAAATTTTTTTATTTCTTTGAGAAACCAAAAAAAAAAAAGGTCCTTGCCTTTTAAACATAAGCTCATTTGCTTATATTCCTTCCTTCTTTGACTCCTTTGACTTTATTGAGTGGGCGGCGGCGACTAGATGAAATTGTAACAACTGCAATTTACTACAGAATGAGCAGAGCAGATAGAGTAGAGTAGAGCAGAGTATGTAATAACATCTAAAATCCAAGGTAACGCCACACTAGTATTTGTTGCTTCTGTAAATTCATTTTTGTTGTTGTGTTTGTTTCGTTTTCAGACGATTTCTTCTCATGTATGTATGTATGTGTCCATCCATCCATGGGTTTTTTGTGTGTGTTTTTATTTGAACTCACTCAAAGCACTCAAGAGCTGTACACATTTAGATGTGTATATGGTATATGTAGGTATGTATATCACACCATAAACAAGGCGACACCAACGTTTATACCCATGGCGTCCAACCTTCATACAGCAAAGCTAAATTATCAATATTTGTAGCTTCACTGATAATGTAGTCCACTTGCTCGGTTACATGGGCACGACGATTGGGATCTGGATCTCGTCCCTCTAATTTCATGCGAATTTTCTTCCAAACAGAAACACCATATGCATTACGTTTCTGTTCATTTTGATTGACAGCAGCTGAATGGAATATGGAATAAATGCAATTAGGTTAGGAATGGAAAAACCAAAATCAAAATTGATATTGACTTACTTTTATTAAATAAAGACTGCTGATCTAAAGGTAACGCTTTTAATTCATCAATGTGCTGAAGGCACTCTTGTATTGCAACAAAGGATTCATTCAGGTCTCTAACATCGTTACTTTTTACCAACAAATCCAATTTATCTTGAAGTTCTTTAAGTTTCACTTCACTGCTATCCTCATGGACATCTAAAATAGCTTGACGCATTTCACGCAGTTTATTACAATAATTTTTCATAGCAGCTTGAAGATCCCGCAAACGTATGGGCAGAGTTAAAACATTCTTGCCGTTGCGCTCACATTTTGAAATGATATTTATTAATAAGCGCATCTCAGAGATTTTTGTTGCATCCAAAATTTGCTAATTACAAAAAAAAAAAAAAAAAAAAATGATTAGAAGTAACCAGAAATAAGAATGGTATTGCTACTGCTGAACTAACCTTTAAATTGTTTGCTGCTGCATGCATACATTCCAGATTTGATTGCAATTGACTTTCCAAATCAGATACTTTGCGATGTGCCATATAAGTTTCTTCATCTAGTAAACCCATAATATTGCTTACCCAATCACGATCAATGTTGCCATCCGGATGAAGTAGCTCAACGGTGGCCTCCTCCACAGGTGTGATAGTCCCTTTGCTATGTTGCCAATGAGCATAGGCGTTATTCCATTTTTCAATTCTTGCCAAACCACTAACTTCATCCTCATTTAATGCATATCTTTCGAATACACAAATAGCCTTTACACTATCGACAACTTGTTTGATTAGTCCTATAGAAGTTTCAGTAAAATGTTGCTGATTGCTTTCACTGCGTAGGAGACCTTCGATGTGATTCTGATTCCAGTCTGATTTCCCTTTTTCTATTGCACCAACATGGTCTGACATTTGGTTTTGCAGTACACCAATCGATTCGATCAAAGATGTTAGCAAACATGAATTCTGATAAATGGCATCCAAAAGATTCTCCTTGTGTATGATTTGACCATTGAAGTTACTATAAACCATACTCTCATTTGACCAAAACAATGCAGACGACGTGGCTTTCACAAAATTTATCCAATCGTTTGTGTTGCGTGTTTGGCGTAGTTTTTGCATTATAAGTAAATTATGTTCCAAGCACACAAAGAAATTTTTCGATACAAATTCAATTTCACTTGTATCCACTATATTGAGATTAGTAACGTGACGAGAACTCAAACAGACATATATATCATATGCAAATAATTGAATTAAACCAATAATATAGTTTCGTTCGATGGCATTTATAAAACTATTAATGGGCAATGCAAAGGAACGCACATCATAGTTGTGGGCAACAACCAAACACTGATGTATAACTTCAAAAAGTGTTATCATTTTAAGATCATCCGGATTACTGCATAAAACATCTGTGTTCTAAAATATTCAAAATACATGGTAAGTAAAAAATTTCAATTTCAAAATTATATAGGTACAACTACTTACCAATTGATGCTTCATTCCTTCGTCAACTATACGATTTACTATCATCTGGGCTGTAAATTTCAATTGTTCTAATGACTTCTTAAAAAGTTGAAAATGTTTTGAAATTTTGTTAAGAATATTGAAGAAATCAAATTCATTTTTACGCCCCACAAACAAAGATTTGTCAATTGTGTCGTCGTTGTCATTGTCCAAGACCAATTGAAACTCATTATGAAGATTATTTGAACCCATTATACAGAATTTCTCCAATGTTTTATGATTAGTTTGGTTAGTTAGGAATAACCTGAATACATATTGAGGCAATTCGAATTGAATGAGATCTCTTAGATCAAGCAATGATTGTAGTGTTGCTTGAAGAATTGTAAAATGCGTGAGTCGATCACTTCCTATCATGATAGTCTCCATCATGGTGCATACAATATTAATATATTCCAATTGCTCGGTTATTAAGTTGTGTTCGTCGTTTGCAAGCAAATCCTTCTCGAACTCCACAAATGCACGACTAGATTTCTGAATAACTTGACCGAATACAACATACAACTCAGATCTGCGATGTGATTCTATAGAAAAGATGTTCTGAATATCTTGTATTGCCGTTTCTTTATCTTTAATCGGTAGCATCTTTGTATTCTCTAGCTGGATGGTATACTTTCGCAAATCGTACTTCAGTTCTAACCAAACTTTTTCCATTTTATATAAAGCATCAAGCACTTGCTGATTTTCCAATGTATTCCCATGTTCGTTTTGCCAAATATCATACATAAGAAAACTAGATTGTTGATCTGGTGTCTGCTGGTTTGTATGTAAGCCAAAAGTGTAATTGAAGAGTAAAAATGGATTTCGTTTAAGATACGCCACCGGATAGAAAAGCACAACCGACACATACTGGCTCAATTGTTCAATACAATCGATTGCAATGTCAAGGCCTCGTGTCCGAAGCTCATCAATTTCATGTCGTACGCATTGATATTGGTGAAGTTCTTGTTGCGATTGCTGCAACACTTCGCATACCAGTTTATACGCACTATGCCAATCATTAATATTATCATCAAGCTTTTGTTTAACGAGTTTTTCCTTCAGTTTGAATAGTGTTGTGGAGTCATGTGTAATGCTTTCATATAAAGCTATAGTATGATTGATATGTTTGTATTCAGATTCAGAGTGCGAAAGTGCTAAACTTAATGCTTCTGCATCTTGTTTCTTCACTTTATAGCGATGAGTGGCAGTATTAAAGCTATGACTGCTCATAGCTGAGCCAAGGGTTTCTATTTCTCGTACTAGTGCTGCTTGTTTTATAACAGTACTAAGTTCTTTTTCGCACACTTTCATATCGGCACGACCAACTAATAACTCATTTAGATTATGTGCGACGCTTTTAAGTGATGTGTTAATGTCTTGGCTATATGGCAAATGATAATTGATAATAGATAATTATTAGATTCTCATAGACACAAAATTAATTTCGAATGCTTACCTGTATTGTAGCCAAGAGTTTTTTATTTCACCTATTTTCTTGCCAACATGCTGCAAAGATTGCTCCCAGTCTTGCCGTTTGCCAGTGACAGTTGTTTGTGGTTTATCGGTTAACGATTTATTCTTTGGTGTCATCAACGCTGGTGAAGATTTGTTGGCATTAATATTCGGAACAGTAGTAGTTTTTACAACATTCAGCAAACCTTTACTTCCGACATTGTCTTCACTAACAGTCCAATCTACTAGGGGATCATAAACAAAGGCTTCTAGTAGTGTCAAAAGCGTCTCGCGCTCTTTCCGCAAAACCTTCATTACATATTCGCAGCCCAAACGGAATGAACCCTGCAAAAATAAAACAATACAGACAATTACATTTTAGATTCATCGAATATTAGGTTAGGTTAGGTTAGGTTACACAGCTGCTCGCCGGCAAAAAAGGCGAGTTCACCCTGAAGCTTTACTTTACTGTCCATTGTGATGCTTGAAATTAGACAGAGAGAGAAAGAGCGAAGGATTGTGGAGGTGTTAAGCGGAATTGACGGTAAGGAACCACTGGCTGGTCTCAGAGGTCTGCTCTGTCTCTGGAACCAATTCGAGGAGTCAACGAACAGAGCCAATGACAATTTTGTAAAAATCTTCGAAGAAACGTTTTCTGTGAGGAGTAGGGCAGTCACATAGGAAGTGTTGAATACTTTCAGATTTTTTTTCTTATCTCCACAGTTGTGATAAAAGTCTTGATGAGGGACATGGATCCATGACGGCATTGTGCGGATTAATAAAATAGGCGTGGTAGGCAGAACCATCTTTGCCGGGCGGAATTCTCAACCCAGTTGGTTTTCATGAACTTAAAAAAAATATTGGAAAAACTCTGTGAGAGTGGAGAATCACATTATTGAATCGATGCCTTACATAAAGCACCTTGGCGTACTTCTGGACCACCGGCTGTGCTTAAGTACCACCTAAGTGAGTCTTCCAAAAAAATCTGCGGCCTTTACACAAAAATTGGCTAAGATTCTCCCAAATATAGGGGGACCCAGACAGCAAACACACGTTCTGCTAGGTTCTGTGAGTAAATCCATAATGCTTTATGCAGTTCCGATCTGGGCAGGGGCACTGTTAACCAAGTCGTACCTGCGTGGCTTGAATTGTGCTCACAGGGTTGGTAACCTGTGGATCCGCATAGGCTATCGGACAGTTGCAGACAATGCGGCGGGTGAACTTAAAGGCAGACTTCCAATAGATTTGGAAGATCTGGGTGCAAAAGATGCATTTTCTGCCCGAGCAACTTCCCAGAGGGCAAGAAGAATTAAGATTAGGACCAGGTAGCTAAACATATGGTAACACTGGTGGAGCAGTACAAAGCCACGGAGGATCCAAGACATTGCAGACTGGCTCAAGCGTCGATCCGGGGAACTAGGGTTCGATTTTACCCAATTCGCAATCGGCCATGAGTGCTTCAGGCAGTACTTGCATAGATTTGGGCACGCTGAGGATCCATACTACAGTATCTGCCAAGTTGTGGCGGAATACCCGGAGTGTCTTCGATTCGTATAAGCGCGAAGTAAAATGTATGCACGCTTTGGATCTCCCTACAATTCACAGGAGATTTTAAGGCTAATGATCACCTTAACAGGGGACTGGTCATTCTTTTCTGCTGAGAGAATATAGTGAAGCTAAGAAAGGAAGGTCGGATGCAACCCGGAGGAGCGTGAAGAGTATTACATCTTTGGCATAGCCAATGATAACCTTCTTTCTGGTTTTTTGGTAACATAGACATCGAGTATCGGATCTAACCGACTGTAACATATGTAAATAAACATATCGCGATGAATTAAATAAATATTACAATATTTGTTACGCTTAATCCCACCAATTGTATACCTTGTATACCTAACTATATGGCATATGTATTTATACGTATATCTACAATTTTATGACCATAATATGATGATGCGTGTGTGTTTTTGTATCTTTATTTATACATACATACATAAATATAATAGATACTCTGTGCATACGTTCGTTAATTATAGATATTAGGGTTCAGGTTCAACTAATGCGTTATCTCATGTTCTTCTCTTATTATTGTTGTGTTATTATTATTATTATTGGCAGGCAAAGTCAAAAACCGATAAAGTTGTGAGTGATATTTTTGATGATGATGATGATGATGATGTTCTCGTATGCATATACTACATAGTATGATGTATATAAAATATAATATCGACAAATAGATGGAGGTGGAATAAGAATTACATTAATAGAACACATTTATTGCCGCAATGTTTTTCTCACAGCAGTAGTGGGTCCCACCAATGGTTCTTATCATTTCGAATCAATGCAACATGATATTTGTTTATATTATTTTTGTTCCAGTAACTCCACTCTACTCTCCGCCTACAATAAAAATGCTTACGGGGAGACACGAAAAATGTTTCGCAATTGTATACATGTACCTATGTACCTACACATATAGGTATATCCTCCCATCCATGTCGGAAAAATAGCAAAAAGAGTAAGCAACAAAAAACAAACCATATACTGATAGTCAATTGAACTAGAGGTACTATTATTTGAGTAACATATTCAGATAGATTTGTCAAAATGATTTGTCATCAAAACATATTGTTTTTTAGCAGCCAACGGTGAGTGAGTGAGTGAATGTGAATAGTATGGTATAACTAAGTACTAGTAACAGATAAAAATGGATCATATTCAATGTAATACAACATTGTAATGATTTGCAGGATTTAACGAATTAAAGGGTCTTCCTCCTTCATTAACATGTGTGAAGTGAATATATCTACATATAACAACACATCATTATGTGTAGCGGAATCAGATTTAGATGTAAATAATCATTTCGAAATCAAAGTGGGAGTGACAAGCGGAGTATTAGTTTGGGCCATATTTAATGGTGTGCTGTTCCTGTTTATCCTTGGCGGAAATTTATTGACCATAATCGCTGTACGTACATGTCGCAATCTGCGTTCTGTTATTTCCAATCTGTTCATATTGTCACTGGCTGTATCGGATGTAATTGTTGGTCTGGCATTGCTCTATCATGTCGCCTTTTATATGGGTTTAGGATTAAGTAAATCCCGTAGTTTGTGTCTCTTACGTTTTTTTTTACTTATTTGCGGCTGCTGTGTATCCATACTGACTTTGATATCTATAGCTATTGATAGATACATAGCTATTGTATATGCTTTGCATTACAATCGGTAAGTAAAAATTCGTGATTAACTTTTTATTCTGTATTATGTACCTAATACTATATGTTTATTTGGTGTCCCTCCCAGTTTCATGACAAGACGCGTTGCATGTTTCATTATAACGATTAATTGGTTTATTGGCATATTAATCGCTGTAATACCAACAATTTGGAATAAATGGTCCACAGCCATAGAATGTGAATTCGATGAAGTACTGTCGCCTTGGTATGTTGCTGGGATTATAACGCCAGGCTTTATCATTATTTGGATATGTATGTTGACGGTATATTGGCGTATTATGCGCGAAGCTTCAAAACAAGCATACAAATGTCGTCGGTCCATAGTTTTTGAAGAGCCTTGCGGGGCTATGCATGCGCATACCGATTGGAAATCCGTACAGGTAAAGTACTTAAAAATTTCATTTACTTCTTGCATTTCTGATATCAAATTATTACAGATAGTTGTCTGCATTATGGGATGTTTCTCAATCTGTTGGTTGCCATTCTTTATTGTAGCAATTGCTCAACTTTTCCATTCATGTCGTAGTACTTCATTTATCTACAGAGCAACTGTTTCATTAGCAATGACAAATTCAGCTTTAAATCCAATCATTTACTCATGGAAAAATGCAAATTTCCGCAAGACTTTTGCACAAATGTTGTGTTGCTGCAGTAGCACTGTGGTTTGCTGTTCATCGTCATCGTTGTCCAGCAGTGATCACCGAATTGATCGTGTGTCACAAATGACACCCCCGCCGGTTGTGGCAGAATCGCGTTGTGGCACAAATGAAGAAGTCTCATTGCCGCCACTTTCATTGATTTTAACATAAAAAATCATCAATCAAAAGGTCAAATATTATTATATATTGTATACTTAAGAGTATTATCTGCTAAAATCCGTAATTTATATAAAAAAATAAAAAATAATTCTATACAAATCACATATTTGGAATGATTCGTATTCAATTAAGAGAAAAGGGGACTTTCAGGGTCTGGAAGTGAAAACCAAGGTGTTAGCAAGCCTACAATGCGAAAATAAAGCAGACTGTAATAACGGCCGGACACTTTGATCCTGCTACTAACCGAAGTGGATGTACGATGGGAGTTTTAACGGGGCTCTGCATCACTTAGACTTAGATTTAAAAACTTTGAAACATACCACACAATCCAACCAAATAACTGGGCACGGAGTGGTGCTGCTATTATGATAAGAAGCCATATAAAACATTATGAAGAAGGTAGCTTATCCACAAACGAATTCCAAGCCATAACAATTACGGTTGATGGAACTAATAGTTTATCAGTTACTACTGCAGTCTATATGCCCCCAAGACATCAAGTCAAATGTGATCGGTATATTGAGCTTATCAATACCCAGAAAAACCGATTCATAATGGTTGGTGATTTAAATGCTAAGCATACCCATTGGGGATCAAGGCTCATCACTACAAAAGATAGAGAGTTATATAAAGCCATTCAAATGACTGACCAACTGATCCACAAATGACACCCGACCTTATTGACTTTTTTATCACCAGGAAGATATCTACCAACTATCTGCGAAAAGAAAGTGAGTTACAACATACAACACACAGAGTAGAGCAGTACACCATCAATAAGAACTATCACAGCAGGACACAAGTACACACGTATCTTCAAGCCATATGACACAGCAGGTCCAGCTGAAATGGAACAGGTTTATCATGATAATGGCGTGGAAATAAAAAACCTAAAAACAAAAATGTCGCCTGGATTTGATCTCATCAACAGCGCAATGTTAAAACGGTTGCCACAAGATGACATTTCAAGGTTAACAGCAATTATGTATGCTTCATTCAAATTGAAACACATTTCAATCTATTGGAAAACTGCTAAGGTGATCATGATCAACAAACCAGGGAAGCCAGTACATGATGTAACTTCATGTCGGTCTATTTCACACCTACCTATGTATAGTTTCAAAACTAATGGAAAAGCTACTTGGCAAACGTCTTAATCATATAATTGAACAGAGAAAAATAATACCTTCGCACCAATTCGGTTTTCGCACGAGGTATTCTACTATTAATCAAGTTCACAGAATAACTAGAATTATTGAAGACGCATTTGAGGCAAAAAAAAAAAAAAAATTGTGCTCCGCTGTTTTTCTTGAAGTGTCCAAAGCCTTCGATAAAGTGTGCCATGGCGGCCTTCTCAATAAAATTAAGGCGCTATTACCTATTCAATATTGCAATATATGAAATCATATTGAACTGATCGTTTCTTTCGTATTAAATACGACGATTCTTACTCCGACCTCAAAGATATAAAAACGGGCGTTCTCCAGAGTAGCGTGCTGGGCCTATCCTCTACCTAAATTTGACCTATATATGAGAACTGCGTCACAGCAACGTTTGCAGATGACACGGCCATTCTGTCGGTTGGAAAAACACAGACCGAATCAATTGCTGAACTGAACTGAAAATTCAAAAAACTCCATTGGCTCATGGGTAATCGATCTGTTTTAACCACATTCAACAAATTACTATTATACAAGCAAGTCCTTAAACCAATATGGACGCATGGGATCCAACTATGGGGCTGTACAAGTTCCAGCAATATTCTGCACATCCAAAGATTTCAGAATAAAGCAATAAGATATGCTGTCAATAGCGATTTAGAACGCGATCTTGATATGGAGTCAGTTGCCGCTGCAATTAAAATAGAAAAAATGCCTTGTCTCACATCATGTTAAGGTTATCTCAACATGTAAATATCGAAGCTTTAGCCCTTAATTACCGAAGTGTATGGAAAGAAAGGCTGAAACGCAAAAAACCGCATCATCACATGCAGTAGCTAACTTCTCTGAAAATACTGTGTAGAGCGCCATTAAATAATTGTATAACACAAAACCCGAAACAAACTGCTCGTTAGTTCACTTGTAACTAGTTGTAATGTAAAAAAAAAAAACCTTGGTTTATAGCTCAAATAATGCATGCTCCCCAACAAGAATTCTATCGTAGTTGTGGTAATAAAAGAAGAATCAGAAAACATCCAAACACTTCCCATGTGAATGTTTCTCGGAAAGCCTTTATTTGAAAATTGTTTCAGTTTGACAAATTTGCCATTGAGAGGGAACGCGTAAGGCGACCTTTTAAATCAACTAAGGTTAGTAGATCCTTAGTAGTAGATGATGTTAATAGAAAGGCGAGCTAATATAGTACATATTATAATAGATTGTTAAGATCAATAAAAGGCAAAAAGTAATCTTGAAATGTGAATTATGAATTGTTCTATTGTACTCACCTCTATACCGGTAACGCCTAAAGCATCTATTAGGTTTTGTGTCATGCGGAACGGCACCTTTTCTGGTATACGCAAAGTTTTCCCTTTCTCAAAGCATACATTATAATCAATATGAACGATCTCGCCCGTAGTAAAACTAATAAGCATGTTATCAAGATGACGATCGCCGAGACCAATGATATATCCAATTACTGACATAACAGCTAAAGACGCTGTGTACTGGCGTATTGACTGGCGGTATGCTGACGCATTGACAGAATGAGCCCATAATTCACGTACGAGTAAATCTCGTGGTGTTTCTAAAGCAAGTTCGCTTAGAGTTTGTCTTAGAACTGACAATGGCCACTGTTTCCGGGGATCGCTTACTTTCATATTGTGTTTGGCAAGCAATGGGCCCAATTTGCCGTAGAACAATTCGGTTAGCCGTTTGGTAGGGACGATTAATTCCGTTGTTGTATCAACGTTATCTTGGGCAACATTGGTGCCCCCTTCACTTTCTAAGCGTTTTTTTGCTTGCAACTTTAATTGAGCTTGACGCTGTTGCCATTTCTTATAGACGCCAAAAATTGGTAGAACACCATCAACCCAACTGATGAGCCCCGATTGTGGTCCAAGTGGTATGACAGAATAATGTCGTGCTTGAAAGCAAAAATCTCTACCGGGTCCAGCATCACTATTGCAAGCCATGATCGAGTTCGAAATTGATAAAAATTGCATAATGCGTTCGTCTAAATGGAGATCTTCATGACTTTTGAATAGGAAAGTGTATTTACGACCATTGCTTCCTAGAAAAGCAACTTTTTTGGGCTTGGTCTTTGTAGGCAATATACGCACAATGTTTTCCACGCCACGTATATAAATGGATTCCTGCTCATATAGATTTACACCAGGCATCGATATATCAGAGTTTGACATTTTGGACAAAACAGGACTCAAATTTTGCATTTTCAGATAACTTGAACCGCCACGAATTGAATTCTGCGTTATAAATGTATAAAGCTGTTTTAGTCTATCCCAGGCTTCAGGTAACTTTGAGTTACGCAGCACTTCGATTGTCTCTTTTATTTGAGCATCAAATCTTCTTTTAAATATAAACTCATAGGATGTTTCAGCGCCGCGTGATGTAAAAGCCGCCACTCGTTGAACATCATCGATAATATGATTTCTAAAAGTATTAAATCTTTTGGTTTTGCCTTCAATATCGTCAACTTTGCATTCCGTTCCGATAGCATTTATGCGTGGCAAATATTTTGTGTAAATATGCGCCAGCGAGTGTATCCAGTATTCATCCCAAAGCAAACATATACGCCGTAACTCCTTTACCAAGAGTTCCACATGGAAAACAGTTTGTGGTGCATATTTTGATAGAGTATTCAATAATGAGCTAAAGCAATTATTTAGTTGCACAGTTGATTTGTCCATGTCCGATTCGTTGTGTTGAAGGCTTGCATGCTCACGTTTAGCACCAACAACTGCCGGAAAGATCACTAAATGTGGAGTATTCTTGGCCAAACGACAAAGAAGTTCCGAAACACTTTTACGAACATAGGGCTCATGATGATTTAAGCGACTAAATAGTTGTGGTATTATCACCTTCCATGGCTGAATGGGCGTTAGCTGTAAGCCAACCTCTAGGACATCTTGCAAAGCAATAGAATGTTTCACTATTAAACGCAAAAGCCTCAAGGTAGTCGTAACCACGGTACTATTACAGACACTATTGGAATTAGTGCCAGCCGGTGCTTTTAGCATTAAATAATGGAAATATGAACGGGCTGAGGCTTCATAATATTCATAAATGCTTTTGTTAGCCTTACGCCAAATTTTGATGATTTGCTCGATTGTAGAAGCTGGTTTATTTTTAAGGAAACTAAAGTTTTGCAATTCCTTCTTCAACAGTTCAGTTGATGAGCTATAATCATCGTTGAGATCAATGTCCTCTGAATTATCGTTAGCATGATTATTTAGCTTAGCCACCAATTGATAGATGATGCTCGTATCGGTTAGGTTCTCATCACCGATGATCTCTTTGATTTGGTCAATCTCGTGGGTCGACAGCAAACTGCTATTATCATTGCTATGTGCCTCAACAATTTTTTTGCCCCAACGATAGCACCAGTTGCCAAATGTTACCCAAGCTTCATCGCACACCTCATATTGACTAATGCTTGCGTTTATAAGTTGTCCAATGATTTTGTCGAGTTCCGATATGGATGGTGCATCACTTAATGGCAATCCTGGCAGCACTCCGACCAGACGTTTCAGTGTAGTGTTATCAATGATAGTAGATGGTGGAGTGGTATTACCATTGCTGCCGATACGCTGCGTCATCCAATCCGAAAGTGTTAATAACATAGATGAACTGATTGATGTATAGTTAATGATTTCTGTATTTTCTATCATATTTTCGTGCATGCGATAACAAAGCGATGCCACTAAATTTATTGATTCGATTTCAGTGGGTTTTTCCTGCACATACAACCACTTGGCAATTTCATTGTAGCCCCTCAAAAGTTCATTATCCGCAATGTTCACTTTATAAGTGTGATCGTTTATCAGTTTGGCTGATATATTTCGTAGTGGCATGGCACAATTGCGACGCACAAAGAATCTTGTAAGCATTGATTGGCAACAATTGTAGTTGCCTTCTTTGCGTGCGCTTTCTGCTACATCAAGATACAGGGAGTTTAGAGCTTGAGTTGCTGTATTTGTGTTTGTGCGTTTCTCTAGGAACTCTGACCAATTGAGACACTTGATTAACACTGAAGAAGAATTGGAAATGTTGTTACTCTTGTTGTTATAGTTGCTAGCTGAATGTTTCGATGATGCCATCATATTCGGATTAATTGTACAAAAATCATAATTATTTTTCAAAGCATTTGTTAAATACTTTAAAATAGTTGTATCATTTCGGTATCGATCTGCTGTAGTATTCGAAAGCATAGCTTCGCGCCAACTTAACTCCAAGGACTGCTGCAAACATTCGGGCAGCAGCAAGTTGTTGCTGGGCTTTGTTACCAATTGTTCAATGCAATGGTTTTCCATTGTTTGTACAAAGTTCATAGTCGATAGATCACATGATATAGAAGAATCCGAAGAAACAAAAGTCATTGAATTAGTATCTGGCCAAACAGTCATATCATATAATCCCTTGATGACTTCAGAATTATTTATGCTACTTAATTCATAGTTTGCCATTATTTCATCAATTTTACTCATATACGAATTTTTGGCTTGTATAAAAGGATTGAATTGATTTTCCTCCTCTGGTGCAAAGTGTTGTTTAAATGCTCTTAAGTTGTACCACTGGGCGGTATAATACAAACAGTCTTGCAGTTGAGCAATTATGAATTGCCGCACCAAGTTATCCAAGTTATTTTCATTGAGCAAATTTTTGTAACCATTAATAGCGACTTCTTTATGACCCGCTGCTTGTTCTGCAGCCATTTGAATCCAATAATATCGTTTGCCAGTCTTGGAACGAGCTAACAAGTATAAACCTTGAAGCGTGTCGGATTCGTTGCAAGCAAGTAGTGCCCATGTCATATAAACAAGGCTTTGAAGGAAATGCACATCACTTGGTTTGACAGTCATTAACATTTGCTAAACGAAGGGAGAAAAAACAAAGAAAAAAAAACATTAACATGGCATCGATCAAATCACAACATATAGGTACACAAATGGATGGTTGTTTGGTAATGACTTGTCACAGAGGGAATTTGAAGCTACTATAGAAGTCATTTGTTAAATTTGTATGTCATTTGAACAAAATAATGATTGACAATGTAAACCAGAAAGAAGGTTATCATTGGCTATGCCAAAGATGTAATACTCTTCACGCTCCTCCTGGTTGTATCCAACCTTCCTATCTTAGCATCACTATATTCTCTGTGTTACAGTTTGAGTATCAATTTGTCATTTAATTTTGGTTTGTATGGGAGGTAACGGCTGATTCCCACAAATGTGCAGCATATGGTAGAAACCTATGTGCAAAATTTCAGCTCTCTAGCTCAAAAACTTAGGGACTAGTTTGCATACATACAGATGGACATGGCTAAATCAACTCGTTTCATCGAGCTGATCAAAAATATATACATACATATATTTATGTGGTCTGCAATGCCTTCGTTCTGTGTGTTACAAACTTCATGATAAACTTATAATACTATTCACTCCCTTGAAGAGTATCAAAATCTTAAGCAAGCCATTACTAAACAACCAAAGTACAATACTATGTATTATGTATATTCATAGTAGTATGTGCATCATACCTCACTGTAGCGTATAACACATTCTGGCTCCATACTGTGTATACCGAGCATTACAATGGCTGGTATTATGCGACTGAACCAGCTCTGGCACGTTGATATGTTCAGACGAAAGAATGAGCACACTGGTTTCTCAGGGGGATTAAAGGCAAAGGCAGTGCCCTCGGCTGCATTATACACAAGCTTTTCTAGCGACTCTATAAAGCCCAACAGGAAACGCATATTGCGTTGTGTGTATAAAAAATCGTTTAGTGAATGTTTTTTTTGTTCCGCCATGTTGTTACCAAGATTTTTCATTGACAGAGCATATTTCTTGATGATAGCCTCAATGGCAAGAAATGTATCCTGTGGTTTCCCTATAAAACTGCGCAATTTCTGTTCAACCAAGTAACGGGCTAATTCGAATTGCATCCATCCAACAAGCATTCGTTGACTCTTGAACGTATGTTTCACAAATTTGTCAATTTGTTTGTTATTTGAATCGGCAAAGACACGTTCGGCAAAGCAGAGTTCCAGGGTTTGTAACAAACGTTTATCATGGATATCCTGGATGGTGTCCAAAAACAACTTAAAGAATTTTTCATGCATTGCAGCAGAGCTTTGTATCATCCTGTAATTGCTCGTCATATCGTCTTGCAATCGGTGGTGGGCAATATTCAATTGTAATGTAATTTGCAATGGTAACTTTGCGTATATATCACTGAATAAGGAATGCAAAGAAATATCTGGTTTATCTATTTGTTTCATAGCTGTGTCTCGAAATAATATCAATAGATCTGAACTGATGCCTTCATAGCACAATAACACTTTAATGCATGATCCACACTGACGAGGTGCCAATTCTACGACATGACCGCCGACAGCTTTGCAAATGTTTATGAAATTATTATTATGTGATAGCGCAACAGCGTTTTCCTTGCATTCTGTAAGGAGATTGAGTGTCCATTTGAGTAAGACTGATAAAGTTTCATTGTTAATGATATTAGCTTGTTTTAAACTATTTGCGAGGAAACGAAGAATTGTTGAAAAGTTTTCAGCTGTTGGTGATGTACGATCTGTTAGGCTGCCGGAACACGCACCACTGCTGCTGCTACCAATACATTGTAATAGGCGCGACGTGTTGCGATAATTATGATTCGTTTCACAGTGAGCAATTAGCGTCAGTATAATGGAATGATGGATTGTTGGGTTGCTTATCCAAATATCGAATTCATCGGCACGGAAATTTGATACTAACAAATCCAGAATGGATGGGTTACATGCATACATTGCGATTATTGATGCCGTTTGAGTTGCGAGCGCAGTCAAAGCTGATAAATTGAAATTGAGACGCGTCTCGATTTCCATTGTTTTAGGCATTTCCATATTCGAGATCTGACCAGATGTTACGACAACAATACAACTATTGATATCGTGAGTCAGGCACAGGTATGCCTCTTGTAGTAATGGTACATTCTTTATAAGCAATATTTCCTGGTAAATCCGCATAATTAATTTATAGCCATGTCCATCGATATTCAATTTTATTGAATTTAAATATATTTGCAGTTCAATGCAATCAAGTTGTTCTGGATTGAAAATCAATTTAACAAATTCTGTTGTTAGTTTGGAACGTTGTCGCTGCACAAAGCATAGCGTCAAATAGAGTATGACTAATTTTTGCTTTTCATCGAACATCATAATTTCTTTTAATTGCATTTGGACAATATTTTCCATAGCAATCATATTTATAGGTTCAAAATTGTGCAGTAGACAAACACAATATAATTCATTTATGTTGTTTATAGCTTCGAATTTAGTTTGCTTTGCGCCAAGTAAACGTAAAATTATATCGGATCCAACTTTGAGAGCTTGCACAATAATCGCCTCACTTGTCGCTGAGAAATTGAAGTTAGGACTTTGTAAAAGTGATTTGAACAATGAGTTAAAAGCACCAACAAATCCACCAATACGTTCAAATGCATATTTCGCTTCAGTTGGCAATTCAATAGCAGTAGCCTCTTCATCCACAGATTCGGTTATTGCTGGAAATTCATTTTTTATATGTTCATTAAGACCAGATATATCCTCAATAAATTGCGCCAGCAGTCCAAATGTGAAGTTCAATTTATTGGTAAAAAATGGTGCAAACTCCTGAAGTACATAAGCACAATGTTCACGCACATATTTTGGCTCTTTCAATTCGAGATGCCATCCAATGACTATATCAACAACATCGGTAAAATGACGCTCAAATGTGTATGGATAGTTTTTGGAAAATGTAACAGTGGCACTGGTTATAATAATAAAAATATCTCCGGTTTCCACATTTTCAATAAACTCTTTCAATAGACGAATAATGCTTTCGCTATATAATTCTAAATTATGATTGCCAGTGTCACAACTAATAAAAAATAAGTAAGGTAAGGAAAATACAATATACATACATATCAACAACAATTATCATAGAATTATATAGGTATGTATATTACTTACCTTAAAGTGGCTTTTAATGTCAATGCAAGTTCTTTTTGGATGCGTTTATTGCTTCTATATGTTTTACGTATAAATTCTTCATACACCGAAAACGATGAACGTCCAATGTATGCCATTAGACCAACCAAGTTACAAAATTGCGTAAAACATGTTGATGGACATTTCTTAAGAGCTGCAAGCACATAATCCAATAGATTCTCAAACGAACGACTTATGTAGGCGATATTCGTTGGTATATGCACTGCAGCATCAAGTTTTTTACAAAGATCCACCCATCCTGCTAAAGAATCTTCGCTAAGCAGACGTCGTAACAGCTTTGATACACGCACATCTTCGTTATTACTAATGCTACTACTACTATTTGGTAGCAAATCTTTCATATTCTCGTTCATAATATCCTGTTGCTGCTGCTGCTGCTGCTGTTGAAATTCAAATCAATATCAAAATAACAGAATAGAATAGCATAATCAAATATTTTTTCCAAAAAAATTGCAAATACTATGTACATGTATGTACGTACATATATGATTTTAAAATCAACAACTACCTTTTGAATGACACTTGTTGAAACGATGATTAGTATGTAATGTTGTTGGGCTCGCGCATTATTGATGATGATGATGGCTTCGTTTTCGTTTGAGATTGCGATTGCAGTAGCAACCCATGGCAAATCATATTAGTTGTTGTTGGTATTATTGTTGTTGCTTAGCAAGCAATTGTTTTGCATTTTAATGACCCTATACACAATTTATATTTCATTGCACTAAATACACTAAACACTGACGCTATCCAAGTACCTCTTGCCCTGGACCATGATCAAGTTATTATCCCATCTTACTATAATTTCACCTCAATAGATAATACTTTTTACAATCTTCTACTCTATTGTTGTACTATATTAAATATTTTCTTCAATTGTAAGCGACGCGACTCAAAATTGGTGATGATGTGCTGGTTGAAGTGGTGGTGTATTCGATTTATGGCATTTACCTTTTGTTTTTAAAATTCTCAAATTAAAATCTCACATTATTTATTTATTCTTAACGAGCACACACACACACACACACACATACACTGCACGCTGCTTACAAAGTTTGTTGTGTCTTCCTGCCTATAATTCCATTTTAACCATGAATGAGCGCAGCATGCTGGTATTACACGGACAATATTTTACAGATAACTTGTCATTGGCATAAAATGTCATTTTTTTTAACCGCAACACATTTTTAAATAAGCATGTATAAATTTACTTAAAAAGGATTCAGATCATAAGGAAGAACTGGCGCGCACGCATTCGAGTTTTTTATCAACATCAAAGAACATTAAAACGATCGCAACAAGTTTCATCACTCTTGTATTAGCAGTAGTAGTACATATTTGCGTATAATTTTATATATCAATTGAATTGAATGTTACTTACTTTATTCCATAATTCTTATTTATTTATCTATATGTAGGATAATGTCAATAAGCCACTTTTCTTTTAAATTGTAAACTTCAGAAAACAAACCGACACAATGGAATAGAAATTATAAATGGAAACAAGAAGAACGAGATGAAGAAAAGGTAAAACTAGTTTGTTTAGAAGTAACGTGTGTACTTTGACTTTATTTAAATTGAAAGGTCAAAGTACACACGTTACTTTTTCACTTCCTTTCTAAACGATTTTTAATTTTCTTCCGGGGGGTGGGGAGAGAGAAGAATAACTTCTAGAATTTGAGAGAGTAACAAGAGCCTTGAGAGAGTAAACAAGATCTTTGTGAGAGTAATAAGAATCTTGAGAGATGAGTGTTTCTTTTCCAAAATCAGTCAGAGCGGGCCAATAAGGCAGTAATTTGATAATCAATTAATTAAACATTCACTTATTCAACGCATATTAAAGTTAAGTAAACGAAGTCAAAGCTGATTTTTTTCTTTTAACCAGTAACCAGTGCTGACAAATGGGAATCACTTCTTCTTCTTTTTCTCTTTCACAACCATTCGTTTCATTAGTGTTGGTTGGCTATAGTACATGATGAAGTGATCATGTTTCATTTCATTTCATTTCAGTTTTAGTTTTTTTTATAACGTTGCTAACTTTAATGTTCTGTAAAAATTTTATGAAGCAAACACATTGACAGATGGCAATTTGTCCAATTGTTTTGTTTTGTTTTTGTTTGGATTGTTAGTATACAATATACAAACAAAACAACAGAATGGACTCGCCAGCTCAACACAGTGGAGTTAAAGGTAAACTAACAATTGGAATATTTTGATATTTTGACAAAAGCTACTAGCTTTCGCATTTCATGAAATATATGCGCGTCGTTTTAGAATTTCAAGTGGCGGGAGTTTCACGCAGTGGACGCGTACGAAAGAAATCTTCAAAACTGTTAGATTTCGAATCACCTGAAGAATTTGAAAAGAAAGCAAAACGCAGTGTCAAACAAACACCGAAATATGGCTCTCGTGGTCGACCGTCGAATGCAGCCAGAGAAATGCGTACTTTGGATTGCCCCAGTACCACCACTACCGCCACTGTCACATTGGGAAATGCATATAGCAACAATACACCAGTACTTGGGAGATATGTCAGTCGCCTGGTTACAGCGGGCGATTCTGACGAAGAAATTGAGAATCTTGTAGCTGATTTGGTGCAAGGTGTTGAAGCAGAATGTTCTTCAAATCAATCCAAAGTGCGTCAAAGCTTGTACATGCGTGAGAAGTCCAACAAACGGAAAATGCTAGTTGATGGTGTAGTAGTAACGGGAAAAATGCATCGTAAAGATAAGGGCAAGTCTCGCCATACCGCATACAGTCTCTGGGCACGAGAAATACGCAAGAAAGACTTTCCAGATTTAGGTAATTACTAATAAATAAAGATTATAATAGTGATGATCGCTGATTAATTAGTTTTATATTGTAAACAGATTTCTCAAATGCCGCACGTCGTCTAAGTGAGCTCTGGTCGAATGTTTCCCATAAAGAGAAAAACGCATGGCGTAGAAAAGCCAAAATACAGGCAACAAAAACAAAATCACGCGAAAATATCGGTCAAAACACTACAACTGTTAATCACACAAATAATGTGACAGGTAATGTGTCAACGGTACAGAATGTAGCGACTGGCACGAATCGTGCCACGACAACTCGACAAAAAAAGCTTGCTGCCGAGCGAAAACAACAAATACCAGATGCATTGAAACAGAAGAATACGAGTCGTGCAAAAGTTAATGATCAGAGGGGCAGAACTTCATCATCGCATAAAGTAAGCAACGTTCAGACTAAATCTGACATATCTAGTGTGAACTACAATGCAGATGAATTAGCGCTAAGCAAAGGTGGTGTTACTCAGTCCAGTATTGATCCTATTGATGCTGCCGCACACTTAAAACTGCTGGGAGAGAGTCTTACTATTATCGGGGAACGTCTAAAAGAACATGATGGTCAAATAGCCTTATCGGGTAGTTTATCTGTCCTTCTAGATAGTTTGCTTTGCTCCCTTGGACCGTTAATGTGCATGACTACGCAAATTCCAGGACTTGAGAGCAAAAAACAATTGAAAACGAATTTGGCAGAAACGCTTGACAATATTGCTTATGTTATGCCAGGTCTGTAGGCAGCATTTACCATTAAATTGATATTGAAACATTGCACTCATCATATTGTCCATGTATATATAGTTTAAGGTTACTGAAGTATGTGGGTAGGATCAATCAGACGTGCAACACTCACCAGGATGAATCGACATTTAAAGAGCCATTAAAAGCCAAGGACCATACATATAAATTTATTCTAATATTGGTCAATGATACTAGACATTAAAGGCACCTAAGGAAAGCAAAAACAAAAACCAACGCATCCACCAATCGCATATATGAACCATCGGCCAAGGACCAAAATTGTAGTAGTATTTAAACAAGTTTCTCATATTCAATGGTCAATGGCCAATTGTGGTTTTACGTATGTATGTAAATAAATAAATACATCCTAAGGAAGTTATTTATTAGAACACTGTAAATATATACAAACATTTAAGAAATATGTACTATTAATATTGCTATACTCACACACACACACACATACACACACACACACACACACACACACACACACACACACACACACACACACACACACTCACTCACTCACTCACTCACTCATACAAACATACACATCATTAATTATGCATATTTTAAAAGCTTTTGTGGATTTAATAATTATTAGTTTCTAATGTGTTTTTTTCCAAACACACATTGGAATTATAATTATTAGAAATAAAGAAATAAAATAAAAAAAAAAAATACATATGCTATACTAATATAATTATGTACCTATAAATAGAAAGCGATCCAAGAAAGAAACTACCAACATAATTGTATGCAGCAGTTACAAGTCATCTGGGTCTTATGGGCTGAAGAACTCACCAGTCAAGGTACTGTTGGTTTTCTTCGTTGTCTTGTCATCAAGACCCAACTTATTGTGTTGCTTTGATGATAAAGTAAGTCTCTTATGCAACTGTTATCTTATTACGACCAAAGCTACATGTGACAACAAAGATTCCCTAGCGTTGGATTGAATGAAATGAAAACAAGCTTCACTTGCTTTTTTAAATGAGTGCTAGTATGTGGCCTCATGTAGTATGTATTAATTATTTTACAGAATACATGTAATATTTATATTCTAATATAAATCAACGATGGCAGTAAAGAAAATTTAAAGCAACAGCAATAGAAACTTTAGTTGAAACATAAAAACAATATATGTAGGTATATAAAACACAACAAAATCAAACAAAAAATATAAAAAATGTAGACCACGAGTTCAGAAAAAGTTCATCTAAAATAGTATAAAGAAAAATGGAACGTTGCACCAACTGGGAACCACATACGACGAGTAAGAAATATGTACATACATACATATCTCAGTTCTGGTGACCTCAACTATGACGGGGGATTGACTTCCAACTCTCAACCACATCATAAGCGCTACAACCAATTACAATATACTTGTTTTTTTGATAACTAAGTGCAATGCAAAAAGAAATCTAAACCAAGTAGAATATTCATAATCATTGTACCATCTTTTCCAGCATTTGCGTCAATTCCAAAGAAGGTGAATGTCTCAAATTCCATATCTGTACTAGGAACGATATAATGATTAAAATAATTTTTAAATTTAATTTCCAATTGCATCTGTAAGAACAATTTTATATGGTCGAAAGATTGTTTGAATCAATGGAAAACCGTGTTCAACGAGCACAAGTCTGTTCACCACATACATACGTACAATCCAATACCTCGTGGTACCTACACCTGGTTCGTAGGATTACTTGGAAGACCCACAATAAGGCAAAATAGATGCAACTCAAAAGAAAAATCAAAAAGAAGGATATTATTGCATATGCCAAAGATGTAATACTCTTCACGCTCCCTCCGGGTTGCATCTAACCGAACGGCGACAAATGCCAGATATCAGATATGCTTCCTTTCTTAGCAGCACTATATTCTCTCTGATAAAGTTTTAGTATCAACAAAGAACACAGTTTGTGTATTAAATATGAGCACAGTTTGAGTGGCAGCGTACATTTACCTTATAAGTTTGTCCATTAAATTGGGTTTGTATGGGAGGTATCCCTCCTGGTAACCCTAGGATCATGAAATATACATGGTTGATGAGTATGGATCAGAAACCTATACTGTCCAAATTTCAGTTCAATAAGTCAAAAAACAAAAATTTTCTAATAAGAACATTAATTTAAATGTGGATTTGTATGGGAGGTACCCCTCCTGGTCACCCTAGTATCTTGAAAATTTACATGGTTGATGAATATGTATTAGAAAATTATAGTGTCCAAATTCAGTTCGATAAGTCATAAAACAAAAAACCTTTTTCTAATGAGAACATTAAAATAAATGGTTTATATGGGAGGTACCCTCCTGGTAACCCTAGGATCATGAATTTTACAATGTTGATAAATATGAATCAGAAACTTATAGTGTCCAAATTTTAGTTCGATAAGTCAAAAAACAAAAAACTTTTTCTAATAAGAACATTAATTTAAATGTGGGTTTGTATGGGCGGTACCCCACCTGTTCACTCTAGGATCTTGAACTATACTTGGTTGATAAATATGGATCAGAAACTTATAGTGTCCCAATTTCAGTTCGATAAGTCAAAAAACATAAAAAATTTTCTTATAAGAACATTAATTTAAATGTGGGTTTGTATGGGAGGTACCCCACCTAGTGGTCCGATTCGCCTGATACCGACAAATATGCAGCGTAATGTGCAAAATATCATATAACTCGTCTTATCGTGCTGATCAAAAATATATATACTTTATGTGGTCTGCAATGTCTTCTTCTGTGTGTAACAAACTTCATGACAAACTACTACTCCTACTACTCCCGTAAAGAGTATAATTAGAAAGTTATATTGACTTCTTGCACTACGGTCTCAACTTAAAGAACAAAATTAGGCTCTACTAGGCAGTTAGTTCTAAAGACCATATGAATGTATGCTTTAGGGAACGGATAGTAACTCCAATATTGAGATACTGCAACGATATCTTTGTCTGATCAAGTGTTCCTTAGTATGTGAGCAATTTTTAGGCAACCATACGGATGTCAGGCATCTAAAAATCTTTCCCTGTCCTGGATCGATTGAACGAATGTCATTCAACACAATCGTCAGAGGAATTACACTGCGATTATTTCCCTTTTGGCAGGGGCTGTTTATCCTTTTGCAAACTAGGCAAGTGCCTAGGGTCACGAGGTTACAAAGGGGCACATGTGGAAGTTTTTAAACTAGCTAACTGGCTATGTCAATGTTGTAATACTCTTGACGCTCCTGTGAATAAGCATACAGAAATATTATATTATTGATTTAACTTAGGATTAGAGTTGAGTCAGTATTCATACTGCATTTCAATACACCAATAGTCATATGCATATGGCTCTAAATGTGTGGCAACAGTTCATGTGTACGCATACATGACCCAACTATGATTGAGCATACATTACTGATTTGACTTATGTTTAGGACAGTAAGAGTATTCATACTGCATTTCAACATTGAGACCGGTAGCTATACGATCCAGTAATTCTAGGATCTTGAAATTTACATGGTTGGTGAATATGGGTCAGACACTTATAGTGTCCAAATTTCAGTTCGATTAGTCAAAAAAAAAAAAAATTCTAATAGGAGCCTCTCCTAGTGGTCCGATGTGACTATTTCGGACAAAAGTGCAGCGTCTGGTAAAAAGGTATATTCGTGCATTTCAGCTCTCTAGCTCAAAAACTGAAGGACTAGTTTCCATACATACACATAGAAAGACGGACAGACGGTAATGGCTAAATCAACCAGTCCCGTTGAGCTGATCAAGAATATATATACTCCGAGTGACGAGTATAACAATATAAGTTAGTTCCTATTTATCAAATTGATTCTTTCTATAGAGATGCAGAGCTACCGAAGCGCGCCCCGTCTACTTAACTCCTCCTACATTGTCCGATTCAATAATAGAAATTCGTAAGATATGAGTAGAATTGCGATGTGGCGCGTCGTCACAAGTGTGCGTGATTATAGTTTTTATAGTTTTTTTTATTTTTCAAAATATACATTGGTGGCACAGGGGCACCTGAGAGATGATAGCCTAGGGCTCACTATACATTTAAACTGCCTCTGATTTTTGTCTAACCTAAAGAAACTGTTAGAGAGATATACTAGTTTTACCAGCAGAGAACAGACACATAATTTTAATGGGTTGAATAAATCATCATTTATTGGGAAATGTTTAAAAATTCTGAAAATCGCTACAACTTAATCACTTGCCTTTCTTTGTAAGTCTCAACGAACGGCAAATCTGTGCAAGCCTAATGACCATCCCTTTACAGTCCTGTGTAAATGTACTCACTAACTTAACTCTCAGAGAGGTAGAGGCAGGCCCATCAATTATTTTTAAACTGCCCATAAGTCTTCAGTGATCATCAGTGTGCTTATTAGTGCGTATATGAAATTATAATAATGAGGTGCTTTTCAACCCTTTCACATTTGTTCTTGGAATCAATATTCTGTGTACTAGTACTTGTCCTCGTCGTAAAAAGTTTATTCTCGTACTGTGTACGGTTGTTGACAATCGATAAATTATTTATTTGGTCATTGAGTGTCCTCATTTCAAATTGTGATTGTCATTAAAATTACTGACCACTTAAATAATATTATCATATTACATACATGTGTACATATGTATGTATGTATGTACAATAATAGGTATATTATAATTGCGCAATATCATAGTTGCCAACACTAAGTGGGGAAGGGGATCATCTCATGCATCCAAATCACAGAAAGGTTAACTCAAAGTCTGAACCAATTTATTCAAAAAGAAATCAAATCGGAAAATGATATACTCGTACATATATATATTAACAAAATTCACAAATCCTGACCTCGGTCTGCTTAGTACCTACTACTATTTCCTGTTATAATTAGTAGTAACTCATAGATTTTATGCTAAATAAATACCTAATATATAAATAATTGTATAAATTACGTATACGTAATTTTTTAAAGTCATTGATCTGTTCACTACTACCATTTATTTTGAGTTATTTCGAGTATCAGCCCTGTTGCTGTTATTTTAATCCCTGTACAACTCCTATGTCTAAATCAAAGTATAACAAATATAGAAAATTGAATTGTTATAAGGCCACGAATGAGCCACTAATGATGAGTCTTTTATTATTCATTACTTCAATGTAAAACTTTCTTTTAGTTCTAAGAATTAATTTAAATTGTACACATACATACATACATACATATGCAGCATATAATCGTCAGTCAGTCATAGTATTTAGGCACATAGTTTCTTTCTCATGCTCATGAGAATATGTAGGTACAATACGATATATATTGTAGAAATCCATGAAACCATTAAAAGTTAAAAACAAAATTCATCTACATATCCATACCCTTTAGCATTTGCTTTGGTAAGTTTGGTTTTAACTTATACTGCATACATACATACATACAATAATTATACGATTGCAAAAGTCTGTTTGAGAAATTTGAAGTCTGTTAAATTTCTGATGCAGTTATACGTATACGCTTCAGTATATGTATGTATGTATGTATGAAAAGATGGTAGTATGTACACGCGTGACACTTACATAATTATTGAAAAACAGCCATAAATACTGAATTGTCCCAAGAATATGAGAATATGGGCAATTCATAATCACCGCAGCACCTTAATTTCTTATGATTTCTTTCAGCCCTATACACAATTACACTTGCATATACATACCTACATATATGTATATGCAATACCATACATGACATATGTATGTACGTATATACATATGCATATGTAGCTGCAGGTTATCTCTTTTTGAAGCGTGCAGTACAACAGTAAATTTACAGACCACAGACAGAACTAGTATACATTGATACATACATACATACATATTTTAGTATGTAGGTACGTGTATGTACGAATATATCTGCAGATGAAATGTAGAACAATCACCCACCCTACAATTGTTCCATCTCTTGCGCTATCATCGATTATATGAACGAACGAACACCAGCTGTGATGCTAACACCTTCTTCTTCGCTCTGGCTGCGGCTTGATTTTTCTTCTGCACTGCTGGCACTGCTTCGTTAGGGGTTAAAGCATTTTTTGTGAATATGTAATAAAGCAGCAGCAGCAGCAAATAGCAGTAACAAATTTCTCAATACTCTCTGACATAATTTAAGTTCAAGAGAGTCGTGCGGTAGATCCGTTGAGTGGATGCCATTGGACGATAACAAAGACTGACTGACGTTGTACCGTTATTTCGCAAAAGTACATCACACACGACAAGTCAAAATGTACATTACATTACATTACATTATCCTATCATTTTTACTTACGTATACTTATTATAGTATATATATGGTATTATATACCTACATATATGTATCTGTACATATGTGTATGAGAAATTAAATTTCTTTTTTCGAAACATATGGTTTTATAATTCATTTTATTCATTTACATTTACATATACCTATCATTAAATAATCTATGGAAATCATTATTTTAGATCAGGAATAGAGAAAAAGTGTTCATCTCAGTATCTCTGTGTTCTGTGTGGATGTTATCAAGTTTACTAGAGTCTGGTGCATACATAAATGAAATTTCCAACATATACATATTTAATTCATAATAAAGTCGGGCCGGGCAATGGCAAATCGGACCTTCAAAGCTACAAGTATCATTAGATTTCAATTGAGAGATGATATAAGACTTTTCTTTGTATAGAGATGACAATCCTGTGAGTTTAAATGCCCCTGAATTTGAATAATAGATGGGTACTAAGATGAGTTGTTACAATTGTGACTTTAAATAAAAGTTTTACAACTTGAACCATACTTGCCATAGTAGGTACTAAGATGATGTTCTGTTTAATGGTTTAATAATTACAATACCTTGCGTGTTCTGATAGAATCAGATTGTGGAGACCCCTGAATTTTGATGGAAGATGCTCTGTTTGAATTACTATAAAGTAAGAAGGATTAAAATTTTAGTTATTTAGTGTCCTTGATAGGGACATTGTTTTGTGATTGGTTTAATATAATACTTACGTACATATACCTACTATGATATGATATTATGTATAGTATTGTATGATTTGGTTTGGTGTGGTTTGGTTTGGTATATACAAACTGATGGATGATGTACGATGCATTACATTGCGTGTAGAGGGCTTTATTTGCTTTGCTCTACTTTGTTTTTGCAGACATGACAGGAACAGAAGCATTAGCAGTAGTAGCAGAAGTAGACGCAGCGCATGCAGAAAAAGAAGCTCTTCATGCATATGTAGGTATCTATGTAGTATGTTGTATAAAAAATATGCATATACGTACATATGTATGTATAAATGTGTGTGTGTATATGTGTGAGTGTGTTTTCATACTCCTCTAACATTGTCGTCGCATAAACGAATTGGGTTTCAGTTTGGGTTTCAGTTTTCTATTTGCTTTGTGTACTCATTTGTTCATCGCATCGCATCATATCATATCGCATCGTTTTTGTGTTCGTTTGTGCTGGTTGTTGGTATTCTTCGTAAGCTTTTGTAGTGTAGCCGAAGCCTCGTTTCTGTTTCTGTTCTGTTTATTCTGTCTGCTCTTCTGTTAGTGGTGTCTGTCCGTGTCTTACATACTACATGCATATGTATGTATGTATGTATGTATGTATTTTTCCGCGTGCCCATACACACTGATTTTTCGCAACATAGTCAGTCGTCCTACCTAAAAAAAACGATTGAATTAAGTCGTGTCGTGCCAAGCAGAGCAGAGTGGAGCCAACCACCCATCCACCCAGCCAGCCAGCCAGCCAGCCAAGTCAGCCAAAGAGACAAATAGGCAGCCAGCCAGCTAGCAGTTAGCAGCATGATGTTCTTCTGCACCGAATCGAATCGAGTCGAGAGTTGATTCGAGGCGGCATCGTCGCATCTAATTTTCAAAATAAGTCTAGTTGAGTTGAACTGAGTTGAGTTGAGGTTGAGTCAGTCAGTTGGTCGCACGCAAAGTTAGAAAAACGAACGAAAGAAGAATGAAAGAAAGAAGGAAGTGATTTGAATTGAGTTGAAATGAATTGAATTGATTTGAATTTAGTTGAAGTGCAAGTCCAGAAACGATAAATTATCAAAGTATGAATTTTTTTTTTTGTTAAAATTTGGTAAAAAGTTTGGTGTGGATAAAACAAAAAAAAAAAAAAAGATACATTTAAAGTGTCTTCTACATATACCATACATACATATACTTACAATACAATACAATCCAATACAATACAATATATCTGTAACATAATTTGCATTATGAATTCTATGTTTTGTCTATTTTGTTTTTTTTTTGTGTTTTTTTTTTTTTTGTCCCCCACTTCTATTCTTTTGGGAGTCATTTACATTGGTGGTCGGTCGTTGGTACTAGTACTGGTGCTGGTGTTGGTGTTGGTGCTGGTGCTGGTACTGATACTGGTGTATTGCAGGAGGCTTCACAGACGCAATTCTGTTAGCTTCCAAAGTTGTTACAGCATTAAAATCAATGCAGAAACGAAGCGAAGCAGGTCGAGCTGTAAAGCAGAACTACATCAAATTCAGCGGTGTTTAATACAATCGAACTGCCGAACGGAAGTGTAGTGCCACCGGAATTGAAGTTTTTTTTTTAAACCAAAATTTTTTTATATAATTTGCCGGTGAAACTTTTAAATCTGTAAATCTGTTTTCAGTGAACAACTTACTTATAACCAAAGAAAGATTGTAGATTGAAGAAAAATGAAGAACGAACGAACGAAGAGCATACAAAGGAAAAATGTGTAGAACAACAAAATTGCACACACAAAAATCTCACTACCAAAAATGCATTTAAGATAAGATAGAAGAAAACCTACTACAACGAAAATCAATTGTGCTCTAAAACAAACAAATAGAACAAAAAAAAAAAAAACCAAAAAATACAAAAAAAACAAAGTCCATAAAATTATCATTATTGTGTTCAAAAGACGACTTCAAATTCAACTTCAAGCCCTCAGATGGCTGGATGAACTAAAAGAAACATGAGAACATTTCTGCATTTTTTAGTATTCTCTTTGGGACAACACGTACTACTATTTCTTACTGGTTCCGTTTACAGAAAATTTGAAAGGTGTGTGTGATGATGATGATGGTGCTGGTGATGGTGATGACCTATCATCATCATCATTTGTTAAATGTATATACATACATATATATATATATATATCTTGATATTTACATATATACAAAATATATTCTAAGCATATAATGTATCATGGTTTTTTTTTTTTTTTTTTTTGTTTTAATTTATAAACTAATTTATAAACTATTATAGTCACTTAGAATATTAACCTCCTTCTTACTAGATAGCAGACTGACAATAGATGAAGGATTACCTATTAAATTCCTCCCTCCTGCTAAAACAGAAAATCAAAGATATATGATGATGGTGTTTTTTTTTTTCAAATTTTTTTTTGTCCTCTTTTTATTAGTGTGCTCTAAAAAAGAAAAGATAAAGAGAAGCTTTACGTGCCAATTTTCTAAAACAAAATAAGTATATATTACGTATACGCATACTACCTAGATACTAGTATACCATACATTGTGTGCATATGTGTGTGTGTTTTCTTTCAATGAATAAAAATCAAAGTGGTTGAAAATTTTGGGGTTGGGAGAGTTCATGATGATTATTAATCTTTAAGGATTAAATCAAAAAACAAAAAAAAAAACAAAAACAAAAAAAGTTTATCAAATAGGTCAACTCACCAAAAATATTGTAATATGTATAGTATATTTTAACAGGGATTTCACCCTTCTAATATGTACATACATGTAGTATATTATCCCTTGAAAGAATTGTATTTTTGTTTTTTTTTTTTTTTTTTTTGGAAAAGCACATTTTTCACATTTACAAACAAATACACGTACAAAAGTATTTCGTATAAGAAAAAAATCAATTACTATACATGCACATACATAGAAGTACCAAAAACGTAGTATCATGGATGCCCCGAGCAAATCAATATCTATCTCGCTCTCATCACCATCACGACGACCAACACCACCACCATCACCATCACCATCAGTTTGTGCTTAATGCATGAACTACATAATAATAATACAGAAGTGTCGTATATAATATGTTTCACATTGAGCACATAGAGCGCAATCACATGAATAATATTGTACTATTTTGCAAAAGAAAAAGGGGATCACGATGAATTATTTTCTATTCACTTGATAAAATTTATTGCAGAATTTGTACAATACTCGTACTATGTATACACTATTGTACGATATACTACTAAAGAATATGAATCTTTTCTCCCTTGTAATACATCACATATCACACAGGAATACAGATGAATTATAATAAGTAGGTATTAATTTCTGGTATTGTTCTTGAAATGATATATGTAGATGCATATTTACTGAATTTATTTATACAATAAAATAGAAAAACACCAACATGATGTGATGTAAAATACGGGTATGAGCTAGAAACCACTTTCGTCTCAATTCCAGTCTAATTCCATTTTTGAGTGTGCTAGAAACCCCTTTTGACGTTTTTGAAATCGGCTAGTTTTTTACAGGTGATTTGGCCCAATTCTCCCTTATCTGAAATTATTTTAAGAAAAAAAGTACCAAGATTTGTAGCTTATTGTTTTTCTCGCTAAACTGCATTTAAAGAATACAACATTTTAGTTGTTTTAAGTATAAATTAGAATTTTACAAAAAAGTCTTTTAAATTGAAGCAAAATAAACGAAATAAGCAAAACGAAAAAATGCTGGCAATCACACAAAATCGCATACAATTTTCACTCAGATGTTCACTCGAACATCAATGTAAATCATCGCGTTTTCTAGCACACTTAGGACGAAATTGAAAACGTCCGACATCAAAAACGTTGGTTTTTTCTAGCACATACCTGATAATAAGTTTAGCTGACATATAGTATATAGTAGATACTAGAGTCTTGGAATCGGTGACAATTTATTTATAAATCCTGTAAGTCTCTTAGTATTTAATGAATTAAAAATTTCCATTAATATTGGGTTGATTAGAAATTTTTAGGATTTATTTTTTTTTTTTTAAATTTATTTTTATTTACTGCATGAGGAAGGGGTTCACTTAGCACTACGAGCAAAAGAGCGATTGAGACGAGATGAGTTCCTTGTATAGGTAAAAGCTCTGGCTAGGGGATTAACGCGTCGAGTTAGTTTGTCCATATAAAGACCTTTACGCTTAGAACTTTCATCTTTTACTAATGGTACTTCCAGGTCTTTGTGAATGACTTTATTCCTGATATACCATGGAGCTCCTGTAATTGTTTTAAGTATCTTGGTTTGTGCTCTTTGTTTAACTTCGGTGTTACTCGCGCTTGCGGTACCCCACAATTCAGAACCATAAGTCCAAATTGGTTTAATAACAGAGCTATACAGTAACACTTCGTACTCAAGTCTCAGACAAGATTTAGAGTTAATTACACAGTGAAGATTTTGTGCCCTTAGTTTCATAAACGCCTTTTTAGCTTCTATATGTTTCCTTCAGGTGAGATATCTATCCAGATGAACGCCAATATAAGTTACTTCTTGAATTTCAGGAATTGTAGCAACATTTGACATTACTAGAAACCATGTCCGACGATTCAATGTAAATGAAATGTGCTTACATTTCCCCTCATTGACTGAAATTCTCCAATTAGATAACTAATCCTGGAGGATTTTAAGATGATTATCTAGGACTGTAGAAGCTTTAACTGGGCAACGGGAGCGTCTGATTATGGCAGTGTCAGGAAATAGTGAGTTGATAAATTTATCACAGATAGGAGATGGGAAACTATCGTATGCATTCTGGGAAGTTGAAAGTTTAACATTGGTTCGGTATTTGAGTATACATATACGCTTCCTTGGAAGTTTTTAACTTTTTTGAAATTTTATCAGTATAAGTTTTTTTTTTTTTTTTAATTTAATTAGTATATAGATCATCTCAGAAATAGAATAGAATAATACTATAGATTGAATAGGCTCTCTAACCTTTATTTTGGGTTCATAAAAACTTAATGGGTATAATTTAGCTTGAAATTTGTACAATATTAGTGTTCCCAGGGCGCCTTGCTATGAACCCGACTTGATGTTAGTGCGTGATTTTTGTAGTCATTGTTTTGAATGTGTTTCTATGGAATGTATAGATTAGAAATATGACCTACGTTTAGCTGTATCATATTACAATTTTTTTATTGAAAATTGGTCAAAATCCTTATTTTGCACAGTCATATGCAGGGTTGCAAACCGGTTCTGAACCGAACTTGTTTTTGAACCGAACCGTCGAGGTTTTTGGGATTCGAACCGAACCATGAACCGAACCTTTATTATTTTAAAAAGACAAAACCGAACCGAAAACCATTAAAAAAAAAATGCTAAAAATGCAATTCTTATGATTTGACTTAAGGGCAAATGTTGATGAAGACCGTAAATGAAAAGTTTTGACACATGGTGCAAAAATATTTAACCATTTTAACCGAACCGAATCGCCGTTTAGAGGTACCCATGAACCGCTTTTTGCACAGGTACAAGTTTCCTCTAAGTGTTTCGAACCACTCAACCGAACCACTCCGATTTTTGAAGTGGTTTGCAACCCTGCTCATATGGTATATGGTATAACAGTAAAAGGATATGTATTGTGATTAAAAAAAATAATAGAAAACAATTAGGAGGTATGTATGTAAGTTATCGACCAGGAATCTGCACCTAAGTAGCGGTACTACAGTAGAGTTTGAAAACAAGCGTACCTCAGGAGCACAGTTGTTGCTAATATTGCCTTCTATTGCGTGGTAGGGCAGGTGAAATAGGGAGTCTGAAATGAATGCTGAAGGAATCACAACGTGCTCTGGCTTCCTTTTCTAATTTCCTTCCAGTATTTTGCAATATCCCAGTAATTAAATGCATATAGTGCAGCCATCTAGAATATTCAGATTACACCGATCTGAAGGCAATTCAATGCACATAGTGTATTGCTAAATTCAGATTACAGATTAGTTCAATTCCGAATAAACGTATGCACATTGTGCAGACCCCTGAATTAACTAGTTAATTTGTATAAAATGAAAAATTCAAAAGTGTTTTTGGTATACAGTGTGGTTTTCAAAAAAAAGATATGTAACTTCAAAAATAAAAAAAAAAAAAAATAAATAAACAGAAACCTGTTCCATGAAAAAATACATATATGTTCCAACTTTCATGGAGATCAGTCAAACGGAGTCGGAGTTTAGCACTGTCAAACTATTTTTCTTGACAATTTTTATATAGTAGGTATATATAGTAGATAATAATGTTTGTAGTCGTACTTCCAAAAATTGTTACACTTTTCTTTTTTTATCGTAATTTTATGATAATTGGGCAAGTACACTGATTAGATTCTATGCTTATAAAATAGTTGAATTTTCCAACGCTATAAATAGTCGCAAGAGTGTAATCTGCTGAATATGTTGGGGATGGGGATGGGGATGAAATTCATTGATTATTGGCACTAAATGACAATGGTATTGACTCAACTTTCATCAATACAATTATTCAAAACAAAGTGACCTATCTTAAGAGACTGAATGCTGTTGTTGATCGTCCCTCGCTATACAGACGTATGCTTAATTTTCAAAATTTATTTGTCACCTAAGCAAAAGTGGGTGCCACTACTACATATACCTACTTAATATTGTGTACTACAATATAGTATTTTCATATTATTCATATTCTATTGCGTTTTGATTGTGGAAAATGGATCTATTAATTATTGTGTTATAATACTACTACTTATGTATCGTATGTTCATAAATAATTTCGAATTAATTATGGTATGATGAATGATATATTGTATGTACCATATGTACCTACTTATATGATATAGGTGTGAGAATCAACGATGTGCTAATGTCTAATAGCCTTTATTTCTGGGATTATTCTGGCATTAATTAATTAGGAATTTCTTATTAAGATAGGGTGGGTGGATTTTCGAAATTTCCACAACAAATTTCTGGGCATTTTGTGTCTATACTACTATTAGTATAATACTATTAAATATGAAGTGTATTATGACATCAATCTGATGATTGTAATGGATAATATCATATAATATGATATACCCATAACATGATCATTGATCAACATCATTATCTTAATAGGTAACGGGATGATTTGATTTCAATTTTTGGAATTATAAACTTCAGGAGTTGTTAGACTAAATTAAATAATACCTATGTAATAATAAATTCAAAACATGTGGTTGGTTTTCACTAGATTATTGTAAATTAAAGAACACTGTATGGTGAAGCGTATATAAGTTTTGATGAGACCAAAGAGAGAAGATTTTTCTTGTTTTTGTCTATAATATTTTTCTTCTATTTCTGGTTAAGTACTTTAAATTAAAAAAATATAGTGTAGTCAATATGGCAACATTTCAATGACTTTTGATGATTCTAATCGTATATTTTTTTATGTTTTGACCCAACCCGATTACCACCGACAAACTAAATCCGGAAATACTTGCATGCACGCAAGTTGATGACATGATCCCTCTTATTATATATTAAGTATGTACATACATACATACATACTTACATATCAAAGTACTAGTTCTCATATAATGTATGTACTACAATATACATGAGTCTCTTCGTCTAGGATTATGTTTATAATACTTGTCGGTTGGTTATACGACTAGTATTTAAAATATCTTATCTATGTATATACTACACATTCTTATATATTGTACGAGTACTATGTGCTTCAATATTAAATTTTGTTTGTTGGATTTTGTTGAATTCACGTAACTCGAAAATGAATGAATTTTCTATTGTAATAGAACAATATATTGTATGTATAAGTATTTTACTATGATATTTGTTTAGGTTTTTCAAGGAAAAGTCAAGACATTAGTCAATTGAATTTTTACTTATCATGTCAGTTACACTACTATGCAGTAGGTATATGCAAAGCGAAATAAACTTTTTTTGTTTACATTTGCCAGATGTTGCAGACTGGAACTGAAAGTTTAGTTTGCCTAGTTACAGACATGTTAGATCGATTCCCCTTGTCGCGTTGCTGATTAAGCTAATGAACATACTCATAGTATGCATTATAATTAATGGGATCTTTGTTACAATATACAATACTACAAACTTAGTTCTCCTTCTAAGTATAAATTACGAATCATTAGGAAAAGGAAAATGTGAAAATAATTTTAGTTTGATTTTAAATGACTAAACGATTTGCATATTTAGAAATGTTACTTACACATACATACATCTATAACTAAGTTAATATTTACAAATTGTTAAAGCCCCCCCTTAATAATACAATATATGTACAATAGTTAATCATGGGAATTTTAATTTATGTCAACAGATGGCGTTAAAATCGTCCATTTATAACAAATGAAGGAAGACGGACAATTGGGTTTTGGGCTAAAAGTGCCACTACACAATAATTGCACTATGTGGAGTCGACGCCGCAGACGTCACAGGATTCGTCATACGCATACAGATTTCATAACTTTGTGCATACACAGGCAGCCACCTTGCGACCTGATTCACCTATCAGGGATATGGCAAAATGAGCGCTGACAAAATCCTATGCTGCAGCAGTTCGTAACGACGACGAAGACGCCGACGACGACGACGACAAGTGAACAAAAGTCAAGGTAGGTAAATTACAAATACGATGAGTATGAGCCCAAAAATCAGAAATCGAATTTTAAATATGAGGAAGTTTATTAGCTGGGGAGCAGGTCAATTCTAATTATTGATTCACTCACAACAATTGATCACATTTAGCAGCATCAAAGCGATCATAACAAAAACAACAACAGAGGTTCCAATCAATCGAAAACTGCTTGCATTTAACTATTAGTAGCTCAGAAACAAACTTACGAAATAGGCATCAGTATTGCCATTGATCTGACGCAATTCAACTAGATGGACATTTGACTTGCAAAAAGATTGCCGACATATCATATCGATATGTTATGACTTAACTTGTAATATCGATCGCCAACAAGTTCTGACTACTATAATATGTACCTACACTATCATATCTCATATTAAAAAAGGTGCCAGAAAACAGAGTGTCTTCCTCAAAACTGTAGTATGTACTAAACTTCAGTAAATCAAAGTTAAGGTGGTGTCTGTTTTTATTTATTACTAGCGTACCCGACCCGGATTGCATCCAACCGAATTTTTTGTCAACTTTCAACACAGTTTGAGTACACACTTTTTAGGGGTTGCTTGAATATCCCGGATTTCGTGAATGAAGACACATATCCTATGTTTAAGGCGGGAACCAACTAAGCACATTCACAAAATTTCAATGCAATCAGATAAATGGTATGGCAGCGCATAACATACGAACAAACAAACTCTAATTTTTCGATATTAGATAGTATAACTATAATATCAGTAGGTACTGCACCATTGGTGTAACTGGTTTTTGTTTTATGGTTATTAATTTTTTGTGATTCCTTATTACAAGTACCTATACTTAATAAGATTTTTCCTGTCTTTACTATTTGTAATCTAGGAAAAAAAAATTCACTTATACAAGAGACAGCTTAGAGTGAATGATCAGTATTTGGTAGTCTCTGAATATAAGAAACAGACACCAGTGGCATAGCGTGAGGGGTGCAGAGGGGCCATGGCTCCGGGCGGCATACGATAAGGGGCGGCGGCAAGCACCTCGATTTTTGAAATGTTAAAAAAAAAACCGCAATAAGTTTCATTTCTTCTGATTTCATTCCTTCGGTCTACTTAGTTACTAACTCGCAAAAGTGACCAGTAATATAATTATCTTCCTGTCTAAAATTATTGTTATTTTAAAGAACTCTAACTAAATATGAAAAGGGCGAAAGGAAGTGGAGCATTTTATCGGAATAAGAAGAAAACAAAGGAAGAGAATATCATTAAGAATGAAGGAGCTACATAGTATATTGAAGTTTGTGAAACTTTTGAAGATGCCAGAGTGTACGACAGTTTCGCCAGAGTCTATGCCAGGGCCTTCAGGGTGTGAGTTCTTTAGAGTTCTTTATGTTTTCTTCAATAGACAGAGTAATTACTAAAATTCGACAAAGATTCCAACACCTGCAGAATCTAGCTCAAAAATATGATATTTTAAGGCCTGCTGTGATATTGATCCTGGACGAATCAATCTCCTCAAGACATTAATAAGGAAGAATTCTAACTTGAGCGTATACGTCTACGAGCTTTCCTAGCTGCAACAGACCCAGACTGTAAAAAAGAGTTACGGCTCTCTGGGTTTATTAAAATATATTATTGAGCCCAAACATTGTCATAATGTTGAGAATTTTTTTACACATCAGTCATCAGTAATGCATGTTGCGAGAGAAGCTTCTCTAAACTAAAGTCAATCAAAAATTATGTCAGATCGACTATATCCACGTTGAGGCTAACAAATTTAGCTACTCTGGCATACATATCGTATTGATGTTGACAATTGTTTAAAAGATGTTGCTATAAAAAAACGAGAAAAGTACATTTTGCATAAAAAAAAAAATTTAAAACTGCTTTATTTGACTTTTAGTAATTTTCTTAATAAATAATTAAAATAGAGGGGCGGCGAAAGCACACGTTACGTCACTGAAACAGACTAAAGTTTATTGATTTGGTTGGTTAAAATGGGTACTACAGAACTGCAATTCAATCTATGGATGGGTCAGAGAGTTGGGATCATTAAATCTATCATATTCATTTTATTATTATTATTACTATTTTAATTATAGTAAATATATGTATTATTGTTTCTTCTATAACTTATATTTTCAGATTCAAAGCGATAAGAAGAAGTATGCAATAAAAAAAAAAAAATATTTCAGAAAGAAAAAAATAAAGAACAGATACCGAAGAAAATGCTTCCGGAATTGCAATATAATGAAAATGAATGAAATGAAAATGATAAGCAAAAGCAAATGCGAAAGCGAAAGCGATAGCAATAAATAAAAGATAATACGAGAGATAATAAATGGGATTAAAACAATAATTAAAAATAATTACAAAGCTTAAATAGACTGAACTAGAGTCCAAATATATAATGTATTATGATTTAAATGCAATTTATTAAAACATATCATAAAAAATAATTAGAAATTGCATTTAAGCGGTGTTACTAAAACTAATTATATAATTATACAAAATCCAAAAAAACCAAAAAACCAAAAAACCAAAAAACAAAAAACTCTTTAAACCAAACAATAAAAAGACTCACATTACACGGTTACAATACTATTTAATAGGTAATTAGGTGAGTAATCGAAGTAACAATAATAAGTATAATAAAATATACATACATAGGTACATACTACATAACGAACTAACAAAATAAATAATTATTATATAAAAACAAAAATAATAATAATAATAATATAATAAAAATTAAAACAAATAAACAAAAAAAACTATACTTGTGAAATGATCTAGGAAATACCTACTACAATAATTACTACTACAGTAGTAAGTACTTATGTGCGGCTTAAAATGTATCTAAAAAACTTATTGTATACTACGTACTAATACAAAACAATTGGACCGCATATGAATTTCCCGAAAATCAAAACAAAATGCTTACAATAACACTACCTACTAGCAGTAGGTAGGTGTGTGTGCATGTATCGAAAGTGTCAAATATTTAGTACGCAAAAACATTAAACCATCTAATGCGTGAGTGTAATTAAAAGAAAAATAAATCAAATCAAAAAACACAAACTAAAAATCTTTTAAAAAAAATTTAATATAAAATACTACTATATAGTACAATACAATATACATACTTATATGTAGGTACTAGTATATGTATGTAAATGTGGAATTGAAATACTCAAATACATATTCAAAAAATACACAATGTGTTCAAATTAAACAAACAAATTAACAAATTACTCAATCAATAAACGATATATGAAATAAAAACAAAAAATAAATAAACCCAAATAAGTTTTTCTTATAATATCTTATATATATATTTGTATATATATATAGACACATTTATATATGTATATGTACTATGTATGTATGTACGTACCAATTTGTTCATCGTCCACAATTGTATTGTAAGATAATTTTACAAAACTCGCAGAACAAATAAATTTTGAATCATCTTTATATAAAAGGTAAGTTAAATTTTAAAAATACGATATTTTTATCATTAGCATTTTAAGTAGGTACTCGTATATTCATTGTATTTCAACCCTGCAGTATGCTTGGTACCAGTATTCCCTGTTTCGTTAGTACATGTCCACTGACTCCTTTTCGCATTACTAATGCCTAGTGAATTCATTTGTCGTAGATAATGCAGGCGGTGGCAATTGATCCCTTTCAATGACATTGCCATATTAAATGCACCAGTTGTATATGTACATGTGAAAGGGAATATAAGTATGTATGATTCTCGAACAACCCAAACTTAAAGCTGAGCTTTCGCTTATCTGCCCACTGTAGCGTCTTTCAAGCAGAGGTTATGGCCTCCCATTGGCTTCTAGACAACTACACTCCGAGATCACATATTAATATCTACACAGATAGCCAAGCGGCAATAAAGTCCCTCTCGGGTGTATACACTACATCCAAGCTTGTCGCGGACTGCCGCTCTTCCCTAGATACTCTAGCCTGTCACGTACCCATAGAATTATGCTGGGTGCCTGGACATAGAGATATCGTGGGCAATTATGAAGCTGACGAACTAACCACAATAAGAGACGTTACGTGAGAATGTAACGTCTCCGGCTGGAATTCCGTTAGCATCAGTGAAGCTCACTGTCAGAAAATTTTACCAAGTTAAAGCCAATACTCTCTGGGTCGAAGAAGGCTCTTCTTGCAGCATAGCTAGACGGGCCATTGCGTCATAGGCAAACATGCTGGCAGACTTGGACTTCCTCACAACGATTTCTGCCACAGCTGCGGCTCGGAAGAGGAGGAGGAGAAGACTGTGCTTCACCTCATGTGCCAGTGTCCATCCCTCGCCAGAAGAAGATAGAACCACCTAGGCGCTGGGTTTCTCTCCAGCTTAACCGAACTACCATTCCTACCAATCAGGGACATTTCGGAATCCAAATGGTTCTCCGCATCGGACTAAGGGGGTGCCGTGTCAACTCTTTGCTGGTATCACAATGGGCCATACTCTTTTTTGTGCCTAAGTGAGCCTCTCTTCTGAGGGCTACCAATTAACCTAACCTAAGTATGTATGTAGTTGGAACTAGGAACTAGCTTCTTACCAGCTTTAGACCAGTTATTTGCAAAATGGAATATACACATACAATGAAAAGAAGCAATATGACTTCTTCTTGCTATTCTCACTCTGAATGAATGATATGCATATAACACATGATATAAAATGATGTGTATAGTAAAATTTTTGTTGCAATACTCCCCATTTCGTTAGTAATTCACTGACCCCTTCTTGTACAATATTACTGGTGACTAGTGGATTCAGTAGTCATAAGTAATGCATAGGCAAATCAATGAGTAAGAAGTAAGTAGTATGTTTACTCTCAATCAACTGGTGAAACGACTGGTGGACGGTAATACAGTCGGTAGCAAATGATCCCTTTCAATGACATTGCCATATTAAATTCACCAGCTGAATACATGTAAAACATACATGCATTAGGGTGGAGGAAAAAAAATTTTTTTTTTGAACTTCCTGTATTATGAATAGATACCACTATCTAATCATCTATTGATAATGCTCGTACAAGATACTTGAAATTTTGGGTCCACCCTAATGTATGTATGTTTATAATACAAACGCTGCACATTTGTCAAAATAACCAGAGTCGGACCACTAGGAGGGATACATCCCATACAAAACCAAATTCAAATTAATGTTCTTATTAGAAAAACTTTTTTGTTTTTTGACTAATCGATCTGAAATTTCGACAGTATAAGTTCCTATTCTATTTTCACTAACCATGTAAATTTCAAAATACTAGGGTTATCAGAAGGGATACATCCTATACAAACCCAAATTAAATTAAAGTTCTTATTAGAAAAACTTTTTTGTTTTTTAACTTATCGAACTGAATTTTGGATACTATATAATTTCAAGATGCTAGGGCTATCAATAGGGGTACCTCCCATACAAACCCAAATTCAAATTCATGCTCTTATTAGAAAAACTTTTTGTATTTTATCCTATCTGAAGTGAAATTTGGACATAGTGTCCAATCCATATTCATTAACCGACGAACTCATTCACAGGAGCTTGAAGAGTAATTTGGTTTTTTTTTTGTCGTTTAGGGTATATTGTTGTTATATGGAGTTTCTTCATATTCCTGAAATGAAAATGAACAATAATAAGAATCCATCCAATTTTTCTACCATCAATAGAAGGAAAGGATACTTCGTTAGTTAGTTTTGTGCAAAATACTAGAACTTTACAAAATCCATCGTGCAGATTTCTAATAGATCACATAATCAAATATAATGGATGGACTTTTAAATTTTATACCATGATATGATCATGGCTAAACTGATTTCTAGAATTGCCAAGGTGATAATTTCTATACCATATACTGTAGGTTCTTTTCATTTTTTGGCATGATTCATTAGATAGGATAGATAAGCAAAGTTTTTTTTGAAAAACATAATGTACATAAGAATAAACTACTTAGAGCTTGTTGATTGATTGATTGATTGTATCTACTACTTTCAGAGAAATGCACTTCGAAATGTGGAGCTGAGACTGAGAATGTACATGCAATTTGTGAGGAACACAATACAATGGTATAACGTGGATTGGATTATCGGTGGCAATTAAATAATGATTATGATAATGATGATGATGACGATATTCCTGGCAATATATAATACGATAATGTGGCTGCTTAACTACTGATTCAACAAGTATTAGTCAACGAACTTACCATCCAATATAATAAGCCGACCAATTCACACACTTCATTCTTCATTCAGTTAAACTGGAATCAAATCAACAAAATAAAAATTAACAAAACTAAATAATAAATAAAAAACAATTAAAAATAAACAACAACAAAAACATAAAAATCAATCGCCCAGCGATAAAATTCAATTACATTCAGCTCAACTTCTGAAAAATGTAAAATTGTGTGTTTAAGTCTAACAATATGCCAATACAGTGTCTAACATACCCGTATAACATCAAACTCTATTATAAAAATTCAAGTATTAATGTTAAATTTAAAAAAAAAATTAAAACATTAACATTAATAATAACAACAACAACAACAACAACAGCAACAACATTATTATCATTAATAACATTGATGAAACAGTTGAAAAGAGATTCGAATAAGAAAATAGTATTTAATAAAAAATTGATGAGTGCAAATCTAATAACAAGAATGATAGCGACAATGATGAATACATAAAGTCAAAAGGAGCAGCAGGATCGAAATCAAAATCGAGATCACCAGTAGATTTTTATATATGTTGTACTGTACTTAATACTCATAACATAAAGCAAAAAAAAGAAAAAACAAAAAACAAAAAAAGAATTCAACAAGCATAAAAGTAAAATAAGCAATTCTCACTTTCTCGTACAAATTGAAATTTTTTGTAAATAAAAAATAGTAAATAACAACTAACAACAAACAAACAACAACAAATCAAAAAAAGTAAAAAAAAAAAACAAAAAAAAAAAAAAATATACTAGTTAAAGACGTAAGGACATACATAGATATTAACCATACTACAGTACGTCATCTGTGTATACGCCATTTAACAAAAAATCGAAAAATCGAAATCCAAAAATCCAAATTCAAAGTTCGTTCGCACATGCATATAACATAATTATTACATAAATTAGTACTAGTTCTACTACTACTATTACTACTACTATTATTACTACTACAACATACTAGTAGTATATACATAAAACATACAAACATACATACAAGCAACAACAAGAACAAGAACAACAAACCAACCAACCAACCAACCAACCAACCAACTAACATACTTGCATATGTACATGTAAACATATTTCTTATTTATTATTGTATAATTAAAACAAAAAAAAAGAACAAATTGATAAAACAAATAACCAACCAATCAATCAATCAATCAATCAATCAAACAATCAGCGCAATAACAACAGCAACAACAACAACAACAACAAATGCATATATAAGAAATAAAAGCGGCAAACTGGATATAAAGATAACAAAAAAAAGAAAAACGGAATATTGGAAAATCGGAAAACCCGGAAAATCAGAAAAACCTTTCCGGGAAATATATTGAATGCAACATTGACATTGACATTAAGAAAAGTAACCTGAAGTAAAAAAAACAAAAAAGAGTAAAGTAGTAGTTACAATAATACTATACTATCTATATACAATACATACTAGTACCACATACAACGAATGCAAAGAATACCGTATACTATAACAAAAAAAGGGATTTCACAGAAATGCTACATCAGAATTATGACACAGGAGCTACAATTGCTCGCGTCGAATATATAGTAAATTTTTGTGTAACGGCCCCTAGGCATATTATTGAAAAGAAAAAGAAAAAACATCGAATACAATGATGACCACAAAAATGTAACAACATTGATATCCAAATACACATACTACTACTACTACTACTACTACTACACACACACACATATATATTTATATATATATATAAACTGATCGTATATATATACTACATACATACATCCATATATGTATATATATATATACAGAGTTATATATAAGTATACATACATATATATACTCATACATACTACATATATATATATATGCAAACGTAAAGTTGCCGGACTCCAAAACACTTGAAATACAGATGTCAGAAGTGGTGGTGGTGCTACTACGAAAGAATAGCGGTTTAGAGCAGTGGGAACAGAGAGTGTGCGCCCCGTCTATATCATCGTCATCGTCACCGTCACCGTCACAGTCATCGTCGTCAACAACAACAACAACAACAACCACAACATCCCAACATCGCATCGAATCTCAAATTTAGAGAGCAAAGTGACTAGAGAAACATTAAAACACGTATGCATTTTACTTTCATTATATATATTATACTATACTATACTATACTACTTACTTATACGTACCTACTTATAATAACTACTAACTATTTATTTGTATTGTATATAATCATACCATATATATAGTATTATAGTTTATTTTTGGTTATACTAACATAGTTGTACACTTCACATTAGTGTGTATCTGACTGGAATTATACATAATCATAATCGGTTCAGTGATTTAATCACGAAAGGGTTCACAAAAGCATAAAGATTTGTTATTATTATGCCCATGAATATTTCCTTTGTTCATGTGTATATTGACTGTCAGTGTTCATGAATCAAAAAAGAAAAATAAAAAAAAAAAAAGGTTCACTGCACTTCTATAATCGTCTGTTGGAGAGGAGGCCCTCAATGTGTAGAAGCCCTACCGTATATCCGGCCCTGCGTAAGATGTATGTTGTACTTCGTATAAGAAAACATATTCAACTGTAACGATCGAGATAAGGAGGGGTCAAGCTCCCATTCAGATTGTACCATATTTATGTAAATATTTGAAAGCTCTCTTGAGCATCAGAGCTCCACATTCCATTATCCAATATTACAAGTATATTTTCAATTCGAAGTTGATTTGGGATTGCTTGATATTGGTTAAAATACTAGCATCAAACAATCATATCAATCTAATCTGGGTAGATGAACTTGCCAGAAAGGGATATACTAACGTCCTCATTGGACCAGAGTCATTCTGCGGACTCCCTTGGAGTTCGACGAAAACAATGGCATTGGGTATTACTGGGACTGACACGGACAGGTATCCGGAATGTCTCAGGCTTCTTGACAGGACATTGCAGAGTAATGAAACACTTATATAACATGCGGATCAGTCATAGCGATCTGTGTAGAATATATATATATATATATATGTTAATCCGAGGGCCTAATCTGAACCAGACACCGTTCGGAGGAACTGTGATTACGGGGGTTGCCACTTGCGGCCGCAGTGACAAGGTGTACTGGCCCTTAATCTAATCTAAACCTAATGAATTTGTCGAAGAACTAGTCACCCTTATATTTTTCTGGTATACTAAAGAGACCGTCCCAAAAAAATGTTCTATAACATTAATGAAAATATCGAATTGTTATTAAATTCGACCTGCTGATCATGAAAATTTAATCGTGTTTATTCTAACACGTACCATTTAAAAGTTATGATAAGTTAAAGTACCATCTAAGTATATACATAAAAGTGCAGATATTGTAGGTATATATGACTCCTATAGATTCCGAAACTGCTGGACCGATTTTGATATAATTTTCTGGGAAACTCAAGCATAGTCTGAAGAGTCTTCTTGTGAATATTTTCAATAATATTTAAAGAAAATTTTTATTTTTTATTGTCTCACAGTGTTATTTAAACTTAAATTTATGATGAATCCTTTAAATTAATTTGAGAGGTGGTATTGGTTGATCAGACCAACATAAGACTGTTTAGAAACTTATAACAGAACTAATGATTTTCTATTTAATTGTGCTTAGTACACGACTATTGTATAGTATATAGGTCTTAGAAAATATATGCTTTGAATGAATGAATGACGGAAGTAAATGACAATTAAAGGAATGTGAAGTGTATCATACTGGTTCAATAACTATTATTATTCTTTTGTATACAATTATTATATATATTTTTTTTTTTGATTTTGTACTTAAATGTAGCCATTATAAACTTATTATATATAGTATACACTTCACCCAGTCAATATTGTATTCAATTTGCTACAATTCGATTTTATGAATACTCGTATCTATTGAGAGTTCATTTAGTATGTTTGCTTTTGAAATGTCACAGATTGTCTTGAGCCTTGTACCCAAAATGATAGTTTTGGTTAACACAATTAAGAAAGTGGAGTCGGGATCTCATCTACAATTCAATATCTGTAGATCTGCTTTAGAAATGGGAATGAGACATTTAGATAAAATATTTCATACTTAATATGTTTAGTGTCTTTTGAACCATGTAAAATTTCTTGTTATGGTAATGGTACTATGCTTATTAACCCAACAATGAAAGTTATTATTGGAATCTATATACTAGTGATATAACGAATATCAATGTTTTAGACATTCTCGAATGCGAATGCGATGCAACATCACTACTATACAATTTTAGTTTTGCCACACTCTCATTGTCCTCATTTCAAAGTTCAATAGTGGTTGTGTGGTAAAACACCGGTCTCACAGGTTTGAACCTAACTTAAAGTTGAATGTAATCTTTTTCTCAATTATATAGCATTTAATAGATCAAGAAAAAAGCTTTTGGTTTCAAGAGAAATGTGAAGAATAACTCAGAGTTGGATTGGTATATACTATAATACTTAGTATATGGTAGGTATATGTACATACTATGTAAAACAAAATATTTCTCATCATGATGTACCTACAAAAGTATAACAGTTTGTTTTTCTAATTAGTATGTGCATTTTTTGCTTTTTCCATTTTTTTTTTTCGAAATCAGAATCAAAATCAGATGATATATTGTACTTATTTACAAGTTTTCAATAATGAGTCTTCGTCGACCGACATTGTCGCGACAACGACATCATTAAGAAATTGTTGCGACGAAGTCAACTCAAGAACTAAACAACAACAACAACTATTATAGAGAATATGGAGAAAATTAATGCTGCTGAAGGCATTGACCGTTACTAACATCTCCTCTAACAATTTCTAATGTTGAGCTTTTAAAAGCATTTAATTAAAATATATTTCCACCCTAAGTACTTATGAACAGTTCTTTGACTTCCACTAATAAGAAGCGCCTTAATTGCCAAGTAAAAATAAGTTGGCAACACAAATATTGTAGCAGCAACAGCCCCCAGCAACAGTACCTTTTTCTGATTCTTGAATACCAATAAAAACCACTAGTACTCGCTCGTATAATGACAGTTTGTTGGCATGATGGCGCCTTAGGAGAATTGCTATTGAAGTGTTGTTTAATGTTCTGTTTAATGTCTGAAATATGTAGGTATGTACGACGTAGGAGTATAATATTTAAGTGAGTTTGGGGAAGGGGACAACAAAATCATAAGTAGCAATTTGTAAGCTGATTTGGGAATTATGTTATGTAGTAGGTATTTGTATCTTAAATCAGTACTTATTTGATAGAGATCTGGTAGTATAGTAAATGAATGAGGGAATAAATGTGACTTAATAATATTGTTTTTTTAGTACATATTTTGAATTAGAGAAAAAGCACTTAGTATGAGCGAAGTGGGAAGGAAGACACCGGCTATTAACTGAAATATAATATTTGTAAGAATGTGTTCCTACACAACGAGAAACATCATCTTACATATGAGTATAATAGATATGTATAACAGTATATACTACTATATACAATATATGTATATATATCCTATTTTCAGAATCAGCTACTATATCCATGTCTCATATTTTCAATGCACAACAAATGTATATACTTAGTATAATATAGGTACTATTATTATCAACTTAGTTTTAATCCACTTACCATACTATAACTTCAAACAAGTGGAAAGCATTGATAAAAACATACTGCTTAAAGATAAGTTCAACATATTCTTATTTCATTGTTTTGTTTTCTTTATTATAACCGATTAATGAATGGATAATCATAGGATCCTCACTTCTTAAGGGGAAACAATCAAACTGATCATACCCTTTTTTACAGACTTATATTGGATGACTTCTAACTAGCCATTTCCAGGTTCATTCCATTTCGCCATCATATTGGCACAGACTCACACACACACACAGTTTAAATAAACTATTTAGGATTATCCCTAGAACACTTCATTATAGTACATTCAATACTATGTATACATACATAGATAGTATACTAATCTATAAAGAAAAAAATCGAATTTATTGTGAATTACTATAATAAACAATTCAAAATGAAACTTATTCTTAGGGTTGTAACGAAGGTCATCAGTTTTTACCTTTTATTAAACAAAAAATTTACCCATTAGTACCTACTACGCAAGTGCTACAAACTATACTTACATAAACAACAATTTTGTAGCTTTGATGCCTTCTAACCGATTTCTCAATGGTCCTTAAATTATACCGGCTCCACTAAATAGTTACTCGCTTGGAACCAATCCTGGCGGCGACGTTAAATAAGCACGTGCGATGGGAAAGAAAACTTGAAATTTTGTATTATATTTCCACCTTATTAATGGGTATTTGTTTGGTGGAAGCCGATTTTGGCTATTATACTCAATTATCAATGATTTTCATCGTCACTGCTCTTTTCCAGCATGTCTGTCATATTTGTGTTAACACTTCTCGTTCTGGGAGCTCGTACATTGTTCATCGTCAACTCGATACATTTCAATCCTAGGTCTCTTTGCGACAGAAGTTCCATCGACACCAGCTTCACTTAAAGCTCTTACAAGACCCCAGTCATGCAGCGTTAGCAAATGCCATAGTTCAGATTGAATTTTGTCCTTAGCAAACGAATATAATGTATTGCTTGGAAGACCACGAAATCTTGTATTGATGTCTTCGATTAGTTTTTTTTTTTAGAAATTTTGATAGGGGTGTGAGAGGGAGTGAGAAATGTGACGTCGCAGCCAATGAGAAAATGTAAATATACCTCCGCTAAAACTCCGGTGGATGCGAAGTTCCGTTACAACCCTACTTATTATAAGTACTACTTATGTATGTGCTGCTACTTGGTAGCATATAATTCATTTAGAGCATTAGAACAAAGAAATACCATTAAATCGATCGTTAGATCAACATTTCCATCTCTATTTCTGATTACATACTTACATATAAATTACAAAGTGAGACTTAGAAGACTTTATAGTAAGTACTTCCAATGATAAGGAAATGTACGAACGAATGCTCATATATTGTAAAGGGTGTTTTTTTTTAAGAGGTGTACAACTTTAAATTGCAATAAAATTCGGAATAATGATGTTAATAAAGCCAAACACCATTATTCAGAGTTTTATTTCAATTTAAAGTTGTACCACTCTAAAAAAAACACCCTTTACATTGTATGTACACTTCATTAAAAGACTACAAAATCGCCCTTCGCTGCTTACAAATTAATGTGACTAAAAATAAAAATAAATAAAACAAAATAAATAAGAAAAGAAAAGAACAGAAGAGAAAAGAAAAAAAAAGAGGAGAAAAGATAAAAAAAACGAAGCAATTATATCCAAATTATATGTATACACCCAATACAAATTGAATATAAATGTTTAAGCCGGAACCCCTTCATAGACGTGGTAGTCTAAGATCCTTACGAAGCGCTCCATTACTTAGTACCGTTTTAGAGAGCACACTCTCATTAACGCGCATTCACCCAATAGCATCGTTAGAGCTACCGGGCCTTGATTATGCGGTGCAGTCGCAAACAGCAATCGGTTCCCATCACCGTGAGCTAGGTACTTCGCTACGTACCGGCATTGCAGCAATTACAGCAGCAAGCGCGGCATCTGGAAGTACTTCACATTCACAAGGCGCTTTGCTTGGTCGATACGGGCCTAATGCATCTTTACGTCACGTAGAACTAAAGCGTAGCGTTGTACAACCGAAACGGTAAGCCTCTTTTTTGTTCATTGGTGTCCCTCCCTAAGTCCCAAAGGTTTCGATATTTCGATCATTTATTTCAACCAATTTATCTACATTTTACATTTAAACATCCATCAATCTATTTAAACCCAAGATGTTTCTTTTTTTTTTTTTGGTTTTGCAATATGGTATGTATTCGCAAACATTTTTAGGACTGAAAAGTACCATAAGCAAGATCTAGTTTATTAATAGCTTATATTCCCATATTAAATCCAGGGTTGTAGCTTTGATTGAAGTCAATAGTAAGATATAAAAACATGGGAGGGCCACAAAACCAAAGCACAAAAAAAAAAAAAAAAGGCAAGGATGTACATATAGTATTCTGATATCTGATTATCTGCAAATCAATTTTTGCATTCATTTAGATTAAAAGGTCTTCTATGCAATTCTGATACTACTTACATAAAGTGAGGGAAGCAGAACTCATGTTCATTAGAAGAATTTTTTTTTATGTTCAGGTATGCAAGAGTTCTGTCAGTCTATGCAAACATACTTTACTGTGATGCTTTTAAATCTGTTACTGTAAACAGAATAAACAATTGATCTTGATTGATTAGTGTCTCTTATCTATATATATATTGGGCATACAAATAAGTTTTAAAGGATTTTTTTTCCCGATTTTGAAGGTTTATTGTGCAAAATTGGTACACGGTATTTTGCTGAAAGTATTGTTCATCATTAGCTATGACTTTTCGCCACTTTTTTGGCAATGCATGGATTTCGCACCAATAAAACTGTTCACCTTTCGAGCCCAAGAAAGCGTCTATGCATTTTTTTGAAACCTTCAACTGAAGTGAAGCATATTGCCGTAAGGGCATTCTGCATCGACCGAAACAAATGGTAATCTGATGGTGCAAGGTCTGGACTATAAGGCTGGTGGGTTAGGACTTCCCATCCGGTACTATCCATCGTCTGACCACTTTTCAGAAGCTCGTAGTCCACGATTCCCTTCTGGTCCCACCAAATGCAGAGTATACCGTTGCTGCCATGGATCTTTGACTTTGGCATCAATGGTCCGGGTTCACCGCACTTAACATACGCCTTCTTGCATTTTGGATTGTCGTAATGAATCCATTTTTCATCGCCAGTGACGATACTATGCAAAAATAATTTTCCTTTGTCCCATTGAAGGAACATTTCAGAAGCAGTGATAGGCCATATGATATCTCTCGGTCGTGAGCACCCAGTTTTTGACCTTTTGGATCATACCAATGGCTTGCAACGTATCCAAAATTTTCCCCAATTCGTCATCGACAAGCGTTGGTTGGTGGCTTTCCTTTGCGCTCCTTGTCAGTTGTGTCAAAATCACCACTTTTGAAACGTTGGAATCAGTAGTCGCAGATTGAAATTGATGGAGCATGCTCTCCGTAAACCTCACACAGCAGCCTCTGACTTTTTGCTGCACTTTTCTTCAGATGGCAGCAAAATACCAATGCTTCTCGCAAATGGACTTTTGCATCCACAAAAACAGATATAGATGTCGAACGAAAAAATATGTTGTTGACACTTGGATGGAGTGATATCTATTCCACATAAAGTTGGATCCAACATGGTGCCCTCTGTTGGCAATCCTTTAAAACTTATTTGTATGCCCAATAATATGAAGTACCTGATTTATTGAAAATAAACAAAGAGTAAATATATAGTATATACCTACAATATTTTGAATAATATATGAATGAATGAATGAATGAATGAATGACTGAGTGATGTATGAATAAATAAAGTTTAATGAAAAAAATAATGATGAATTTACTGACATCGGTTCGATTTCTTTTCGTAGCGTCTTTTCGCGCAAACTTAAACCACACCTAGTTGCCGACACTGTCAAACAATACATAAGTCGGGCGCAACGCAGTACTAAGGGAGCTCAAGAGCAACAGCCTAACATGGAGTTTTTACGAGGTGTCTATGCGTTTATGCAAGTGAGTAGGTCTTCGGTAAGTGTCTCTTATATCCTTTATACAACTCTACTAATCCATGAAATCTTCTTTTTCTTTTTTATTGAAATGCATATAATTTGTTCTTGAATCATTCTATATAATACTACATACCTACATATATAAAAACCAAATAAATACTATACTACTATATACATACACACATCTCCATATATATATACCTATACAATACTACTGAATGTCAATCAATTTATTACAAGAGAAAATTATAATAACATAACAATAATAATAATAATAATAATAATACAGAATTAATGTAAGTTCCAAAAGTTCTATTACTATGTAAGTAGTATATAGACAACATTACATAACCAACAATATAAACAATATAATGATCTAAAAAGAAAAGAAAAATAAGAAAACAACCTACTTATTCCCTCATATACCATAAGTTTTAATACTCACATGTTTTTTTTTTTTTTCAAAATTTGCTTACCATATTCACAATTTACAATGTATGTGTGTATTAACATATGCATATGAACGAAAATATGGTAAAATTTATCATTTTTTAGGGTGACTTTTCTCAATAGACTCCCAAATACAATATTTCAATAATATAATAATACAATATCCCATCATAGTAAATGTAAGTCTTATGCAAAAAAAAAAAACAAAAAAAAAAAATTATATAAATAATTTAACACAAAATTTTTGATATCAGGATTTAAAATATAATATACCTACTACAATAATTCTACAATAGTAGTATATTTATTGAATAATTGATTTACATAAGTTTAAATAATGTTGGCTTTGGAGCGAAAATACTTTTTGAAAAGAAAGTCAGCTGCTTCCGCTTAGATTTTGTTGCAGCATAACATTTTAAAGTACTACTACTACTGTACTAACTATGATACCATACTACATAGATGATAAATCCCAAATGTGGCTTATTGGTTTTAACCCCTAATCATATTACAATCAAATCAAATTAAATCAAATCAAATCAAATCATTAGCTTTATATATTCATACCTCTTTTATGTCCATATACTACTATTCCAATCAATCAACAAACTTCTTTACTGAAAATAGACTTACACTAAGTGTGAAGTGTACTATACTGATAATAGCATAGTATTATATACATACTATACCTACTATGTGAATTCTATCATTGAAACAACAAATTGGGTTAATTGATCCGTACTGAAACTACTACAACTACTATGTGGGTCTATCAATAAGTTCTTAGAAAATCCGAGAGATCACGCTTCTACCATCAATAATTTTTTTTTTTTTTTTTTTTTTAAGTTTAGTCCATTACTAAACATCTGTTGAAGTCTCAGTAATATCGACTACATGGTTTTATTTTTATTGTCAACTAGCGTACTCGACCCGGCCTCGCACGAGTTGCATCCAATCGAACGGCGACAAATGCCAGATATCAAATATGCTTCTCTACTTACTATATGCTTTCTGTTACAGTTTGAGTATCAACAAAGAATACCGTTTGAGTATCAGCTGTGAACACAGTTTGAGTTGCACTATACAGTTTTGTATTTTTTTTTTTTTTGTGCACCTGGCCACGATATTTCTAGTAATCCTAAAAATAATCGGACTTAGTTTAGCATTCTACTGTTGAAAGAATTTTTAAAATCGGATGAGTAGTTTCAAAGATTACCTCTAGCATGCAAACAAACTTTACATCTTTATAATATTATTAGTATAAATTGAAGTATGGATTGAAGCAAGAAATCTCAGTAAAGAATAAACGCAATCGCACACCTTGGCAAATTCGATGTCCAAAATCATAGATTTAAAAATTTAAATTTATACAACATCCACCGTATTCACCAGATTTGGCCCGCAGTAACTTCCTTTTATTTCAAGAATTTAAAAAAAATAGCTCGGTGGAGGAGAAGGTCATCAATGAAACAAACGTCTATTTTGAGGAACTTCCGAAATCCTAGAAAATATATTAAAAAAGTGTATACGTAGAGCTAGTAGGATATTATATTGAAAGTACCGATAAAATTTCGGAAAAAAATCTTTTTCTAAGTAATTATTGATCGACCCACGTACTACTACTACTTTTGCTACTATATACAATACAATACTACTATTTACATATACATATGTACTTTGAAGATTTCATATCCCATAGTTCCCACCACAGAGTTCTTTGTTCAAATGTTTAATGATGGTTATTATTCTTATCCTAAGTACAATAGAAGTTTGGAGTTAATGGCCATGACCATTAATTAATCTTAATCTCTTATCCTAGAAATTCTTTACGAAAATTTGTAATCCTTAAAATAAGTCAAATTAAAATGTGTCTACCTACCATCATATTATTGTATATGGGGTATACAATAGTAGTCATTTTGATCTCTGTAGACATTTTTACTGTACAAATCATTATCATTGTTCAGTTAATTACAATAGTATTTCTGATTTCAAACACTATCTCTCATACCATGGTCTTTATCAGATGGCATAATGCATATTTCTGTTGTGGGTCACTTTTGTTTTTTTTTAGATTCTTTTACGATCTCGTTGACATTTCAGTGTCCAATACAACTTTATTATTGATAGATATGTATTGATCTCAATGTCCCCATAAACTTTGCGCTCTTTGGTGTGTTGATCTCATCATCATTCGTTTTCTTTCTTGAAATACAAGTACCCAATCACTGAACGATATTCGGTTTTATTCACTGTTTCAAAGATATATAGCAAAGTTGTTCGGTTTAAATGGTTGCTAAAAATACATGCATTGACGTAGGCGGCTGAAAATTTGACAGCAGTCTTTTAATAGAATTTATTAATGAAATACAAAAAAAAAAATAAAATACAAAATTTTAATTTAATGGCGGTGGAGCCATTTATTGCCAATGCCGATTACTTGATTACTTTTTAACCCGTCCTTGTTTGTACCATACACAAATATGTAGGTGCTAAGAAATATTGTGATATAGTAATATGTGTCCATACTCTCACCCTCATTCGGCCTATATAATAATACTACAGAACATATAGGTAATAATTTGTGTATGGAGATGGAAGAGAAGGAAGTATAAACAATGGAACAGAATAACAAACTACTAGATACTATAATACTTATTGCATTAGGATTATGAAAGTAAGATGATGATGACAATATAATTCGATATGATTTAGAAGAGGAACCAGAACTAGTAAAGCATAGTCTGTGACATACTATCAAATTGGGGGTCTTACTGAAATATTTACTGCATCTTTTCAATTGAATTCCCATTGAACAGACAGACTATTCTACTATTCTTAAATGAAGATGATTTCATACATATGTACAATATATAATCCGATGACTTATCATTGTATGTGTACGATGTGTAACTTAAATAACATATAGAGGAAGCATATTTACTTACTTATGTAGTAGGTGTCGAACCTCCAAAGCCAACAACATAGTATTGCATTAAAAATGCCGGGATCCCTGCACTATCTAGAATGTCAATGGTACATAGTATATTTACTATAGGTAGATACTTAGTATTAATATTTCGCTATGATATATTTGTAACGATTTGAGAAGAAGAAGAAGAAGAAGAAGAGAGTTGTCTAGAGAGTCGTCTAGCCTGACTTGGCCCACTTGTCTTAGTTTTTGAATCTAAACAAACACTTTCAAGCTGCAAAGTTCAAAAACTTGTCACATGATCACGTATTATATGGTACTACTTACTTACAACAATATATGTATGTATGAATTGGTATAATTGGATAATTATAAAATACATATTAGTATACTACTACTATACGTATATGGTATTGGTATTAATAAATAGCACACCAACCACCCTACAATCATATGGTTTTTAATATTAAAACAACAAAAAAAAAAAAAAAAAATAGTATTGTACCATTGTTGACATATGGTATGCAATCTTCGGAAGAAGCTAAAATGAAGTGCAAGTATCGTTAACTACTTACCATACATACTATATGTTATGATTTTAATTATACAAATACAAAAATAAGAACAAAAAAAAAAAAAAAAAAATTACATACATGTTTATTATTTGTGAATTACTATATCATCTATTGTGCGTGTAACTAAAGTTTATTATTATACTATAAGTTAAATTATTCATTTACTTTTTGTTCGGAAATGTTGACTCTTTTAACAAAATTCATAGTACGAATAAAATAGTCAATTTCAAAAATTTCTAACTAAAAGTATGGCAAAATCAAATTGTTTGCTATTAAAGAGCGCTAGGTCCCTAATACTATTAACTATCCGATACCCAAAATACTTGATACTGAATAACCGGCAAAAGGTAATGAATGTCTGTAGAGATCAAAAATAACAGTAGTTAAAAGTAACTTTGGTCTAGCCAAAGATAAAATACACTTCACACAAGGTGTTCGTTCGTTCGTTCGTTGCTCCTCCATGGGAACTTGACTTGAAATTATTACCTCCCATTACTGCTTAGTAGGTATAATAGACTAGGACTATCAATTGAAATGATGTTTACGAGTGTATTTATTGGAAAAGGCTTATACTTGATAACTGAAACTTAATACCGAATATGTTTGCTCTATTAGTATGTAAAAATTATATCGATCGAAACTATATTTAATTAATTGTGTTTTTTTTTTTGGTTTATTTACAATAAATTAAAAACCTCAATCTTGTGAAAATTTGAAAAGCAAAGCGGCAGCAGCGTCTTTAAAATTAGCTTTCTCCAAAGCCATAAAATATTGTACTTCTTATACGAGTACTACTGGGGATAAGGGATATTCATTAATTGTCATTCTAAAAAAATCCACTTTCAATTTCAATACCAATTCAATTTTCAATCTTAATCTGATGATGTTTTTAAATTTGTTCATTTTCTTTGGATAATTATCAAAATTCAAAATAATCAATTCTATGGGAATTTTCAATATACTTAGTACTATTGTACAATACAATACTTAGTACTTATATAGTACATAAATATCTATCTGTATCATCATAAGTACATTCGAATATGGTTAGCAGCTACTACGACACACATCTAAGTACAATACATTGCACTCCATTTTTGTTTCTTATAACCAACCAAACGACATTCGGATTTGTACGTAATATCAGATTGAATCATATTACATAGATCAATAATGAAAATAAAAATAGGACAACAAAATTCTAGAGAGATTATCCAAAGTCATCATAATAGAATCGTACAAATCTGAAGTCTTTATACTAATTACAAAAAAAATAAAAATAAATATAAATTACATATACTACCTACTTAATAATGTTAAATAGGCCTTTTTATGTACCTACTAATTGTCATTATCACCACCATGCCTTCTTTATGTCTATATCTCATTCCTATATCCATGAACAAACTTTCATCGCAATTCATCTACTACTTATTTTTTTCAAATACTTACTCACAGGATAATAAATGACTTCATTAATATGAAAAAAAAAACAAAAAAACCAATTATCAATTCTTTATAGCAGCAAAGGCATTTACATATCTATATACTTACAATATATATGTGTATGTTGCATATAAGAAACTGAAAATCAATCATTCATACAAGAAAAATTATTATAAAAAAACAAAAAACAAAAAAATTAAAAATAACACTTTGAAGGTTTGCGTTTTTTTTTTAATTAAAAAAAAAAAAAAGATAAACATCATGAATCATGAAATACTTACAATGAAAATATTTAACTAATCAATAATAAAACCGACAAGAAGCAAAGAAGGAAAGAAGATCCAAAATACAATAATACAATAATAATAAAAATACTAATAAATCCAAAAACAAACAAAAGATCTAACAAAAGAATATAATCCACGCAGAAATTTAATCTAAATAACAAACAAAATCTACGAAAAAATGAATCCATAAAGCTGAATCTGCAAAATATTATATAGTATAGCAGTTGACAAAAAAACCCCCAACCCAATTTAACTTATAATAGTCCTAGTACAATACATTATGTATGTACTATGTACTATGCATTACTACAATACGATATGATACGAGTATGTTATTATAAGGACACAAAGAATGTGTGTGTTTTCGTTCCAATTAAAAATCAAAGGCATCCTCACCCTACCCCGTACCCATTAGTGTAGGACATATCAGTACTATGATGTTGTTATGAGTCTTACCAGTACGTGTATTATATTGATTACTTTGGAAATGATGATGGAATGGAGGATAATAATCATATTTATTATAAAAAAAAAATATGTAATAAATAAAATAGGTATAGAATATACTACATAGTATGATGAAGAGTATGTTAATTAATACTACACGTACAATACAATATATTGTATAGAGATAGTTATGATGTAGGTCAAATGGGGAAGATACCCTGCACAATTTTGTAACAAGCATATTGAAAAATTAATTACAATTTTGTCGACTTGAGTGTGTTACATATAAGTAATGGTAAATGATAAATGGCAAATGATGACAGTGAGTTCAGTTCGGGCTTAAGTGTGTGTTTATGTAGCTCAGATCTTCAAATTATTTCGGTAATTTTTGGCACACTACTATTCCATATACATACATATCTACATAACTCAATAGTATTAATAATAAGGCTAATAAATTTCAGGGGTGTATCGACTTGACCTGCACACATGTGTTATGTCACAACACTTTTTTTTATATCCTTGAGTCTTAAAGAAGACGACACAAATTGAGTAAACACCCTTTTCATCTTTATTCACTGTATACTTGCATCAGATTATCTAACCATGCCCCTGGTTGCCCTTATAACTTATGTAGTACATAAGTCTTCATATGTAATTCAAATGGGGACTTCCCCCTCCATTACAGTGAGAATAAAAATTTCTTTTAATAAATTTTGGTAAATTGTTTGATTTTTTTAATATTTCAATTAAAAAGAGAAGATGAAAGTATTTACACTTTACACATGTGATTGATCTATAAGATTATTCAACAAATAATAGGCTGATGAGTAGAATTATTTAATAAATTTTTAAAAAATTTTAAGCCCGGATATTTCAATATTATGCGAAACTATGAGCAAATTTACAAAAACAATTATAATACAGAATGGACTAAGTATTTCGTTCACTAATCAATGAACTATGGTCTTAATATATAGTTTATATATACAATGTTGATAATGACAACTAGACGTGTCAGTAGACATTGACCACACACTAGTGTTGGGTAAGTACTGTTCACTGAGTCAACTCGCTCACATTGCTCAGTTTTTCACTTGCTCACTTATGAATACCTACTTTTCATTTGCTCCTAAACAATACATCTGCTCACGAAAATAATATGGCAGTCCATTTTAATTCAAATAACGTATCTATTTTTATTTCAACATAAAATAACAAAATAAAACATAATAAAATACATACATTACATTTTTCTTCTCCACTTCATTGGCAAAAGGGTTTCGTTTCCTTTTATTTTACATTGGAACAAAAATATATGTGCACAAAGAAAAGAGAGCAACTAATCGACATGAACAACTGACCAAAAGAGAGCATGTGAGTTTAAATGTAGGTACAACTGAGTAAAAAAAAAAACAACTGAACAACAGTGAACAAGTGTGTCAACTGAGCAGAAAAGAACATAGATGGAACATGTTCACTTGCTCAGTTTAGTGAGTAACTTTTTTTTGTTCACTCACTCATGAGCCACCCAACACTATTATACACACTTCACTTAAGCATGAAATTACAATTAACAACAAACATCTTAAATGAGTATTGGACTTTTAGGGATTATTTTATTCACTAATCGAAGAAATCTCTGGCTATACGATATATTGACAACTAGACGTACGTATCAGTCAGTAGAATGGAAATGAACACATTCATGTTTGCCCATATGAAATTGATTATATTTTAAATATACCTAGTAAATACAATACTTTATATCCGAGTAGTAGATTTGTTTAATCATAAACTTCTTGGAAAAAGATTAACAATAATGAGATCTAATAACTATTGATCTAACTGTTAACATTTCTTCCAAGCAACTTAACTAAACTTCATCGATCGATACACCATCTGAAACAAATAGAAAAAAAGTTAAAATCATATTAACTGAGCTACGATAATACAAATTTCTTTTGCATATTTCATTCATTCAATCAATCAAACAAACAGTCAATCAATCAATCAATCAGTCAACCAGTCAGACAGTCAGTCAGTCAATCAGTCAGACAAACTCCACAAAAGTTTCAATACATGATATTAAATATTATTCATATATAAGTAGTAGTTTGTAGATAGTTTAACTATGTTAATAATTTTCAGAAAGTTTATTAATTTTTCTCAAATAAAAACTACTCACCTGCATTATAAATTGAAAAATACTATCATACTTTTAATCATACATATTGAATTGATTTACTAACATAGTATGTGATATTCAATACTTTGAGTTACAATTATATGTAGGTAGTAATAACATATGTACTTACTAGTATGTAATCCTTAAATGTGCGTCTATATATAATATACATACTACATACCATCTATATATAATATTATTGTAATTAAAAAAAAATAATACAAAAATAAATTATAAATAATAATAATAATAATAATAATAATAATAAAATAAAACACAGAAGATATTAGTGATGATTTCATTTGCATAATATTTCTCTTTTTATTTTTTCATTGAAATTTTAAAACTACTACTACTACAACTACAAACTAATGGATAATATATATATATGTATATGTATAATAATAAAAATAATACAAACAATAATAAATTCAATAAAAGGTTACAATCAATGACATAATCATTTTATCTTTTCACGCTGTTTTTAATTTAATTCCTATTATTGATAATATTAATAAAAACTACAATAAATGAAAATTAAATATTACCTACTACAACATATGGTACTATATCAACAGAATCAAAGAACATAACAAAAACCCAGAAAGAAGATTCAAACAATACCTACATACTACATACGAGTATATAGAAAGAAATTATCCAATATGTTGGATTCTGGCAGTGACAAAAAAATGCAAAAGCTAAACTAAACTATATACCTATATATAAAAAAAGAAAATAAAAAATAATATAATCTGATACAGATCTGATCTGAACTCATTCGATTGATATGTGTAATCGGTGTGATATAATAATAAATAAATATATAATAATAATAATAATAAATAATAGTTAAGTAAAGCAACCAATTGTGATATTTACTAGAATATAATAAATAAATAAATAAATTAATAAAGACAAAGTTGTTTTAACCAAAATAAAATAAAAAAATAATGAATAATGAATAATGAAAATGACAAATGCAAAAAATGAAGACTTCGTTCGATTAATTAAACAATAAAAATCAATTACAATTACGAAAAAAATATCTAAATAATTTCGAACGGCAACCAGACTTGTACTTACTACTAAGTACTTTAGTATAACATATGTACATCACTACATCTCAATATAAATACCATAAAAACAATCGAAACTTCGATACTTGATACTCGATACTACATCCTCCAACAAGGATTCTTCAACATCTTTGAATACTATACCTACTACTATAAGTAGTCGTTCGTTCAATCAATCCAATAATCAAAAAAAATCAAAAAGTTATCGAATCAAAGTTGATCCACCGATTGACCGACCGGACACTTCGCATACATCTCGAACAGAGAACAGTGAAGAAGAGAAGAGAAACAGACAAGTGAGATAAAAGAGAAAATTGAGAAAAGGGCTGATCCAATACACCAGAATCATATAAGTACTAGAAAACATATTATTATACATACTTATTTTATTTTTCGCCGTTGCCGTGCCTCTTCTGACTTCAAAACAAACCAAACCAAACCAAACCATTTGTTGACTGTGTGTGCGTTCTGGGTGTAGAGAGGGAGTAAAAGAAAGCAGAGAGAGAGAGAGAGAAAGAAAGAGAAAGAGAAAAGAGAAAGGAGAAAGAGAGAGAGAGAGAGAGAAAGAGTGTGTGGAAGTGGTTTCTTCTACGCTGAAGCCTGCGTTGCAAGAACAACCACGGTCGGGTACATAACTCATACGCCAAGTAATAGAAAATGGTAATTACAATACTATATCATAACTTCATTTCTTTCACTCTTCAATTCTTTTTTTTTTTTTAATTTTCTCAAATTGAAAATTATAGTGTGAAGTTCATGTTTCTACTTAATATACAATATTATACTATAAAATACTAATGGCAAATTGCTACATCAAAATTGCTAACACATTGCTGTTTGGCAAAGAGCGTTACCAAGTTCCAATGATCTTGGTAAAAATCAAAATCAAAAAACAAATTAATTTAAATTCAAATTTTCAAAAGAACAAAAACAAAATCAAAGGCTTAAGCAGAAGCGTGATCTCTTCCAAGGAATTCATTATTCTTTTATCTAATTTTTTTATTTATATTTAGATAATAAAAAGATATATTATTATTGTGGTCATCAAAAATTGAATGTTTCAAAAATTGTACCTATAAAAAATAACAGAACAGAACAGAAACATAGAAACAAACAAACAGCAAAAGCATAGTTATTTAATTTTAATAAAAAAAAAAACAAAAAAAAATTCTCTATGATTTTAATATCTAGCCATTAAATAGTAATCTATCAATCAATCAATCAATCAATCAATCAAACAATCAATCAATCAATCAATCACAACTTAACGATGCACATAGGCCATAATCCATTCATTCAAACATTCACCGCAGGCCTTAAACGCCTCAAAGTCTCAAATTCTCAAATTTCCTGCTAACGCCCCCCAAAATTGCTTTTCAAAAAAATGTTAACTTGTGTGTGGAGAAGAGAAAATTTGTTTAAAATAATGAGTATATTTACATAGTACAATATACGACGTATACATACATATGTCTGGGATTACGGAGTTAATTCATTGGTTAAAGTTTGCTTGCCAAATTCTACAGTAATGTACTTACATACATACAATAACATTCTTTAAACTTTAACCACGGCATCATCCCTTACACTCTCTAACAAAGATACAATACTACTTAGTACTATAACAATAATGGATATTGGATAGATTCATAGCTAGATGACTCACATTCAAATGATGTTAAGAAACAAGAAAAAACATGAACTTCGGTTTTACCAAAAAAAAAATATCCCTGAAACACGAAATACCCTTTACACAAGAATATACACAACTAAATGTATTATCAAGAAGATGATGAAAATAGAAAAATAGATGAACATGCTTTCGGATATGGCCAAAAAATTCATATCTACAATATAGGCACAAGATTCTTTCAATAGTTCGATCGGTTTAATTTTTATTGTACCATATATAAAATGTATTAAGGTTTTTTGGTTAAGTAAACTTTTATTTTTTGTTTCAATATAATGATATGAGTGGTCCGATCTTGATTACTTCAATCATATACTTCCTACTACTATTCTTCCATTGCGAGAATAATATGGATGATAAAAATTGTGATTTTATAAATATTATTGCATATAAATGGGCGCATGATTACTTGATTACTCTTACGACCTTCTTACAGTTTTTAATCAAGTAGGTAGTATTTTATTAACACTGTCGGAATAAATTGTATCTACAAATCCTATGGTGTAATTGTCTTAATGATCAGATTAAATTGTTCCAATCCAATTTGCAGTTAGTAATTTGTAGTTAAGTTGAAAGTTCTCGATATTCAATAATCGTATCGGAGTCCAACTGAAAGAACATAAGAATGTAGACGGTTAGAATCCACCAACTAATACTAACTGAATTACTTGAAAAATTATTTAAAAAAAAATAAAGAAAAGAAAATCATTAGAAATGGATCCGAAATTTATGTATGACCAGCTGTGCCTGCGACTTTAAACGCATGGTATTCGAAATATGCCATTTTATTAGTCTAACAGTTAGTAAGTTACAGCAATGCTTCTCTGTATACGAACTAGCATTGCCCGGCGTGCTGATGTTAGGCGTGATTATTGTAGTCAGTCAAATCAGTTCTTTCTATTGAATGAGTGAAACGTCATCGATTGGTATCCAGTCGTTCGGTGCGCTATTCGGGTGTTTCTGCTATGTATAAAAATGAAAGATTACTATACCGATTTTCATGGCAATTGGTTCATCCGTGTAGACGGTGATCTCTGAAGTGCCATCTAGGGGCAAGTTACATCAAAGTGGATAGCATAGAAACCTTCTACATGAACAAATACATCTATGTGCCAACTTTCATAGTAATTAGTCAAACGATGTCGGAGTTAATCGATCTCATACTTATTTGGACATCCACTTTATGCATATAGATAACATGTACAGCCATCAGGTTTGAAAACATAGAGTTTTCAGAAGTTGCTGAATGTGCTTGATCTACACTCTCAACACTCAGCTTCTGGCCCTGGGCTTACTAAATTGTCATAGCGTAACATAGGCTCATCCGAAATTAAAAATTATTATTAAATTATTAAGTTGGTAATAATGTGCAAAAAGTTGGCAATATTACTCGAAATTTAATTAATAATCAATATCCATATGTTAAAAGAAGCTTGCAACAATAAACCAGTGAAAACCGCATTCAACACGTTTCTGAGATTAGCGTGTACGATATTGTTAAATGTATGAAATGAAGGTTACAAGAGAATTAGGCTCAGCTAGGCTTAATATTTCTGATCTGATATCTGTAAAGCACTGTATGAAAGCTAAGGGTGATTGATGTTCAGTCAGGAGTGCAATCGGAAACGAGTTCACTGAATAGTTCGTTCTTATCAAATGGTCGTGCTTGTCATTTGGCCACAGCATTGATTTTAGTGGGGGGTAAAGGTAATGAGTTTCTGAGGTGTAGGTGTGTGCTTGTTGCTGGCAGTCAGGTTAATTTCGTAACCAGCAGTCTTACGGCAAGGCTAGGGTTAGAGGCAGAGAATGCAGGGTTAACAGTTCATGGCATAGGCGATACCACAGCAAGTATCCAAGGCTGCGTGGACATTCTTTTCAAATCGCGACTTTCATCATTCTCTACAACATCTCATTTTTTAGTTCTTAATCACATTACGAGATATGCGCCTATACATCCAAACTAGATTGTTAATGGAACTTACCCAAGGGGGTGAAGCTAGCAGATCCGGAATTTAATTCTGGTGAAAACATTAATATATTGTTAGGCTTATTCTTTTCATTGCTAGCAGTAGGCCAAATTTGGTGAAGGCACACCTTCTGTGACCTATGGAGCAGTGGTTACTGAGGAGTCGAAAAAGGATGGAATCTTTCTAGAAAATGGAGGATATCCAGATTTTAAGGAATCAGCACACGCCTGAGGAGAAATTTTGCGAAGATCACTTTTTGGCGAATGTAAAGCAAACTTTGTCAGGGCGTTTTATTAGGCGAACAAGTCCGGTTTAGGAGACTCGTATGATATTACGTTGAAAGCAATTAGAAAATATGTAGATTAAATAGAGATGGGCTTCTAAAGGAAGCATATGCGAAGTCTATTGATGAATATAAGGAATAGGATCATTTAGAAATTGTTAATTCTGAGGATGTTTCAAAGATTCGTTACTTCATCCGGTTCTACGACCTGACGCCGTCACCACCAAGTTGCGTGGACAATTCAAGAAGATAGTATAGTCATTATACACATATAACTACATCCGTTAAATCAGTTATACTAGAATATGTTACAGTATTCTTTAAAGTATGAATAAGTTAAACAATACCTAATGCGAGCCTTTCCGGAAAAGGTTAAGACATCATTTCAATTATACTACTTTAATAATATTGGTATAATACTTAGTAGATGAAAAATGAAAATTTGAATAGACTAACTAAGAACAACTTGTGTGAAGTGTATTTTATATTTGGCAAGTCCAAAGTAAGAGTATTTTCGGTGTTTTTATTTTATTCTCTTTAAATACAACAATACATAAGTAATGCTATATGAGTACACTATGTATCTTTTTCATGTTATGAGCTTGAAATGGCTAACAGATGTAGTATAATACTACCACTTATAGCATAGGGCAGGACTGAAATTATGTACAACATACAAAGATTTAGCTTTATTGCTATAAGTTTGTAAATTATGAGTCATAATTTATGACTAAAAATACATTAGAAAATGGGATTTACACTTCAAGAAAAAATGTTAGGTATTTTCCATATACCTAGTATATTACAGACATTCCCAATAGAAATTGTTATCATTCCTCATTCCCAGACAAATCGGCTAAAGAATAGGCAAGAACCTATTGAACCCATATGGGAAGTCATTGTCATCAAACAAAAATTTAAACATCTCACTTTTACACTATCCTGTAATCACATACTACTACTACCTACTACTACATACCACCCACCAACTTAAGAAATAATAAAGAATATTGTTTACTTTGACAGTTGACGTGTCTTTCTGGAGAAAAAACATACTGTATACTATATATAGTTTAGTATATAAACCATATGTCTAAAACTTGTCAACTCTAATATACCATAACTGATTATTATACCGCTACAATATATTGTATAAATAATATACATATCTATATAATATATTGTAATAATAACAGGCAAATCTTGACAAGTCTTTGGATTGGTATTACCGAAAGGTGGGGGTGTTATAAGGTTGGTTCATCAATCGCACATCTTAAACTAATACGTAACATACGTTGTCAAATGTACAGCAACAAAAGATACTTAACAATAAGTATACCATAATATTGTATATTTAGAAGTACTTCGGGTAAAGGATTAAATTCATTCTGATACAATCAGCTTACAAAATTCTAAATTTTCTCTTAAGATGCAAGACTTTATGTTGGTTGACATCTAATAAATTACCGATTTTCTGTAGGTATAATTATTTCAAATCAAATTAGTTATTGTTTTCAACAGATTGGTTGGTTGGTCTAGTACGTACCTATATCAGAAATTCTTGTTAAATACACCAATTGACTGTACTCTGTACTTTCTACCAGCAGAAGCTGGTCACAATTTGAATTTTTTAAAAGCCCAAACATTCAACTAGAGATACGCGCATGGTAAATTTTGATACCACTTATATGCACGCACATGTGAAAGCGCACCCAAATAAAATTTTCAAATCAAATAAAAAATCAAAACACTCCCAAAAATAAGCATGTACAATAATACAAGAAAGGGCGTTATAGTCGGATATGCTCGACTATCTGATACCTCGTACCATCCAATATTAAAATGGCAAGGACAAAATGCTCAATCTATCAGCATTTATGATACTATTCGATAAAAACTGTTGCACCGGAATTACTAAATCTCACCATGGTGACTTACAATATTTTGATTCAATAGTAGATCAAATCAGACAACCTACCACATTATAAGTATTTTACTATGTGATGGGCATTACAAATTGTATGAAATCATTGAAGGAGCAACAACTTGTGTTAAGTGTATACTACTTACAATACTATTTGTATTGTACCTACTATTATCTTTGGCAAAGCCAATATGGAATTTTGTATTTTATATTATTTCCTTAAACACATTCATTTTTTTTTATTAATTGGGAACCTTAGCAGTTGCAGAAGTTTAAGCAACAATAATATTTGAAAGATTTATTGCTAAATGTTTTCCAGGCTTTTTTTGTACCATGTATTTTTTTCTTTATTTCTTCATTCCTTTCGTTGACTTCTAAAGAGTATTCGAATCCTTATTTGTTGTTTGTTTTAATTTTCATAATATTTTCCAGTGTTTTATTATGAAATTAATAAGCAATCATCAGATCAGATTGTGAATGCTAAAAGATTTTATAAAACCACATCCTTCCAATCAAAGCTCTACATTTGATTTCAAAATTACTTAGTATTCAACAGTTGACAACACTACAAATCGAATATCTCTAATAAAGCAGTGTATGGGTATATCTTAGAACACTGGACACCACCACCACCACCACCACATTGACACTTAAATAATTTCAAAGGTTTTTCCTTCCTTAATATTAACATTGAAAATACAATAGGTACTTATATAATAATTTGCTAGATAGAAAATAAATCCTAGTAATTCTAGAAGGCTTTTGTAGTATCGGCAACAATATTCTCCATTGAATTGATGGTATTGCTTCATTGATTTCCAGGTTTTCATTTAAAAAATCTATCTCATGCCAATTACAACTACTTACTTTTTGGTCTATAAATTTGAAGCAAGTTTGATTTATTGGTCTAAATATAATACAATAGATTGAATTGAATACCCCTTACAAAATTGCTTTTATCCGTGAACCCCCTCTCCTCAGAGCCACACAATAGGAAACCTATCTAATTATCTCTAACTTCCACTGGACATTTCGAGTAAGTGCAAAAGCCATAGAGCTCTTTAAATATGTAAGTAGTATAATACATATCTAATAACTAACTATCTGTTTCCGAGGGTGGGGTAAACACTAGTTCTAATATAAAAAATATGTTATTTCTCTAGATAAGAATAAGTAAATAGTCGCAAGCCATTATGTTGAGGAAGAAATTCAATAATTTTTGACATTAGTCCCGGATACGATAAGACCCGTGCATTGTCTTGAAGCAAGAGCACTTTTTTACATTTCAACCACCATTCAGAATTTCATCAGGATTTAATAAGAAAAATCTCCAAACACTACTCTCAAATCGTTCCTCAATCTGTATTATGTACCTACCAGAAAGAAAGCTATCATTGGCTATGGCAAAGATGTAGTACTTTTCACGCTCCTCCGGGTTACATTCAACCTTCCTTTTTTAGCATCACTATATTCTCTTTGTTACAGTTTGAGTATCACCAAAGAACACAGTTTGAGTGGCACTTTTATTGTACTTTTATTCTTTATAAGTTTGTCATTTGGGTTTGTATGGGAAGTACCCCTCCTGGTAACCCTAAGATCAATTAATTTACATCGTTGATGAATATGGATCAGAAACTTATAATTTAACTTTAATTAAAATGGGGAGGTAATAGGAATTGATTTGACTTATGTTTAGTACTATCTCTAGTATTCATGTTTCATTTCTGGACTTATATGATCCAGTAATTCCAGGATCTCGAAATTTACATAGTTGATGAGACAGAAACTTAAAATGTCCCAATTTCAGTTCGACATGAGAAAAAAAAGGTTTGTTTTTTTATAAAAACATTAATTTGAATTTGTGTTTATGTGGAGGTACTCCACCTAGTGGTCCGATTCGGCAGACTCCGACAAATGTGCAGTGTCTGGTAAAAAGACGGTCTAAATCAACTCTTCTCGTTGAGCTGATGAAGAATATACCATATATATGTTATGATGTCTTCTTCTGTGTGTTACAAAATTCTTGACAAACTTACAATACTATTCACTGCGTGAAGAGTTGAACTATTGATACTAAATGTACAGAGTCCTTATAAGCTTTTGCAGATCTATTTTAATCTCATAATTGGAAGTGTTTTATGAAAATCAAAAACTTATTTAGCACAGTTCGATATTCAAGTGTGTTCATTGTTGTGAAATCTCAAAAATTGTTCTACAATCTAAGTACCTACTATTCCCTGGCAAACCAAATATGATTAGCATAGTTCGCAAATAACTGTTACTATTTATTTTCAAAGTGGAACATTCAGTGAGAAAAAAATTTCAATTGTTTCGGTTTTTCACTGACCGTTCCATTTATTTTTCATTGGCATTGGCACTTATGGCATTGGTTGCACAAACACTTAAAAACGATAAATAAATTACAAGGCTTTTTTTCATCCCTTTTACATTTGGTTTCTTAACAGCCGGTTGTTTGACAACCTAATGAAAAGGTTGCCATTTATTTGCGAACTCTGGTGATTAGGATAGGATAGGATAGGATAGGCAAGCTGCTTTGCACAAGCAGCTTTACGGGGTCATTGTGCTCTGAAGCTGGTTTGAACTGTTCTTCAACATAGGCACTCGCTCTTAGGATCTTATAGCACTCTACTGAATCCACTTATCATGCATGATAATGTAGCAATTTTGCCATACATACCTACATTATATTCTAGAAAAGACAAGCAGAGATGCATAGTATCTCTGGTTCAGGTCACCCCACTCTCGTATACAAGTACTAAGTAAACTCGTAGGTATATTGTAGGAATTTATCTCTATGGACTTGGCTTACTCATTTTTCCTCTTACTTATGGTATTATTCGGTGGTACAGGGTATCCGTATACGAATCCGTTAGTCGGAATTTCCGATTATAGCGCTCTTTTTCTTTTGTATTATTATTCATTTCTATATGTACAAGTAGGTATATATATATACTTTTTTTTCTAATTAACTGGTGTGAATATAAAGGAAAATGATATCACATGAAAATGATGATGATGATGATGAGAAAGATGATGATGATGATTATGAAATTTTATATATCTACTATATATATATATATACATAAATATACATCCGTACTAAAAGCAAGAAACAATAAAAACAAACAATAAAAAATAATATATATGTATAAACAGCTAAACATCTAAAAAAAAAAAAAAAATTCTAACAAAAACTTAAATATTTATATATATTTAACAATTTTTTTAATTTTACTACATACAATAAAAGATTATAACATCAAATCACATAATAATCACACAAAACCAAAAGAACACAAAAACCACTTTTATAGATACTACTACTACTACATTCACTCAAAGTTTTGCGCACAATAATGTCACTACTAACAGCCTCCAAATGCAATTTACAATTTACAACTTACAATATTAAAAACAAAATATATTTATAAAAAAAAAAAAAAAAAAATAAATATATAATAATAACAAATCTAAAATAAAATAATTCTAATTCCAATTCTAATTCTAATAATAATGATTAATGATTACTAAATGATTAAAAACCTTTAATGCAAATCGTTTTAAAATCAATATACAATATATATATATACCCTGGAATCAATAACAAAACAAACATATATAAATCTTAATTATACTACTACAACAACAAAAAAAACTTACACTTTATATCAATTATATACAAGCAACTACTACTACTACTACTACTGTAAAACTCAAAGCAAAAATTTATCAAGCTAATTAAATACCATATTAAATCACCAAGCAACATGTAACTTACAACTTACTAACCAATTAAAAACTATATCTCTATATATATATATTATACTATAAATATGATTATCTAACTTCTCTTTGAACAAATTTTTAAATTTTCTTTCTTTCCATGTACCATTTTTGTATTTGTATTTGTATTTTTGTTACAACTATTATCACAAAAAAAACCACCACATTTTGTCGCACCAAAAAAAAAAGCCACACAACTTTACTACCATATACTATTATTATATAGAACTTAAGCCATTTGTCACAATTACCACAATACCAATACTACAATTACTACTATTAGTTACATACATACATACATATACCTAAGTATTACTTACTTATACTACTTACATACTAACATATCACGTCCTATACTCTACTCTACTCTACTTTACTATACTATATTGTTTATAATCTTTACTCAGAATTTTTATGCACTGCTAGATGTACCAACAGAAAAAGAAAACATATGAAAGATATGTAGTACAAGCATAGGGCATAGGGGGAGCTTAGTACATCTTTCAGTATCTATCAGTAATATAGCATAATATAGCATAAGCCATTGTAATCCTGTTTCCAACGGCACTGTTTACTTTATCTATTGATAAGGCAATCAATATCCTTTCTATAAAAGAACCGGAAGCAATATATACACCATACATAATTCATATGTATTGTATGTACTACAATGTACCTATATCTTATTCACTACATGTTCACTTACTTATAACATTTGGGTCTTGAATTTTTAATTTATCGCCTGAAATTCAGTAACATAGTTGACAACCGATAATAGCAATTAGAAGTTTCATTTTGAAAACTTAGTTATATCCCATTCAAACTTGTATTTGCCTTTATCTTTTTTACTTATAATACAATAGTAGGTATACAATATACGAGGGTCATATTTACAACATGTAATAAGACAAATCGCTGTTGCTAAAAAACAATTTATTCAATCAATATAAAACTTTAGCTACTTTTCTCCATAGTAGTCCCCCAGCAACTTGCAGAATATTCTTTGAGCTGATCTCGACGCCACTTTTGCACCCGAATTTTTAAATTCATCATTGAATCAAAAATGTCTCCCACTTGGAACATTTTTAAGAGGTCCAAACAAATGGAAGTTCGATGAGGTAGGGTCGGGGATGTGGATGCAGTGTTTCTTGAGTTAAATGTACAAAATCACGGCTTTTGTCAAGAGTTTATGACTTCTCGTTCGAAAAGCAGGCTTTAATTTGTTTGTGAGCATATCACTATTATACAAGCTGTTGATCATCGGGCGCCTGAGAATTCAAAAATACTTTAGGTAGGACTTTGCCAGCAGACGGCTTGCTCTTGAATTTCTTTTGAGTGGGAGAGCTCGTATACTTCCACTCAAGGCTTTCATCACATGTTACAATTCTACTGAAAAATTCTTCTTCATCGTCCTTTCAACTCTTGACTGATTTGAAACCTGTGTGGGCGTGACTTAGTAAGTTTTCTTGTACTGCAGCTTATACTGAATAATATTGTGAATAGTTCCAACACTCGCATGCATTTCTTCAGCTCGCCTGTTGCCCTGAATTAAAGCGTTAATGCGAGATTCGTAAAAGGAAGTTCAACTGGTTGTCCTTTTCGTTGCTTGTCACAGACACAGACTTACAAGGCCACTTTTAAACTGATGTACGCATTTGTAAACTTTCGAACTTTCGTGTATTTCACTACTTGATTTGATACCCTCTGCAACTAACAAACTTATCACTGCGCGTTATTCTTTCGCGGTGCAATATTATTAACTTGAGGTTATACTTACCAATTCTCTATACTCTCGAACAGCTGATTAGAAACAAAATACAAGGATGACAACTTGAGGCACTGGATGTACAATAGTAGGTACTGTATTGATAAAAACAATCCGTTTCTGTGCTACATCGATTTGTTTCGTCACTTATTAAATGACCTTCGTTCATGGCAATTATGGCAGTACTGTTTATCGTATATTTTCAATTAACATTCATTCAAACTAGTTGAGGTTAAACAAAAAGCTCAATCTAAAATTCTTAGAACAATATAAGACAATCCATGGTATATCAGAAATGAAGACATCTAGTACAAAAGTCATATCATAATGCAGGTAAAAGATGAGTGTTCGAAGCAGAAACGTAACTATGGGAATAAACTTGTGCAGAATGTTAATCAACTAGCCAGAGCTCTTTGATCATACAAGAAATTCAATATTTGATCGTCCAGCCCTTCTGTTAAGTTAGAGGCCCCTTCTTTTACTTGTGGCTAGGGTAAATAATTTTATACAATATTATGTTAGCATTTAGTTAATACCATTAAGCTATACAAAATGTCCTCAAATAAAAATCCAATGTTTTGAATCAAAATCATACCGAATCATACCGATCTATTGTAGATTTGAGTTCCAACATTCATCAAATACTGAATAGATTAAACATTAGTTTTGTTGTCGCCTGAAATAAAATACACATCACACAATCAATCCTCCTTTCTCCATTGTACGAGTAATACCTACTACTATTTAAACTACAATATATACAAACATATGTGACTGTGACTAACCTATCCATGAGATACCCTATTTTGTATAGTAACTTAATTTTTTCTGATCCTGATTTTGTAATTTCTTTCGAAATTATTTAATCATTCATTTTATTTTCCCAGTACGTAATTCGGGAATATTTGTACAAATAAATTTAAATGTCAACAGGGGATAAGATAGTTTAATAGCAAAACTCAATACTCAATTTAAACTGAACAGAGATCACGAGCGATCACCGATACCTACATACTACCTACATACTTTTGTCGGATGAATGATTTGCTATTTTTAACAATTATCGGCACCCACTGATGTAGGAACATTTTAAAATACTCACTTTTTCTTCTTTCATACGTTCAACATTACTAGTATACTCACTTTATTCATAAAAAAAATATTTTGATCACTTTAATTGAACACATTAATCTAATCTATTCTAATCTAATCTAATCTAATCTATTGTATCATTTTATCACAATCACATGCATGCATACTACATACTTACTATTGTATTTATGACTTCTCAGAATCAAATTCAAAGATGTTTTCATAACCCTTTTTTGTAGCCATCTTATTGTCACATTACATACAATATTATAACGATTATACAATACGTACATGCATACTTACCTACTTACATTTGGAACATATAACATCCTCCATAAAAGAATACTACTACCTACAATACATTACTTACATACATACTACTATTGTATGTTCAGAATATCTGCAGATACGAGAATGTAATAAATGCAAAAGGTTATAACAATACAATGGATTTTCTTTTGACTTACATCCAATACATACATACATACATACATACATATATTGTACTTGTATTGGGTTAAGAAAGATACATATATATGTACATACTTTGAGAAATGGAGAAAAAAACTTCCCTGCAGTATGAATTACTGGTCCAAAACAAGTACTAGTTAAAATTCTATTCCCTTTTACATGTATTCAACTGGTGAATTTTACATGGCGATGTCAATGAAAGGTGTCTATTTCCACCGCCTGCATTACCTGCAACTGGTGAATTAACTAGCCACCAGTAACCCAAAAAGGGGCTAATGACTTGGTGTGGAAACGAGCACACACTTGTCTGCCTCTGCATTACCTACAACTAGTGAATTTACTAGCCAGCAGTATTCCCAAAAGCGGGTAATGGCTTAGTATGGAGACGAGCACGCAGTGGTGCGCCTCTGCATTACCTAAGCGGGGAGCACTGCCACCAAGCATACTGCAGGGTTAATTGTAGTACGTACTACTCACTGTAGTAGTACTACATAGTACTAGTATATATATGTATTGTTTAAGTGACATTCCGAACCATCATCTTGACATTTGCCTTTATAAAAAAAGCAAAGTGATACCTAGTAATAATGAACAAATATGGCTAGATCGATCTATTGTATTTCTTTTACGTAATACTGGTCAAGAATGCAATTTTGGGGGTTCCCTTTAATGCGGTGAAATGTGTGAAGTGTATAACATATGTACATAGGTATATTATGGTTATGGCTTTCTAATATGTACAATATTTTGAGACACCCACCCCACTGTGGAGGTAAACTAAACAAATAAAATCACATTATTTGAAGATAGAATACTACATACACATATATTGAATGATAAACTAATTTTATCATAGGGTGATTTATTAAAATTTTTGGGATCTTCGGGATCTTTGAGTATACATACTACAATATGATACAATTGTGCTTTTGTACAGACAGCACTTGCCCTTGTGTTACAGGGCTATTATTAAATATTATTGGTAGTAAAAATGTAAAACACACTACCTCAATCACTAATAACAACAAAAAACAAGAAAAGTTATGTCCAATAGTGATGTAACGAATATCAACTAGTGATGTAATGAATATCAATTTTAAGACATTTGCGAATGCGAATATTCGCAGCATCACTAGTGCACTACGAATATACGCGAATTTGCAACATTTGTAACGAGATATGGAAATGAGATATAGATTTGTGTAAACGAGAGCTTAAATTTTTTTATAGAGAGACTCATTTGAAAATTTCAGCACTTTATCTCAAGTTATGAGAGTACAGAAAAAGTAGGACGGACATAACTATTGTATATACATAAGTATGTAAAAACATTTTCATTATTTCTATAAAATACTTAAAATACTTTACTGCAAATAATTTAGGCTCTACTACCATATCAACTCCTACTCGAAAACGTTACAAAATTCCAAGCAAAGCAATGTAATATGAGTACCTACATACATATGTACGTGGGTCGATCAATAGGTCTTTGGAAAATCCAACCGATCGCGTTTCTAGCATCGATTTTTTTTCTTTTTTTCTTTTATTGACAATTGAAGCAACAAACTTTTGTGCATAGGAAAATGTGGAAAAAAGTGAGTTCGCGCTGTGATTAAGCATTATTATTTTAGATGCTTAGGTTAGGTTAGGTGGTAGCCTTCAGACGAGAGGCTCACTTAGGCACAAAAAAGAGTATGGCCCATTGTGATCCCAGTCACTTCCTTCTATTTCCAAATTTATAAAAAGGAGTCAGTGGAAAAAACACGCATATTTTGAGAAACTTCCGAAATCCTACTTTTTGAACGATTTAAAAAATTCGGAAAAATGAATGAAAGAAACATTTTTAATGGAAAAATAATAATATAATTATGAAAAAAAAAACAAAATGGTTTTTCTATATTTTTCTAAGGACTTACTGATCGACCCACGTACAATATAAACTTGAATATACTACTGTACCATATAACAAAAACTTATTACTGTAAAATTGATTGTAATAAGTTGGTGAAAAATTTATATAGTCTGGGGAAAAAAAAAAATGTGTCAAACTAATGATTTTTATTATTATTTACAAATATCTAAATCTAAAATATATGGTAGATTTATACTTTAACTACTACGAGTACAACACAACCAACAATAGAATAATAATTCTTAGGGACTTTGATTTGATCTTCAAGTATATTTTTAAGGTTAAATATAAGGGAATTTTTCTTAATAGTAGTGGTAGCATCAACATAGGTTTTCCTTTATACGTTATTAGTTGTAAAATGGAATTGCCAACAATTTTGAATGATTTGGTAATGGTCCATCTTCATTTTTGACAGCAAGATTGAAACGATTACTTCTTGGCATCCATAAAAATATTATAGTTTTTACAATAATATTTTTTACCTGCAGCCACTAATGAATTTGAATTGGACAATGGCTAGAAGATGTTCAAGTTCATTTATAAATAGATTTCATCTCATGCAATATGCATAATTTTTTCAGATTTTTTCTTTTCCATTATTCATAATTCCATATTGTAGATGAGGAGGAGTTGGAGGTGGGGGAGGATGCAAAATACTTTCAATAGAATCGGTGCACTTGACTTCTTAGCAAATGACAGGCGAAAAGTTTATATGTACCTACTATCTTCTACATAACATACCATGTATTGTATATGAATTCTATTGCATTTTTAAAATTCTTCATGTTCATTCGAGCAAACTTTATTGATTAATAATAACATATGAGAACGACATACTATTTGTTATATACTCGGACTAGCTGTCCCACTGCTTTCTGCTATCTACGACATTTGGTGAAAGGGGTTAACTCAGTTCAGTGATTTAATTATGGAAAATGATCGAAATAATGATGTCCAAATGTCATCTAACTTCACAGGAACACTCTCCAGACTATGCTAGAGATTTCCTATAAATGTAATCAAAATCCGTTCGGTAGCTTTTGATTTTATCGCGTTCAGACAGACAGATAGACAGACATATGTGTAATAATGATGATAGTAAAGACAGTTAAGCTCAAATAGATAATTAATACTATATTAAGTTAGTAAGTAGGTACTATATTATGTAGTCTCAACTTTAGTGCTATACATATATTAAAGAGGAGGGGACTTATTATCGTATATTCTTGATCAGAATCAAATTGATCTTGCCTACCATAATCATCTATACTCGTTTTATACTATACTATAGTATGTTCGTCTCAAAAGTTTCTTAACTTATTTAGTTTGTTACAGTAACAGTACAAACTTAAGACCAGAAAGATAATACATAGTTGTATATTACAGATTCTTCACTTCTTAAGCTATAAACACTTATTTCTATCGAAAGTGATTAGAAGATACATACATATGTATGGCATGTATTTATTTAGGTACAAATTAGGACGATCAGATAAAGAATTTAACCAAAAAAGACAAATCTTTTGTTCATTTATCTTTGGTAAAACTGAAATTCTGTCTGTTGTTTTTTCTTCTTTTCCTAATATCACACGTACATATGTAGGTATGTAATTCTTGTAATACTGTCATAATCAAAATTTTTGTATAATGTACCTACAATATTTTGGGTTGGTGCCGTTGGAAAATCTAGGAATGCGTAATCATGTTTTTGAGATGTGTGATGTTCTGATTCATGGTAATACATGGCGTAAATAAGCGATTACACACATTAAACTCAAAATAATATCATCAAAATATCAAGATCTCAAACATCTTTGAACCTCAATTTGATTTTCTTCAAATGAAAACAGTCTGATTCAGACTCAATCATTGATCCAAGATATTTTAAGACAAAATTGCCATTATTCTTGATATCTTCAACCTTTCTAAGGTTAATATGAATTTATCAAAGTTTAATTTGATTAATCGGAGCTATATAATTTTAATAGATTATTAGATACATCTAATCTATTCGATGTTTGACTATTACAAAATCATTCTGGACAATCTTATTGTATTGTAAATATGTGGAGCCCAATTCAGGAATATCGGAGCCCAGGGCAGTGAAGAAGTTTCAATAAAACAAAAAAAATTCCCAAATATTTTGTATTTTTTTAAAAATTTCTTCTAAATTTTCTGATGAGTAATGATCAATCAGGAACAGTTTATGATTTCTCCGAAGTCCATTTCTCAAAGCTAATCACGCTCTATGGTATACTGAGGAAGCTCTCAATGTGTGTTAATTCTGATTACTTATACGTACTAAGTAGTTAGAAGGTACAACTATTATGTTTCAGAAAGCATCTAGAAAAACAGATCAATGCTAATAACGAATCATAATCTCAGAAAACTTCTTGACTATTTGACTATGACCAAATATACCAAGGTGGTTAGGTTTATACACATACTTTCATTTGTACCTATAATATTTGACCATACTATGTACTATGGGTGGATGAATGTACATATATACTATACTCTTATATCTGGTATGGATTTGATTAAATTATTGTACTATTTATTATACTAGAAGAGTTTTTATAGCATCACAATGGCTTTTGCTTTGACTTTCGAAGGAACACTATAACATTTAAGCACAACAAAACAACTACTACAGTATTGTAGCATGTTAGAATAAAACTGAAAATGGATCTAAAATATATTGTATCAAAAGTTAAATTTTTAACCAAACTCTTGTTGCCACGCATAACTAAACATTTTTACAAATAAAATTAGTGAAATATTATATGATATGATGATATGTTTGAATAAAACTTACAACTTACAACAAGATCTGCTGAATTGATTAATGCAAAATTTATTTTACACAAAGATAACAATCTTAGTAATAGGTATATAGGTATTGTACATAGATACATTTATGGTTTTGAAATTGGGAATTTTGGGGGGTTGGGGGTCTACAGTAAAAAAAAAAAAAAAAAACACTATGGTAAATAAGCGCAAAAATAAAACAAAAAATTAATAAAATCCTAGAAAATAGAAAAATTCATTATTTTAATTGGCCAAAATTGAACAAATTATGTACACAAAAAAAAAAAAATGAATCCAACTCTTGATACTCAAATACTTACCTACTACTATACTAGCGCATATATTTTTGTAAATGAATTACAACATAACAATAACAATCATTTTTGTTAAGTCAGTCAAGTCAGTCAGCAATAGTCAATGGTCAATGGTCAATATTGACTTTATTACACATATGTATGGTGAATTGACTAATACCATAGATTTAAATATGAGTATAAGGAATTTAATATCTATCTACATACAACTATATGTTTTATAATCTCAAGAATGTCCAATTATAAGACAAGAAGAAGAAGAAGAAGACGTAATCAATCATAAAATGTATTTCATATTTTATTATTCATATACTAGTATTATTTTACTTTTTTTTGGATTCATTAAATTAATTTATTTAAATTCTCAATCAAATGCTAATACTGTAAATTCTTAAAACTAATGCATATTTTTTATCTTCTGAATACCCATCAACCACCAACCGTCGAACTATCAAACAATCAGGTGTCTCATGTTAAAATCGATTCACCTGTTTTTCGCCTGCACACAAATGCTACAGTTATTTTACTTATAACGTTTTCAATTGCTGTGACAACTCGACAGTACGTAGGAAATCCAATAGATTGTGTACATACCAGGTGAGTTAATCCCACTCTCTCTCTCTCTCTCTGTCTCTAAGTTCTTGTCTAATCCTACTATTGGTACTTGCTAAGTACTTATTAAGTGCAATAAGCCTTTAATTTTTGTATGTTTATTTTGTTTTTATTACACAGAGACATTCCTGAAGATGTTCTCAATACATATTGTTGGATCCACTCGACATATACAGTGGTGGATGCTTTTATGAAAAAGCAAGGTTCCGAGGTGCCTTTTCCCGGCGTTCATAATTCACAAGGACGTGGGCCTCTCACAATAAAGCACACAAAGTATTATCAATGGGTGGCGTTTACGCTATTTTTTCAAGTAAGTACTACTACTATACCTACTACTATGTACATATTGTACTCGTATTTGTTATACAATATTATGTGTTATGTGTTATATTAATGTAGAATATTGTGAAATGCATTTCTTTAATTTGTAAAACAAAGAAAATATACCTACTTATACTTAGAAACAAGAAACACAAAACATTAACTACACTACAACTAACTAGTACAAAACAATAACTTCGGTTTCATAGGAGATTTAATGCCTTTCTCAAGACATTCAACACAGACAGTCATCGACATTCTTATAAAATTTATGTTGAACATTCATTCAGTTGTAATGACTCGAGTATATTTTATTTTGGGGAAAAGTAAGTCAGAAGTCATTGATTTATAAACAACAACAATCGATCTGTTGTAAGAATAGAAACATTCCATTCCTGTGTTAGGACATACTGGAATAGGTACTTATTGACGATTTTGAGATTTTCAAATGGAACTCTGAATTCTTATTAAGTGATCATAACGATATATGTGAAATCATTAGTTCTTCTTTATAAATAAAATCATAATTAAATCGGTTGAAATAAAAAAAAAAAACCAATGTTTATATTAAATTCACTAGAATTATAAACCCAATAGACATAACATGCGAGTATATAGAGTCTCCCAACGTTTGTTACAAACATCAGAATGAAATGATAATACACTTGTATACTATTAATGATGGATGAAGTGTACCTACTATTAGAATACAGACAGAGAATTCTAATGAAAAATTTCATATTCATGTCCAAAAGGAATAATAGGAAACCTTCAGAAATACTTATTGTACCAAGGAAACATTTTAATACACTAAAAAGGAATGGAATGAATGGACTAAATACGAAAATGCATGTATATACATACATACATACATATATGGATTGCATTGGATTGCATTGGATTGGATAGATGAAGTACGACGTGTACAATAATCGAGAAAGACAGACTCCACTTAAAGATATGTACATACAATATTTAATGAAAACTTCAGCTTATTATTTTAAAGATATAGTAGGTACATTGTACTGAATTTATTCCAATCGAAATGTTCTAGGAATAACTGTTTTTTTAAAGCGTTTATTTAAATTACAAATCCTTAAACTAAATTACAATAAATAAACAAATGTTTGAATATGAATATAAAGTTGGACCATGTCTCTAGTCGAGCTCTCGAGTCCTTTTTTGTGGAAATAGGAACTTTCTTTTTAGGAACTACATATTTATAAAAATTAAGTTACGTAAGTATATGCACATTATGAAAATTATGATTGCTATGAAAAATTTTTGGAAAACATAGCTTAAGATAAAGATATATAAATAAATAACTTAAAAACTAAGAATAGGATAGGGAGACACTATTGTGTGAGGAGAATAGAATGTCAGGTATTTTTAGGGTGTTTTCCACCAGCAATATTTGATGATTGTTGATGGATGATACACTCTTGTCTATAAATGAGATCGAGGTGTCAAATCGTTTGTTATCTTCATTTAAGATTTTTCAGCAAATTACTTTTTTATTCGCTCGCCTGCTAATGTGATAAATATAATTGGTATACCCTCTATATTTTGAAGAAATCCTTCTTTATCAAGATATAAAAATACCCCGATTTCTATGCACTGCTGAAAAAAAATTATCACTTTCGTAAAATGGCGCGAAATTAAAGCTTTTAGATGAAACCAAGGTAGATCTAACTAAATGCTTCCTAATGAGATTTATTATATGAGTATCTATCCTACTTATATAATTTTATGTTTGAAAAATAGTACTTTAAATTAATTTCAGAAGTTCGAGGAGGTGCACGATCTAAGTATACTTCTTTCCATTTTTCTAAGTCGTAAGAAGGGAGGAATAACTGTTTACTGATCATGTTTACCAATAAGGATGATTTATAGTACTCGTATTATCCATAATAAATTCATAATGTCATCAATTTTTTTTTTTTTTTTTTTTGTTTTATTGTAGTACTACGAGTATGTGTTAAAACCATTTTATTGTTGTAGTACAATAAATTATTTATGTTAATTAAGATCTCATTAGTCTAGTCAATGTGATGATAACAGGGTATTCGATTTATTTTATGTGCAAAGGTATATTTAGTTCATAATATGTAAAAGTATATACCATACATGTGTGTACTTAATTACACTCAGAATAAGATGAGTATGATCTTCTTAAGTATGGTATCTATATACAGTAATGAGCAAAACTGAGCAAATGTTGATCACTTTTGCACATTTTGGTTTGTAGGGTCAATAGATAATTATGAAAAAAAAAATACCAGAAATTCCTTAGATCATAAGTAAAAGTTTCCTTAAGTCACTTAAGCGAAAATTGTAGTGGAAGAGATAATACAAATTAGAAACCAGGGCTACCTTCATTTGCTCAGTTTTGCACTTTTCGCTTAGATTGACAAAATTTTTCCAAAATCACTAGATTCTTATATCAGTACCTACACATTTTTAAGGCATATTTTCTAACAATTTGTGTACATAGGTACTGAGAATATTATTCCATTTATGTTGTATTCTCCACAAAAGTTAATCTTCCACAGTGGGCGCTCTATATGATTTTGGTGGTCTTTCCTTCTGTAATGACCACAGATATTCGCTCGGATTGAGGTCTGGCCATTTCTTAATTTTATATTTTATATATATATATCTAAATCTGTATATGTAGTAATGTATATGGGACCCTATATATTATGGGACTATATATTAGGGGAACAACTTTTTTGCGGATAAAGCATCCTCAGGCTAACAAATCTGCCATTACATCTGGAGTTCAAGAATCTAGAAAGAAAAAAAGAAAATTCCACGTGTAATGGCCAATGATTTACCGGGGGATGTAAAAATCAATTGATTTTTGTTAGTCTGGTAAAAACTCTAGAATGGCTCGAACAATTAGCATAATCATTTTTTTTTTGTTCGGCACAATATGGAAAAAATTGGAAGAAAAACAAAAGGAACAACCTAAAAATCGAAAAAAATGACAAACAGTGCCATGACTTTGGTCATGTGTAGTGTATCCAAAAAAAAAGGCCAACCTGCATTTATTCAATTATGCTTGCAAAAAAAAAAAAGACGAAAAAGAAAAAGGTGAAAATAATATGGTGAGACAGTATATGGCCACAAGCAAATTTTAACGAATAAAGAGGATTTTCTAAAATATTTGACGAGAATTGATTGTACAAATGTTACATCTAACCAATGAGTATCCAATAAATATTTGGGAAGGAGAGACAGAAGAACGTCTGACCGGGTATCTAGTATAGAGTCTATATATAAGGAGTTATATGATTATTCTTTGATTTCTTTCAATTTTGTCATATGATTTTATAATTAGAAAGGTGAAGGTTAGGTTCTTTTCAATCTTATAAAAAATAGTGATCCCCCAAAAATATTACTATATCACAAAAGTTTCAGGTCATTATAAATATTCTGAATACATATGTGTTAGTATATCTCATATTTTTAATGATTTGCACTGACAAAGTTTCCGGTATTCTGATCCATTCTTCTATAGAATTCTCATTACTTATTTGGTTATGCTAAGTAAAAGTATCAGATCAAATATTATCCATTGATTTATTTAAATTTTATTATAATATTATAATTAGAAGGATGAAATGAAACAGATCCTTTTCAAAATTATGTTGTACCATATTACAAGATCATTCCTCTAGTATAGAATTTTTGTTATTTTTTTTTGATTATTTTATGAAAAAGTTTCAGATCAAATACCTTTGATCTATTGTACAATATGTGTAGACAAAGTAATAAAAAGATTCAGAATAAAAGAATTAATTTCAGTGTATCCATATATTGTATATGTAGTACTTAGTTGGGATTTATTCGTTTTCATCGGATAAATATAATACAACAACATGCATTTACCCTTTTAATAAATAAATATTGGCTATGTGGAGATGGAGACGTCTACTAAAGACATTCATATTATCATACCATAATGTGGAAAAAGAGAAAATATTATGTTTTGGTTTGGTTTGGTTTGGTTGGTTTTTAAAGAGCGTTCCGTCCGTAATGATGTTCGGTTCGGTTCGGTTCGGTTCTGTTCGGTCCGGCTCGCCTCGGTTCCGTTCTGTTCCGTTCGTTGTACTGTTGCTTAATCGATATACATACAATACAATGAACATGGATCTCGTTGCTATTGCTGCTGTTGCTGTTGCAATAATGATGCTGCTCATGATGATGATAATGGTAATGATGATGATGGTGATAGTCTTAATGTGTAGTGTAGGTGTTCTTGTTCTTGTTGCTCGTCTTGTTTAATTATCATTAGTTTGTCGTGGCAAATAATGTAAGTGAGGTGGATACTCCATTGGCGTGGCATCCATCGGTTTGTTTTGTTGCTGCCACAACAATCTCACAATAGACAATCAGACCCAAAGACAGATAGACAGTTAGACAAACATATGTCTGTCTGTATGTATGTATGTATGTATGGGATGAATGGATACCTTCTAATAATGTATGTATTTATGTACATATGTTTTAGATAAATGGATGTTTTATGGAGAACGTAGAAAGAACGACGATTGGAGAATATTTTTTCTTGCATAGAACATGAACATTAAAATAGTACGAGTAGTATAATACTTTTCTCTTCAGTTGCTCAGGCATAACATGGCAGAAAACTCATTCGCTCATCTCATATCATCTCATCTCATCACATCTAAACGGTCGAAGAAAGAATCTCATGATGATGATGAGCAGTGTTTATTTTGGTAGCGCGAAATGAACGTGCATCACTTGCTCATTTGTCTGGTTTGGAGTAAAATTTCTCGCCTGGTTTTCCTTAGTCTGTGTTGTGCTATTCGGTTCGATTGTTCAGTTCTTGCCTGGTATTGTTTAGCTAAGAACCACAACTCGCGCAATCGCGCCGCAGTCGCATCGGTCGTTGTCGTATCTCGAGTACGTACGGATGGATGATTGCTTTGTGTGTGGCTAAAAAAGTACTATTCTTTCTGACATTAGTCTAGTCTAATGTTGCCAACATCCCAACCACATCTCATCATCATCACCACGTTTCCAATACTGTTATCCGGATTTTTTTTTTTTTTTTTTATTCTTTAAAATTCAATTTAATAATCCCAAATCGTGTAAATCTCTATCGTGATCATGAAAGCAAAGTATAAATATTTCTATATTATCCTGAACCTGAACTATGTAATACTAGCAGTCAGTATATATTTGTACCATATAGTAATCGCAAACCGACGCAACGCGACGCGACAATGTGTAAAGTTATGCGATATATTTTATGTTTAAAATCAAATTTAAATTGAAATCTGTGCGTGTGTGTGTGTAGGCATGTGTTCAAAATAAAGAAAGAAAAAAAAATAAAATATAATAATAAAAGAAAATTTTTATTTAAAAAGAATCCTGACTCACATCCCATACAATGTACATATGATGGTATTCAAAATCGCTTTTTATCCATTTGTCCACATTATGTCGTGATATTTGTGGTCGTCATTTGGTCATTGTAGTATGAAACAGAAAAATCTCTCAATCTCTAGCAAGTTATAAAACATTTACCATAATTCCATTTTCAAAAACACACGAGAAACACACGAAATATTAAAAAGCTTTATAGGCCCCCCCGATTCTTGTATACCCTGCTACTACTACTAAGTAATAAAGAAAGAAAAACAAAAAAACAAAAAAATAAAAAAACTAATAAATGCAAAGGAAATGTTGTGTATTGTGTAGGCTCAGAGATCACTTAGGTCAGGTCCACTTGATCTACATTGGGGAATATCAAACAAAAATATGCAAAAAAACAGAAATAGAAACAAAGAGTTTACATCATGTCATGCCAAAACTCTTTTAGCTTCCTTGTTCTTAATGCTTGCCGAGACAGAGACAGAGACAGGCAGACAACAAACAACAAAATACAATAGTACGAGTATCTTTAAAATGATTCCTCTTGTCAAACTGATCATTTTCAAATATACTTTATGGGGTCTTACTTTCTCCCCATTTCTGATCAGATTGTTGGTTGCATACTACATTTCTTCATCATCATCATCATCATCATCAACATCATCTGTGCTAAAGTTAATATATATACTATACTGTTTACCCATACACATCATCTAGTATATGGTATTGTATGTGTAGAGGGAAAGAAAAGAAAGAAAATGAAAGAAAAAAAAAAAAACAGACTTATCGATGTAATACCATCTAAAAATTCATAAATTAAAGTCTCTTAAGTTTTCGCCGTTCTCTTCCTTCTCTGCTTTTCCTTTGCTTTGCTTTGCTTTTCTTTTTAGTAGCTCTCCAAAAACCTACCTACTACTACTACTCATTTGAAAAACATTTATTTGTAGCATCATTTTCTGTTTCTGTTTAGAGGAAATCCCAATGGGTCACAATATTTCTGATTCAATTTTATTTAGTTTTTCTTTTGTTTTTCTTTTTGTTGTTGCTGATGCTGGTGCTGTTGCTACTGCTACTGTTGCTGTCTTTACTCTTCTGCTGTTGCCTGCCTGCCTGCCTACTTTTTCACTTTTTCTTGGTATTTACGTAGTATTTTGTTTATAGTTAAAATAATCGAAAAATAATAGTCTTAACTGTCTGAATTTAGTTCAAAATATTGTAAAAGAAAACTTTGGCCTCCTTGCGTCTTGTTTTGTCTCGATGCGTCTCGTCTCTCAATAGGCATTCTTCATTAGTACTACTAAATAGTTCAACATAAATACACTTTACGCAAGTTTCTCTATTTCATTCCATTCGATTCTATTCTACTCGACTTGATTCTATAAAAAATTTTGACTACAATTAAAATCATATGGAATTTCATGAAAATAATACATAATATCGTAATATCATCTTTGGACATGTTCTTTTGGTGAATCAATAAGTCACGTTTGTTGTGTTTATGATATTTGTTTTCGCATTAGTACAATAGTACAATATAATATTTTATGTGCTTCTTTTCAATGAAATGTACCTATAGTAATGCTTAAAATATTGAAAACAAAAATTGGAATCTTTTCATTCATTTGATGAAGATAGTGGTGGTGCATACATAGGTACACGTATCGAGTGATCGATCGAATTAACACACAAATAAAATACGATTCGCTTTTACCATAAAGAAGTCTCTGTCAAAAAATAGATCTTCTGAGGAATTCTACTATTGTATATGGTATTGCACACACTGAAAGCATAGCATAGCATAGCATAGCATGATATTGATATTGATTCTTTTACCCATGCCACAAGTATACTTTGTTTAAGGCATTCCTCTCCCTATTTTTGATCATCAATTTTTATTTATGACCAGCAATATAAATTACAATAATGGGTCATATGTTTTTGAGAGAACAGACTTAAATTTTACAATATTTTCATGTTGACATGCGAGTAGTAGGTACTAAATGGAACTGAGCTGTGTAAATTTCAATAGATCAATTTTCGAAAAATCCCATACGTTAAATTTTGGTAAAAAGAAAACACAGTCAAAGTTTCAAGTTGTAAAGTAAACTTTGAAAAGATCAAGAGAAAGGCAATTCGATATTGTGATGAAATGATAAATCGATATGATCGGACAATGCTTTTATTTTTCTATTGATTTAATATATGACTACTTAACTTAAGAAACTTACAAGTTGAATGTTATACTATGACATTGATCTCATAGTAAGCGCTCCCAGCTCCAACCTAATGACTCGTTATTTTATGACTACTTTACTTGACAAACTTACAAGTTAAATGTTGTGCTATGACATTGTTTTCATAGTGCAAGCTCCATCTCACATTGAATTACCCCATATCTCTAGATTTTAATGATTCTTACATGAGTTATCCCTTGCACAGGTTTTTTTTTTTTGTGGTAGGAAGGAATTTCTTCGGGCCTGTGTCCGGACCTTTGTGACTAAGTATGTGGTGTTCACTTACCCTCCCTCTTCATCCCCTGGGCAGTGTACCTAAACCGGAATTGTTTAATATATCCCTTTAAGATAAGGAATTCATTGCGCTTAGAAATCAATCTTCTATTCACCTACGTCTATGATAACCACATTTGTAGCCAGCTCATCTTCTGCGGATTCACTATTGTGTGTCCTCACTTCTTGATCATCTCGTACATTTTTCAGATTCCGTGCCCAAAGGTTGCCATCAGGACCCTATTACTAAGCCTACGCTGTCCGTCCATACGTCTATCAGTGAGCTGTGTCTTATGAAGCGTAATAGGTAGAAAATTTTCACAATATATGTAATTCAATTGCCGCTATAATAACAAATAATAAAAATGAAATAAAATTAAATAATCAGAGAGGTCGCCATACGAGAAACGTTTGCTCCAATATGCATTGCACACAGTTTTTATCTTTTTTTCTTATTTTGTTAAAATTTTTTCTATTATACTCTTAGGCGTTGTTTAAATATTTCACTTTTGAGACAAACACAAAAGCAAATTAATTTTACATAAGTTCAGACAGAGGTACAAGCTTTACGTCCTACGAATTTGTATATAAGTAAGTATAGTGCGATGATGTGGAACCCTTTTTGTGCGATTCCGATTTCCACTTGACCGATTTTTTTACTTGCACGGTAAACTGAGAGCAGTCGACATGTGCCATGACTCAGGGTCTTCAGTTCCGTGACTCTTACAGGCCCTTTGGAATTAACACAATTCCCGCATGTTAATTACATAAATCAATTTATCTATTTTCTTCATGCACTTTAACTTAATTAACCCATTTGAGAGAAATATTAATCTATTGTACGATTCTATATACTATTGTAATTGAGGGTCTCCCCAATTACTGGCCTCCCCCATAAAAAGCGATATAATGTGAGCTTGGATTTAAGATTTATAAGTTAATACTACTATATATTCCTATATAGATCATTGGAATCGAAATAATCAGACCAATAAGACAAATGTTTACCATGATCCATGGAATTTCTGAATTTCAAATATAACGAAAAGTGAAATATTTTAAAGAAAAAGTGAAAAAAAAAAACAAAAATGAGTGAAAATTAAATGAAAGGATTAAATTTATATCACTGCCGACAACAACAACAACAACGAAATACTAGCCAAAATTTTCGAAAGAATTCGAAAAAGAATATTATAAGGAATTTCAAGGATGGCGATTCAGAAGAAAAAGAAACTTTTCAACAAGAACAAAAAGAAAACAAATAGTAACAATGGAAAAACGGACATAAATCGGTAACGAATAGGAAGATCGAGAGAGAGAAAACCCACCCATACTATATAGATAAGGATTTTTTTTTTTTTTTTGTATTGGAGATATTGGAGTAAACCAGATAGATATTGGAAGATTGGAACAGCAGCAGATGCTTTCACACACACGCACGCAGACACAGACACACACAAACTCAAACAAAATCCTTCGCACTTGCCGCCGCACAACCTCCTGCCTCCTGTCACATACCTATAATTGGTGTGTTATTTCTGCAATCAAATCAATCTTCAAGTCTTCACATTAATAATATTTACACACCTACACATACTACTCGTATGTACTAAATACAACTTACAACAACAATAACAACAACAACAAAAACGACGAAAACAATATATATACCTACAATATACTAAGTATATACTCGTATAAACAATATATAAGTAGTACTAGATAATTCGAAGACGAATTAAAAAAAAAAAATAAAAATAACCGAATAGACGTTATAAATAATAGTATAACATTAATTTGACTGTCTGTCACGGTGTCACGATACTCGTTGTCGGCAACGAACCATGTTAGATATATTTCGTGGATTAAAAAACCTTGTAAAGGTCAGTCATGTAAAAACAGATTCGCCAGTATTCCGTCTGCACTATTCAATTACTGTGATGATTCTGATGTCGTTCTCTCTAATAATAACCACTCGGCAGTATGTAGGAAATCCAATAGACTGTGTGCATACCAAAGACATCCCGGAAGATGTACTCAATACATACTGTTGGATACACTCCACGTATACGCTAAAAAGTTATTTTCATAAAAAACAAGGCATTTCGGTTCCATATCCTGGAATTGGTAATTCAGATGGCGACGAAAGCGATAAAAAGCTATATAGATATTATCAATATGTTTGTTTTTGCTTATTCTTCCAGGTGGGTCTAATGGTGTATGGATCATTCATTCATTCATTCATCATTTTCATCATTTTGTTTTTTATACTCAATCAATTCAATTTCAAGAAAATCATAAAAGATTTACGAATCATATTCTCTATTATATGTACACATAGGTACCTACATATATCTAAATTAATGAAAATTAAATTGAAATTTACATACAATGTAAGTAGTAGGTAGGTATATCTGTCATATAGTATTGTAAAAATCGGAACATACTATATATAGGAACATTGCTATAACATTTCATTCATACAGATACTAAAATCCAATGGATATTAACATTTATTAATTCAGACGAGATTAGGCATTCTCAATTCAAGGAAACAAAGAAGAACTAACTTGTCCTTAGAGAACTTACAAGAACTTACAAGAAATCTTGATCTAATAGATCCATTTCGGTTATATGTAGGTATATAATTGTAATTTAATAGTAATTCAATAAATTGTTTTTTACCATTGGTCGTCTATGGTATAAGGGAGCTACATATGTACATACTATAAAATCAATCGGTTAGATTTTTAAATAAGTTGTGATCATTGTCATTTCAATTATGAACAAATGTTGTATAATTCTAGGCATTGTAATTGCATCTTTTCAGTTTTTGTGTATGGGGGAGATGGATGGCTTTCGATCTGATCGGGAAAACTCCGTTTAATAGATTTAGAATTGATTTTCTGTTTCACGATCAGTTCTGTATGTCGGATTTAGAAATGTTTCAAACTCTAGTCTAGTCTAAAAGTTTTAATATAATATGTTCTTATCTTAGAAATCGTAATATCAATTTGATGATGTCTTTATAGTAGGTACTATTTTGTCACTTTTATTAGATCAATCAGAATGATTAAGTCTAATTGATCTGTGGGATGTGGAATAATGGTTCAAGGTGTCAAAAAAATCATTAATATTATTAAAAATATACTACAAAAATTTTCAAAGCGTATATACATATTGTCCTATTAATATACCATTCTACTAATTAGGTGATTGCGCCATATGACTAATTTTTTGTTTATTCATATGATGATGATTAAAATCATAAAATACTATATGATGTTACTTTATTTCTATTTACAGGCGATTTTATTTTATACACCAAGATGGCTGTGGAAATCTTGGGAGGGTGGCAAAATCCATGCGCTTATCATGGATTTAGACATAGGCATTTGTTCAGAAGCAGAAAAAAAACAGAAAAAAAAATTACTTTTAGATTATTTATGGGAAAACCTAAGGTAAATATATCATCTACTATAAATACATACATACATACATACACTATATATATTTATAACTCCACAGATATCACAATTGGTGGGCATACAGATACTATGTGTGTGAATTGCTAGCCCTAATAAATGTGATAGGTAAGTAAGAAAAAAATAAAAAATAAAACATACATATGTAGGACATATGTTAAACATGATATCAATCATCAGTCCTCATTGACATTACTAAGTAATATGTATTAGGTTAGTAGAAAAGGCAATAACTTTAGAAAACCAGAGTGAGCGACAATATTTTCCATTGTCATTTTTTTGGTAAACCCATAATTCCATGTTTGTTGAAATTCTGGGGGAGTTCTGATCAAAAAAAACTACCGCAATACCGTTGTGCAATTGTCCAGAGAATTTTAGTGTTATGCCACAAAGATAATTCTGTATGAGCATGCGAGGTGCATTAATACTGTCTAGCCGAGTTTCATCTGAGTTTTTCCGGGTAATAATAGAAATTTTTGGCTAAGCACTTTCATTATGAAAGACATGACACTTTCTGTTGATCAATTCCAGCCGTTTTCCCTTCAATGCTTCATTTAGTCTTGTTAGTTGTTAACAATAGAGTTATGAATTTATTGTTTACCCAGTTGGGGGCAGCACATATAATGCGCAGGACCTTTGCAATCCCACCAAATGCACAGTAACAGTTTCCTTGTAGATAGCGTCAGCTTTGCGGTGGTTAAGGCAGGCTAATCTTTTTTTTTTTGAACCATGACCATATTTCACGCAATGAATAGTTTGTCAAGAAGGGGATTTGTAGATACCATAAAGTATATATTGTATATTCTTGATTAATTCAACGAATCAAGTTGATTTAGCCATATCCGTCTATCCGTCTGTATGTATGCAAACCAGTCCCTCAGTTTCTTTTGACCAGACCCTACACATTTGTTGGAATATGCCAAATTGGATCACTAGGAGGGGTACCTTTATTATAATAGATTAGATATTTTTGTGTTTTCTCTTATCTAACTGATATTTGGACATTATAAGTGTCTGGCCTATATTCACCAACCACAGAGGTGGGGAGGTGGGATTACTGGATCATATAGCTCCCGGTCTCAATGTTGAAATTCAGTATGAATACTGACTCAACCCTTAACATAAGTCAAATCAATAATGTATGCTTAATCACAAGAGGATCATGTATGCATGGTCATGCGCTCACGGTGCATGGTCATGTGACTATTGATGTATTGAAATGTAGTATGAATACTGACTCTACCCTAAACGTAAGTCAAATCAATAATATAATATTTCTATATGCTCATCATTCACAGGAGCGTGAAAAGTATTACATAACCTTCTTTCAGGTTTTCTGCCAAATTGTGTGTGTGGTACCCAAACATCCAGTATTTTTTTTTTTTGCTGGATGCCAAGATCCGCAAGCCATATACCAACTAATCGTTCTGATAGAGTATCATATCCATGATGTTATGATGAAACCGCATATTGTCGATCATACAAACAATTGTATATTTCGGCACGATATGGAGCCTAAGGGTTTACATACATTACTATTGTACTTATACATAGGTATATAGTGATATCTGGATTCACATCCTTTACCTCCTAAATCTTATATTACAATTTTCTATTACAATATATCTAATTAGTAGGTATTATTAGAATGATGATGACTAGAGGAAGTCATAAATACTGTGTAAATACATAAAAGACAATCATGTGTACGTACGTACGTGTACTATGAGTATATGTAATCATTTGTGAGACACCACCAAAGTCATTTACCACCGATCAATCAATTAATAAAATTCTCTTGTACCACTATTGTATAATAAATTATGTTTAAGTGTTGTGTTTTTTCTTGAACTAATTAATCATCGTTTATTTATTGTGTATCACAAAATCAATTTTAGGTCAAATGTTTCTTATGAATCGATTTTTCGATGGTGAATTTATGACATTTGGCTTGGATGTGATAGAGTATATGGAAGCCGATCAAGAAGACCGTATGGATCCTATGATTTACATATTTCCAAGGATGACAAAATGTACATTTTTTAAATATGGCTCTAGCGGCGAGGTGGGTACCAACTTGTCTCTCTTATCATATACTTTCTATGATTACTTGATTGGTTTTTGTCTAAAACTCACATTTAATAACCACCATATCCAATTATTTTTTCTTTTTTTGCATATCTGCGTGTGGTTGTGTATTTGATTTCAGGTGGAAAAACATGATGCAATTTGCATATTACCATTGAATGTTGTTAATGAAAAAATTTACATTTTTCTATGGTTTTGGTTCATATTATTAACGTTACTCACATTATTAACGCTTATATACAGGGTGGTTATTATATTTTCACCAAGAATGAGAGTTTACTTATTTCGTATGCGATTTAGGTAAGTACATACATACATACATACACATATATCACAATAATTAATCATAATCCTTATAATATTATATAATCCTACAGGCTAGTGCGTCGCGACGCAATTGAAATAATCGTTCGCCGATCAAAAATGGGCGATTGGTTTTTATTGTATTTATTAGGAGAAAATATTGATACAGTTATATTTCGTGATGTTGTACAGGACTTAGCCAATCGCCTAGGACATAATCAACACCACAGGGTGCCTGGATTGAAAGGTGAAATTCAGGATGCATGATATTGGGAGTATTAAAGTCAATACAAAATGCAATTTGTCGTCTCAATTTTAATGATCTATTTATCTATCTATCACTCCACTCCACTCACTCACTTACACTCTCACTATTTTTATTCATGGCTCGTTAATAGAACACTAATATCTCAAATCTCATACTATCCATCATCATTAATTCATCAACATACAAAGTTATAGCAATATCATAACAAGAAAGAAAGAAAGAAAGAAAGAGAAGGACCTTTAAATAAGAAACAATCTGAAACAGAATCTGAATCAGAATCAGAATCAGTGATGGGGTATAACGGCCACAGAAAGTAATTACTTATATTTTCTAACATAACTTAATTTGCAATTATCTTGATCTGATCGATCCAATAGTACTATTTGCAGTTAGATTTATTAAACAAAAAAAAAATTATTATATGTTATACTATGTATAAAAAGTGACAGATCCGATCCGATACGATACGATACAATCCGATCAGATCAGATCAGATTAGTTCGAATTTCAAATTACAAATTATTTGGTTAAAACTATCAATTTGTTATTGGGAAACTAAAGTCTTCCAATTTGGTGTAAAAAAACCCCTAAACGAACACAAAGTGACAAATCGAATTTTATAATGAAGCCTATAGACACACACACACACACACATACTAGTTTGCAGCTTAGGCTTTTCATATTTAGATATACCATACTACTACTACGGATTAGTATGGTATAATAGTATGGTATTACAACTGATGTGCATTGTTCAGATCAATCAATGACAATATGATTTCACACAAAAAAAAAAAAAAAAACCCACACACACACACACATACTATAAATAAGTTGATGGGCGCAACTTATATATGAAATATGTATATAGTATAGTACTATATACATATATATATTCAAGGATCTATGCACATCTGGCCAAACACTAAAACAAATGAGATATATGATATGATATGGTCACTCTGTTCTTCATTCATTTTTATGATTTTTTTTCATTTCATTTTTGGTTTTCTCATTATGTAGGTACTACTATGTACTATTTCATATACTTACTACTTACTATTGTACTTATATATACATATATGTACTCTATAAGACACGAGACGACGACGCCGAAAAATTGCACTTTTGTATTCTTAATACTAGGTACTACAAGAATCGTAATAATAATATTAATTAATAATATTAATAATAATAATATGTAAATGTTATCATTTAGTGTTCACAAACTTGTATGTAGTTTAATAATAATAATAATATACATATATGTAATAGTATGTAAGTGTTTTTACTCCAATTATATAAGTATGTATATGATATAATATGATATATTATGATATTTTTTTATATGTAAAAAGATAAAATGATGATAAAGAAAACAAAAAAAAATTGAAAAATAAAGAAGAATAAATTCTAGATCTATAGATACATATGTTTCATGATATATATGTACTATGTATATTGTTAATAATATAGGTAATACTATATGTACTTAGGTTATACAATAGATTCAATTGTAAATGAAGAAAACAATTAGCAACCAATGACGATAATGGAGGTGGAGATGGAAATGAAGGAAATGAAGGAAATGATGATGTTATGCTTGTGTGGGTTGAAATTAAAGACCTATTGTTATGGAAAATCCTTAGGTCAGACCTTATATAAATATGTGTATATAATTAAATACCAATAACAATACCAATACAATACCAATACCAATACCAATACAATACAATACAAAACAATATTTGATATACAAAAACAAACAAAAAAAAAAACAAAAAATAAATAAAAATAAAAAAATAATTAAAAAAAAAATAAATGCAATGTACATAGACTACATAATTTGTTTATTAACCACAGATATATTTTTTAGAAAACTCCATTTTTATATGGATTTATCAAAATATATCACAAAACAGTCTGAAACCCACAAAAGAAATTAATAAGTATTGTGAAACATTTAAATCATCGCGCAAAGAATAAAAACTAATTCTAAATAAAATAAGTAACACAATATATATTGTATATATATACATACATACATATATTATATACATATGTACATACATGAAGAAAAAACACAAGAAAAAAAAAAACAAATATATACACATAAATCTTACAAAATAATTCCATATACATATAATTTTAGGGGAAAAGTTCGATAAGTTAGTGGTGCAAGTTTTTAGGCGCACCACCATGGCTGATTGTGCCTTTTTCTAGTTGCGAAAATCATAACATTTTAAAACTCAACAGAACTCAACTCACTACACCTCACCTCACCTCACAAACTCCCTATCGCTCTCTGTCTCTCTCTCTGTCTCTTATATTTATATATCTATTTCAGTTTTTCTGTATTTTTTTTTTTTGTTTTTTTTCAAACCCAATTTTTAATACTCTTTTCTGGTTATCAAAATGCAATCATATGCTATATGTCTTAAACTTCTTGATATCATAATGTATCTAGTCCATCTCTCTCTCTCTCTCCGTCTCTCTCTGTGTTATACTATATAGTAAAGTAAGTATGTATGCTGAATACTGAATTTGTGGGAATGGTCTAGATTCGATCATATAAGTACTTACTGCAGTAAAATTCACCAAGTTCAAATTGATTGATTGTTTAGAAATAAATAATATTCCATATACTCGTAGTTATGTCTGATCTGATTCCTGTTTGTAAATAGAAGAATCTCGAATTATTGTATTTGTTCCAACTAAAGTGGTCCGATTAATGAAATTTAATTTATAATTGCATTTCTTAAGAAACTCTATGATATGGTAGAAGTATCTAAATTGATTATTGTTGAAAAATCATAAGCCTGTCCAGGGATGGCTATGTTTTCAATAAATTTCCAATCATTTTATTATACTTATTATAACATAAGTACCTAATAGTGGAGAATAGTTGGACAAATTTACCATAATTGGGCAATAATTTTTACTACACCATACACACACACATACACCGGAGTGTGTCTACTACCACTACTCTGGTAAGGATACGAAAATAATAGGTACATGATGATAAGTCAATCAATAATGTTGTGTCAGAAATACAGATTTGCTGAAAAATGATATACTACAAAATGTTGAGAAACTTTCCATGCAAAAATTCAAATTTGAACTAAGTATCAACATAAGTATACCTACTACTAGTACAGTACTTAGTTATCGGATCTTGACCATTTCTCTTGGAAGATAGAGAATAGAGAATAATACTCTATAAAAAATTTTAAATTTTCTAATTCCTAAAAACCTAATAAGTAGTTTGCATTCATCAACAGCATACCTACCAGCAGTCGACGACGACCAGTCAGTCAGTCAGACAGACAGACAATCAGTTTTTAGAATTTTCTAGGAATCCTTCACTCGATTGCAAGCTTTTGATAAATTTCAACATACCATACACATATAGTAGTACTTCTTGATAAATACTTGAGAAGATGAAGATGAAGATGATGAAGAAGAATATAAGTACTAAAATACACCATATCTGACTGAACAAAATACCGATGAAGAGGAAATACAATAAATCAAAATAAATAAAAATTAAATAATTGTCAATTATAACTTAACAATATTTATCATATATAAAAAAAATACTACTAAGTAAAATATTTATACCATAGCCATAGTACGTACATACAATACAATACAATTAATATGGTTTAATGCTATACCATAGTATGTATATGAAGGATATATGGACATGATAAGTATCGTAAGGGGAGCCGATTCAGCCATGTCCGTCCATCTACCTAACTAACACTAACTCACAGTGTGTGTGGTGGTTCTAGTGTATTTTCTATGGTTTTTTCTGAAAATAAAATCTCAAATTTTGCTGCATAGAGTAATTTTTTTTTTTTTATTTTACTATATGCAGGCAGTCCTCATGATGAAATTGGGAAAATCTGTTGGATACCATTGTCTAAGAGTCAGCATACAATAAAAATTAGTTTAAGCATAAATTTCGAAATGGAAAATTAACCTACAGGTAGTTCCTATCAATCAGACCAGACCAGAACAAACCAGACCACAACAGAGCAGACCAGACCAGACCAAACGAAATGTTTTTGTTTTTGAGCAAAGATTATGTATGGTTTTATGTACAGTATTAGGTATATTATTTTCCGATCACCGTTAACAAGAACTTGAACAAGTTTTTTCATTTGTAATAAACTTAGCAATTTCTGAAATGGCAACTTAAAAATATACCTATATATGGTATATGTACATGTATATTCTTAGGAACTAGTTAAAAGCAAATAAACTGTTTTTTTTTTTTTTTTTTTTTTTGATAATTTTTCACTGACTTATCGAACCTTTGTAACACAAAACAAAAAAAAACAAACAAATTTAGTGAAGATACATAAAATACTATAAGTACTTTTTACACATTTATAGGAACATAAATACAATATGTAAATATTTGCATACATATCGATCGAACCGGACATAAAGTTCACAGAGTTTTTGAAGAAGAAACATCACATCAATTGTTTTTATATCGGTTATGAAGTGAATGATATATCAACATTAGTACTTTTGAAGTTTGTAACAGCAGGTATCAAATAACGATAAGCACAACGAATACTACTAGAGTGAGAAGTTAGACATGTCCTGCATACCTTACCACACATAGTAGGTATAACATGCATAATATCGAATCGAAGGAATTGCTAAAATTGAAATTGATTATACGTGTGCTTACATAACATATGTATGTGGTCTATTACAAGGCACGACAAAGAATTCAACTTTCCAACAAACGACTGATAATTTAAGACTAATGCAATCCATTGATCAAATGATGATACAATAGGTAAAATTAATAATGATTAATATATGTAGGTATGTAGTATAACACCTAAGACGACCCGTCATACCAGGGGTGGCGGTTCATCGCTCTCATCAGGACTCAAATCTTTTCACATATGTGTGACTCTACTCTACTCATCGGAAATCATATACTATTCTATATAGTAAAAGACATGACATGACCACTTGCCATTATTTTTTGTATATACTTTAGTCCCGATTCCATTTTTTTTTTTAATTAAATTTCATAAAATATTTTAGAATATGCCACACATGATGAAGTCTTTGCATTTACAATTAAATACATTTTACAAAAGTGCTAATACTTAGGACAATTTAAGAACAACTATATACTAATGCGATTATATATAGAAATACATACCTATATATATTATATAGATTTAGCAAGATTAATACTCAATATTTGCATTTAGGATCATTTAACAATTTTTCTAATATAAAATCTAAAACTAAAAAAGAGTTGGAATTGAAATTGGGTATTGGGATTGGGAAATTTGTAGAACTATCAAATGAAATGCTTTGAATTGAAATTGAATTTGAATGTCAATCAATTAAGTAGGTACAATAGTAATATGTTAGTAGGGTTCATTAACCAACTGTCTTTTAATGAGATATTTTTAAACTTTCTACACATGTATATACGATAGAAGTCATAATTTTAACCTATTTTAATATACAGATTCAGATTTGTATAAATACCATAGATATTGGACAGAGAGAAAGAAATTGCCAGATTGATGCGCCTTGAGATGATGTATTGTACTTTTGATACACAATGTACAATTGTATAGTGTTGAAGGATTAGGATATGTGAAACAATTGTCCAAAGGAAGGTGTGCTTGTACCTACTGTTAAGCTATCATAATAATAATAAATACTATAAATTATTGTATTATGGGAGGGACTAAGTGTACAATATTTTCTGTAAAGTTTTAAGTGGATAGATGATAGGTGGAGATGTTTGATGTGTTGGTTTCTGTAAATGTGCACTTACAGTAATCACACTTTGGTATGTACATACTACATACTTATCTGTGTCATCATCGAATCAACTTGTCCAGTTCAGTGCCAAATGGATATTTCTGAATAATATTTAGATTTTTGCTTTGTACCTATGTATGTACCTTATCAGGACTTGTATGATTCCTTTATCCAATTTAATACATGATGCATACATAGATACATATGTATGTGAAATATAAACTTGCATGTCCATTTTCTCAATATTTTTAGATCTCTAAATCAATCAATCTTCTGTAATTCTTTTTATTCTTAGAGGCAAAGATCTTAAACATTCGCTATCTCACTCACTCACTCACTCACTTATTTGTATTTACTATACGAGTATTCTGTACATCATATAAACTGATCTTTCAAATACTTAATGATTTTGCCAAAAAGTGTTAAATGAATCTAAATGCAAAATGAATATGTATAAGTAAGTAAAAAGCTTTTGTATAGATACTAGATAGACAATTAGATATACCTATAGATAAAGATTCATTAATGGATTGAAAAGATATTGAATGTATAAGATAACATGTATAAGAAAAATGGATTAATAGCTTATATAGGATTAATGATAAATAAATAAATGCATAAGATTAATAGATAGATAGATAGATAGATATACACTAGATAGGAAGAAAGATAATTATTTAGATAGATAGTTAGTTAGATAGAAAGAAAGATAAATAGTTAGATAGATAGGTAGATACAAAGAAAATTAGTTAGATAGAATGATAAATAGTTAGATAGATAGATAGATAGATAGATAAAATGAAAGGATAATAAGATAAAGGATAAGTAGATAAACAGGTGCATAGATAAATAGACAAATAAACGATGGTCGAAACAGGAATGATGAGAAAAAACAAAAATTACAATATACTGTAAATGTTGGAATATTATACAAAATATGGTTAAGATTAAAAAACAAAACCAGATAGCTTGGTTGAATAGCTTAAATAGGATTAATAATAGAATAGAAAATAGGTTAGAAAGAACTTTTGTGAAGTGTATTTAATATTTGATACCTATAATCAAAGTGCTACAATGGGGAGCCAGCCATTTGTTACCATAGTATGGGAATTCATAAACGGCGGCAAAAAATGAAGCCTACAATGTTAAATGTTAAGAGAATATCCGAAAACCCAAACAAACTAAGGGTCTTTTCTGTTTTTTTTTTTTTTTTTTTTTTGGGATGTTGATGCTGGAAAAATACTGTGATTGAATGTTCAGGGGGGGACAGGGCATAATATGTGAAAAGCATACTACCTTCCTATTGAGATGAAAAACCAAAATTATAACAATTCAATCAATTGATCATTGTCTACATTTATGATGATAGATGTGTGTGTATATGTTACTGAAGATCGATCATACGATTTCATTGAGTTGATTTTGATTTGTTTGGAGAAACATAACTAACACACGTTCAATCGTTCAGTTTAGCATTCATTCTAAGTAGTAATTTTGACTTGTCTCCAAAAGTTGTTGTTGTCTAAGAATACAACGAAATATTATCAGTATCAGTAGCGAGCGGTATGATGATGATGACTTGTCCTGTTACAGTTTTCCAAAGCTAAAGTTGGTATATTATTCACATCATCCAACAAAGGTAAAAAAAAGAACCAAAACAAAATAATAAAAAAAAAAAATGAACAAAAAAGATTTTACGAAGTTTATTATTATTATTATTATATTATATTATATATACATACTATTATATACTTACAGACAAACAAACAAACAAACAAACAGACAGACAGATAGACATATTAAAGATATTTAAGAGAAGAAGCATAAGCAATATTGAACTAAGGAATACTTTGAATAAATTACAAACATTCAGAAATTTGTTCCTGAAGCAAATTTTACAATAATATATAGAAAAAAATAAAAAAAAAAAAACAAAAAAAAACCAACAAAACAATTATAAAATTAAGTGATTAAGCAAATAAGAGAAATGAGAGAAGACGACAAGTAACAAAAGCCTTTTTATTGAACAAAATAATAATTAATATTAATATTAAAATAAAAATATATAAAAAATTCTATGAATTGCAATAAATATTCTAAACAAAAGCAATGTCTTAATTATATAGGAAAAAACAAAAACAAAAAAAAAAATGTTAATCAATTGTAAAAACAAAAAATGAATAAGAGAAATGTAAATTTTTAAATATCCTAGAATAAAGCGAATTTAGAAAGGGTTGTTTTTTATATTGTAATACTCATATACAATACAATTTTGTATATCTACAAAACCAGATAAATATAAATAAATAAATAAATAAAATAAAATAAATAAATAATAAATTAAAAAAATATATAAAAAATGAATAAAATAAAATTATAAAAAAGTAGTTAAATCATATACCAAGGAAATTGCCATTAGGTTAAATTATTATACTATAATTAAATAAATAATTATAAAAATTAAATTAAATTAAATGAAACTAATATCTAAGTTCATCATGATTCATATGAGAAAATATTCAAATTAAATTCAATTAAATTACAACAAATCAGTTATTATTGTACTTACTTGGTATACATCATACAGCATACATCATGCAACATGCTACATTCACATACATTACATGCATATGAATGTACAATAATTACAAGTGCATGTAGTACTTACATATTTTACAGTACAATTTACACACAGGTGAATTCAAAATCAAAATCACCATAGTAGTATGAACAAGATTCATCATCATTAATAATGTAATATACTTACAAGAACATGAACATGATAAATGAAAAATAGCATACATACATACATACATACATACATCTTACATAATACATCATAATTAGGTAATACTATATATATATTAAAAAAGAAAAAAAAAAACAAAAAAAAAAAAAAAACAAAGGAAACAATTAAAAACAAATAAAAGATTTTTACCTACTTTTCAAAAGGTACGACCAAGAAACCGGAGCAATAAATTGGACAACGAAAATACAGATACATACATACAAACAAACATTAAACATTACATACATTATTACATACATACATAATTACATAGTTTCATAGTTTATTTCAATGACTTCAAAAAAAAAAAAAAAAAAAAAAAATTAAATGATCAAAAAAAACTTGTTTGAATTACATTGAATTTTTTTTTTTTTTTTCAATTTAATTTATACATCTTATAAATGTTAGTTGTTTTAAATCTAATAAAATGTTTTTGAAAATTCTTAAAACAATGTGTTTATTTTTATTAACTTTACCTAGATCTAGACCTCGATCTTCCAAAGATCCTAGTAGACCGACCTACTAGAATGAACGATTCACCGGACCAACAGTCTCATGAGGAGGTGCTTACGTACTTAAACCACCCCCAGACTACACTGGCTCTTTTATCAAGCCTGGCAGTACCACCAATTACTTCGCCACAGAGAGCTAGGTTACACCACACTTCTGTTTATTTCCTCATCTCTGCGGATCTGTTGCATTATTGCAACGATTAACCTGCAAGCCTTATTCCAGGAGAATGCAGTCAAAAAACCATACTTAACTGGCCTTTCAGTTTGCAATAGATTTAGGCTAATTCATTATCAATAATTTGAACATCAATATCTGGGAATTGTTCTTCATCGATAAGTTCTAACAATCTCCTGTATATCGGCTTGTATCAATTGCTATGACATCAGGTTTTTTGTTTCTAATCAAATCTTTAAGTTTACGTAGATTACGATTGGAAATCTTACGTTTCAAAAGTTGTACCTAAATAATCCGAAATATCACCTTCAACTATTGTTATAGCACAAAATGCTGATTTAATATCTAGTTTATAGGCAAGACCCAATGATGGTATTTATGAAAATTTTAATTGCATATTTTTAGGCTTTGAAATCAACACAATTTCAATTTCTCTCGACTTCTGTGACACACCTGAATATCTTCACAAAAAGAAATTTCAATAAGCTTTTAGTCGTCGACCATTTGTAATTTAATAAATTTATCATCAATTTAACTATTAACTGGTTACTTTAATAAATATGTATTTCATTGAATAACATGGATGATTCTCATTAATTTCAACTAAGCCATTTGGTGTAAACTCTCCACCTACCTCTGACGTGATTAACTCTCTGATGAGCACAAACTGGGCACAATCCATGCATGGTGGCGAGCATTTTCCAACAGGTTTGTACAGTACAGGCAATGCGGTTCATCTACATGTTTGAATTTGTGCAGGCACTCCCGGAAACAGCCATGTCCTGTGAGGAACTACTCGAGATGGTAATTTACTGATAATGGTTATTAACTTGAACGTCCTACGCCCCTTTGTTGAGCTTTGCCAACGCTTCTGCCAGAAGTCAACTATTGTGATTCCCTGATCATGTGTGGCAGGCTTTGACCGACTCATAGCATATATTGCCCCCAGGTCTTTCACGTCTATGTCCACCGGTTTACAGTTTACAATAATGCTTATTGCGTCATCTGAAACCGTTCGAAACGTACAACATATCCTTTTCAATTCGAGTCGCTCCTTTTGTATATGACTTGTGTTTGGTTGCACAGGACCACACAGCTGGTGCAGCTCACGCACTGATTGTTTGGGCCCTCCAACAACTTTGCCATATATGCTCACATCAATGAAGAAGAGCAGAGTTACTATTACTTTAACCATATTAAATTTCAAACCAATTCATTGGTCATTACTTTTTATTCAACAGCCAGTTCACAAGATTTAACACTATGTATGCAAATTTGTTGGACTTAGGTACAAGATTGACTGTCTGAAGTTATGCCAATTATTTTTTTTTTTTAACTTTAATCTGTATTTATTGAATCTTCTCTTTCCTTAGAGACTAACAATAAGTAGGTACTAAAATCTTAATCCAATTTCTGAGTTTTTACTTTAGCTCCAGTTGAAGGGTATGTATGTACTGAGTGCCCTTAAAATTGATGTTGGGCTGGAAGGTCATTTCTTCTAAGTCACGTCCGTGATCTTTGACGAGTGGATTCCGATGCGTGTTTAGTTTCTCAGAATATATAAGTTTTATATGGCTTTTTCATTTTTTACTGTTGGTATATTAAGATCTATATGTAGTCGCTTGTTTTTAAAATACCAGAAGGCTCCAGTTATTAATAGTTCTAGTCCCATTAGCATTTTGGGAATTAATTTGCTTTTGTTGTTGTCGCAAAAGTGAAATATTCAACCATCGCCTAAGAGTATACTACCAAAATTTACAGATTTAAACCATTTCAATATGTCAACTGCCTTACCACATCGCACTGCATTATCAGCCGGCCACACAAAAAATGTCATAGACAACAGAAAGCAGTGTGGCAGTGATACACTGTTTTGATTATATGAAAAAAATTATAGGAACTCCAACTTTCCCGCTGAAAATTCGAAAATTGTATTATATGTTATTGTAGCGGCAATAGATGGCGCCCTTTGGATACAGAACCCTAAAAATGAACAATATCAATCCGTAATTTGTTTTTTATTTTTGAATGGAAAAACATGTGTAGAAATTAAAGCGAAGTTAGATGCTGTCTATGGGTACCCTTCAATATCTAGTATGAATTAAAACGTGGTCGTACATCTGTTTTTCAATCAATGTTGAAGCAGTGTTTCTACCTCTTTAAGCCAAATTCTTAGCAATTTTTGCGTTGAGTTGTCACCGTTTATGAAACCTGGATTCATGCTATACACCAGAGACCAAGTTATAAACATAAGAATGAATTTTTTGTGGTGAATGTGATCCGAAGGAGGCAATTAGTCGGAAAAGTCATGACCACGATTTTTTGGGATTCCAAGGGAATAATCCTCATTTTTGTAAAAAGGAAGAAAAATCATGGGGCAGTACTACAATGAATTATTGGACCGATTCGATACAAAATTGAAGGAGACTCGGTTACCGATTGCCTAAGAAAAAAATGCTGTTTCACCATGATAACGAAACAGTATATTCATCAAAAATTGTCGAGGACAAATTGCATGAACTGCACCTCAAATTGCTGCCATATCCATCGAACTTGCCGAACTTGGACTGAAAACGTGGCGAGACAGAAGCGTATTTTGAAGAGTTTGACAAAGAACTGGCTGAGTTTGACAAAGAACTGGCAGAGTTTAACAAACGTTGGCAAAAGTGTATTTTACTAAAAGGAGATTACGTTGAAAAATAAAAGAAAAAACAATTGTGAAAAACTTGCCTCTTCATTTCTAACACGGATACTCATTGATCCATCCTTGTACATAATAATTTCTGTTTACAGAATGGTATGAAAATATCAAAAAGTAAACCTTATTATGTAGGTATATATTAAATAGCCATATGAGGTCACATTATTGGATCGATGGACCAGTCATTAAAATGTCAATCAATCAGTCCGCTAAAAGGAAGCTCATCTCGAACAGTCTATACGTAAACTTCGCATTATATTACACAATACTTGAATATATTAACGACTGACAGTCATACATACCTATATTAATGTACACCGTTTGACAGTATCAATCGAAATTCTATTCTATTTGGAACTCGCTGCGTTTTAAGGACTGTTAAGTGACTATTTTTTTGTCAAATTGAACATGGTGAACACGAAAATGTAAACGTTATTCTTGTAACACGTACAAGAACAATGTACAATGCAAATGTAATAAACAGTGACATAATTTACTCGAAAAATTAAAAAAGTAAAGCATACTTTTAGGGATAACAGTTTTTTAACTGTTTTTAACGTGAAAACGTTTATAATACTTCATACTAATGTTTAAAAATAAATTATGTTATGTAACACAGCGTTACACTCAAACGCTTTTGGTATCATCATAAATTTTAATACGTCTTGTTACTCAAAGATTGTAGTGCCAATTAGTGTATATATTCTGCAAATAGACGAGTTTCTGTTGTCTATTAAAGAGATTATGCTATTATACGCTTACGCCATCAAGGGGTGATGGGGGGTCGAAAATGATGAAAAGCTGAAAGTCGTTGGTAAGAGCATCACATGAGAACGACTCGACCGATTTGGCAGGTAAAAAATATTCCCTTAGGAATAACATTTGTATATATTACAATGGTTTATGTTTCAAGCAAAGATTTGTAATCACACGATCTTGGTGGCCAATTAATGGGATCATTACGTGAAATTATTAGTTCATTAAAAGTTTCTTGGAGTAAATCAATTGTAGTGTGCGCTGTGTGGCATGTGGCTCCATACTGTTCGAACCTCATGTCAGCCATATTAATGCTAGTTAATTGAGGTACGAAAAAACGTCTAATCATGTCTCTGTATCGTTCACCGTTGACAATAACATTCTGGTCATCATCGTTTTTGAAGACATATGGAACAAACACTCCGCCGGCCCATAAATGTTACCAAACAGTAATTTTATGTGGATGTTTCGACAAAAGCTTATGGATTATCTTCACTCCAAATGTGACAATTTTGCTTATTTACGTACCCATTCAACCAAAAATAAGCTTCGCTGAACAAAACTTTGTATGGAAAATCAAGATCAATATCAATTTGTGTGTACAAGTTGAATTTTAAAAGCTTTTATGCCAAGATCCTTTCGTAAAATCTTCCATCAAATTTGCTGAGAACGGCGATGAATTGATTGATTTGGGTCTTCTTCAATGCTTTGCTGTACAGCGACTACAGCTTGTTCGGCGTCTTACGGGATACTCATTATCAAACAGAGTAAACGTGGTGCAAAAACGATCCAGTTATACGAATAAGCCGCTCTGATGGACGTTTATGATTACCATAAAATGGACGAAGTGCACGATAAGTTTGACGAACAGAACCATTATTTTGATAACAAATTTTCAACAATTTGCAAGCGTTGCTCTGGTGTAAGTCTATCCATAAAGAAATGCCAAACCAAACTAAACAAAAAGCAACTATCAGCTGTTAAATCGGTTGTCAAATAAAGCAGTGTTGCTAGCTCAAAGTTGTGAAGCTCTAAAAAAACACCCTTTACTTATGTACATATATTGATTTTTATATAACCTGCCGAAGGTTCACTTGAGACCCCACTAATATACTTATGTCATAATAGTATAGGATACATACATATAGGTATAGAGTGGCATGATCAAGGAGAAATGTCTAATATCAATCATATTTGTTCTTACTTTTATCTATGGTTTTCAGTTGAAATTGTTTACATGGTATTCTTCATGGGTCTATAGACATATGCAAATCATTTGTGGCAACTGTCGTGAGCGGACCGCAAGAAGACATATCCACCACCAACATATACATATGTACAATAATTCAGACTTCATTTCTACCATTTGTTGCCTGTTCATGTTGGCTGGTTTGCCCATTTGTTTGTCATTTCAAGTAGTTTTTAGTTCATATCCTGCTGATATATCAAAGTTTGAAACTAATGTGAAGTGTGTGTGTGTATAAGTTTAAGTAAGACAAAAATTGTTTTTTTTTTTATTATTTTTAATTATTCTATTGCTTTATTATATGACGAACGGCAAATAACAGAAAAGATTAGTAAATTACAAATAACAGTGTTGGCTAATCTTTGTATATTTTTACAGCGTGTGACACTTGTCAGATGAAAATGTCAGATGTGAATAAGTACTCTAATCGTGTAGTATTATCGTTTAACGACTACCTAATTTTTTCTTCAGAATTATTTCCCAAAACCTAACCTAAAATTGCTTTCGCTAACTATTGAATTTGTTATAAGCACTCTTTTAAAAATACACATCTTGTAGTTTTTTCTTTGTAATTAAATAAATTCATTTTGGAATGAACATTAAGTGAGATTATTCAATAAAAAAAGAAACGAAGCATTGGAAAAAAGTTAAGTTGTTGTTGTTGTTGTTGATAGCTTAAGGGTGACCGTATTTCATGATAAAATGTGAAAAAGAGCTGCCACCCTGTCGTTAATTTGTAATTTATGATGAAGTGGTCTATGTTCCATTCCATTATGTTTCAATAAACAGTGTCGTTGCTTACTGTTGACTGTCATCACTAATTCTCAACGCAGGCGTCTTTTTTGTGCGGTTTAGATTTTGTGTGGTGTGTAGTTTATTTTGGCTTTCCATTTTTTTTATTGATAATGGAAAGTTCTATTACACAAGAAACTACCGGAAATCCAGCTAAAATACAGAAAACAATGACTGGGAACAAAGCAGTCAGTAAAACTAACTACGCAGCTAAAAATCAAGACTCTGAAAAGGGTCCCGCGGAAAAAAAATCGCGTTTCTGTAATAGTGTTCAAAACGGGTCAAATCTTGGCTCTAAAGACAATTTTGCCGGTTTTGGTGACCGCAATCGTGGCAGTGGCGGCGCCGGCAGCGGTGGAAACTTTCAAAACAATGTAAGTACATTAGTATTATTTTGAGATTAGTAAAAATATCGTAATCCCTTCACTTCATACTTTCTTCTAATTTCTGTGCTTGTGTGTTTGTGTGTGTGTGAAACACAAACATGTTCGCGTTTGTAAAAAATTCTGGCGGCTTGGGTAGTTCATAAAAAAGAAAAAAAAAAAAAAAAAATGCGTGCCTTCTTCATTTTAAGAAATTTAGGTTGTGTTTTTGCTTGTTGGTTTTCTTGTTGTCTTCAATTCCTATTGTGATTTTAATGGGTTTGGCGTTTTTTTTTTTTTTACAAACAAATTGTGTCGGCTTTAAATCCTGTATAATGGTGGTGGTGGTGGTAGTAGTTGGCAAGGGATGGGAGGGAGATGCCGGGGTTACTCTCACATCTGGAGAGACTGTGATTCGATTGATCATTTAATGATATTAAAGGTTATTTTGTGCATGACGAATGCATTGGCGCATTGGCTGCTTTTAATAATCTCGTAAAGGACAAACATCATCATGTTTTGTTTGTTTGTTGTACCCACTCCACTTAATTCTGCATACAAACACTTCAGACCGGAAATATAACAATTTTTTCATTATATATGTGGTATAGTAAACACCGAAATACAACTTCCGTTGATCATTTACTGTTTCGGTTTTCAGTTACTAGCCCACGCGGTTTTTGTAGGCGCCTCTGGTGTATTTTGTTTATAATTTCTGTCTAATACTTTATTTGGGTTATGTTCCAGCGACGCTCAAGTGACTTACTCCTTTTTTAGATTTTTAAATTCAGCGCTTTACGGGAAAATATGTGTGTATGTATGTACTTATGAATATTAAATGAATCACTATACGACGTACTACCCTTCTACATGCATATGTACAAACAAGCATACATAATTAGAGGCTTCCTTTTATCTACCAATGGCTTTATTATTGTATTCTTCGATAGCATCTTTGAAATTTAGCATTATGCAATATTTATTTGCTAACTAACTCTCAATTATCATATCACCACCTCATCACATACTATTGACATTGCTATCGTCGCCATCATAGTATTTATTGAAGTTCATAACAGTACTACAAGTACGTACAACATCTAGAAAGATCTGGAATCTTTATGTGTTGTTTGTTTTAATTAAAAGTGTTTAATGTGTGTTTGTTGGTGTATTTTTTTTTCTGAAATTATCCAGGACAATTTGGGAAATGATGTGAATAAAGGAAATGCCGAAAAGAATAAGGTTGATGGAAAAATGAATCAGCAACAACAACAACAACAATTCCATAATAATCGTAATCGTGGTGGAGGTGGAAATCGCGATCGTAATCGCGGGGGACGTGGTCCAGGCGGCCAAGGAGGACATAATTCATCTTCCAATAATTTCAATAACAATGCCCGAGGTGATGAGTTTTTTATACAACAAAAGCTAAGACTTTTAACAGGTCCTACACATGAGCTTCCACCGATCGAAATTGCACAAGAGACTAAATTCTCCGGACGTAATCGTCTCTATATTGGTAATCTTACAAACGATGTTGTCGAAGAAGAACTACGTGAATTATTTAAACCTCACGGTGAAGTAGGTGAAGTATTTTTGAACACTGAGAAAAATTTCGCTTTTCTCAAAGTGGATTTCCATGCAAATGCTGAGAAAGCTAAACGTGCATTAGATGGACTCACACGCAAAGGTAGACAATTACGTGTACGTTTCGCACCAAATGCAACAATTCTAAGAGTATCAAATCTTACGTCTTACGTAACAAATGAATTATTGTACAAATCATTTGAAATTTTTGGACCATTGGAACGGGCAATAATCACAGTCGATGATCGTGGCAAACATACTGGCGAGGGCATTATTGAGTTTGTCAAGAAATCATCATCAAATGCTTGCCTACGCATTTGTAATGAGAAGTGTTTCTTTTTAACTGCATCTTTGCGCCCATGCCTAGTGCAACCGTTTGATATAAACGATGACAATGATGGACTGCCGGAGAAATCATTAAACAAAAAAACACAAGAGTTTAATTACGAACGAAGTGTTGGACCTCGCTTTGCAGAGCCTGGCTCATTTGAACATGAGTATGGCACCAGGTGGAAGCAATTGGATGAACTTTTTAAGAGCAAACAAGAAGCTCTTAAACGTGAAATGAAACTGGAAGAACAAAAGCTGGAGGCACAAATGGAATATGCCCGTTATGAACATGAAACCGAGCTCTTGAGGCAAGGTAAGATCGATACGATATATCCATTCATATTCCATCCAATCTGAATGAATCTTGTTTAAACAAAATGATTCATTTTCATATGTTTTCATGTTTCGATTAATGTTTTTTTAATTGTGTTGTTTTATGTTTGTTTAGAACTAAGAAAACGTGAATCAGACAATGAACGCAAGAAGATGGAATGGGAACTTAAAGAGAAACAAGCTGAAGAAATGCAAAGACGCGAGGAAGAAAACATGCGTCGTCAACAAAACGATATGCAATCTCGCATGAATCGACAAGAGGATGAAATGCGTCGTCGTCAACAGGAAAATACTCTGTTTATGCAAGCACAGCAATTGAATTCATTGCTTGATCAGCAAGAATGTGGTAATCCCCTGTTCGATGGTAGTTTCATGGGAAATAATTCGCCATTTGATAATGTTCGGGGTAAGTGAATTGACTACATACATATACTATCCTTTCAAATTAAACTAATCTTTAAAATACACAATTTTCAGGTTTCAACAATAATGCTCAAGCTTCCGGAAATAATAATAGAGGAGGAGGAGGAGGAGTTAATCAGGTATTTAATATAATATATGGTATTATATTCTAACTTGTAATACAAGAACAAAAAAAAAACAAAAGATTTAGCCATACTAACGAGAATTGAAGATATTCTTTAATATTATGATGATCATGTATCAACTTTAACATTCATTTCCATTATTGAGTCAATAATGAATCATTTACATATACCTATATAATGTTGATTTGAGAAAAAAGATGCTAAGAAACCCTGTAATACGAGAATCAAAATCCATAATTATGCCTAAATTAAAAAAGTAATTTGGAGTGCAAATAAGTAAGTCATAAATGTTTGACTCAATTGCATCACCCCAGTGATGCTAAAGTTAGATTACCTCATAGTAGATCACTACGAGCTGATGCACCCACCAGATGCACAGCATTAGCTTCTTTTCATGAACATTCGGTGCTGCCATTAAAGTTAATGCAATTTTCTTGTTTGTGCCATGAGATGGCTTAAAATCGTTGTTGCATAACTTGCAATATTCAAGCGATTACCGCTTGAGTTTGGCATGATTCTTAGTCCAATAACGCCTTTTATTCAGCGTCTTCAAACATTACTGGCCTCCCTTCGCCTTATTTGTCGCTGGTGTCAAAATTGACACTTTTAAAATGCCCGGAACAAGTACTCACTTATTTTTATTGATAGAGCATGCTCCTCCCATATGCTTCACACATCAAACGATGTTCATCAGCTGCACTTTTCTTCAAAGTGAAACAAAAAAGCAGCGCATCCAGCTTTAAGTGCTTTGTTCGCACAAAGATAGTTTCTTGTTTACACTTTAGCGAAATGAAGTCAAAACTTGTAACAAATTGTTCAAACAGCGTTGCATGCAAAACCACACTATCCAGTACCGCGTTATAGGCTGTTTGACTGTACATACCATAGATCATTTGTTATATTGACACTAGAAAAATACCCTGGCAGACATTGTCCTGTTGGCGCTGTTGTCGGATATTTTATGTACTTAACATGCGTCAGTCACATGCATATGTCTTTGGCCAATATGAATAGATTAGATGGTTTACCCATAAGTGAGCCAGCAATGTATAATTGACCATGGGAGAAACATCATGATTCAATGTTTGGACGTGTTAAAGAGTATCGAATTAACTGTTTCACCAGACTGGAGCCGGCTCGTAATCGACAATTCCCTTCCAATCACACCAAACACTCAAAATAATCTTGTTTGCCGTCAACCCAGGCTTTGAAGTCGTTTGTATATGGGTCATCGGTCTTTGACTATAATCATTTGCATTATTTATTCTCGTATTTAATCAATTTTTCATCGCTCTTTATGATTCGCTTTAAAAATGGTTCAATTTCGTTGAGTTTCAGCAGCGTTTTACTGATGGTAATAAATGGTCAATCAAATTTCATGTGTTATTTAAACATTGAGCTCTTTTTAGATGATTCTAAACTGTCATGCGGTTCATGTTTAGTCCCTTCGCTATTTCCTGACAGCTTGCGTGTCAGTTTTGGTCCACTAGTTTCAAAATTTCATCATCTTTTCCAGTGACTGGCCAACCAGAACGAGGAGTGTATCTTTGACATTGAAATTTCCGGAACGGAATCGAGTAAATCACTCCTGAGTCCGGCGTTCACTCACAGCATCCTCAGCGTAATTCGCACAAATGTTATGCCTTTTTTTTTAACCGACATTCTAGGTGAACCAAATTTGATGATCCTTTTTTTATTTGCTTGTCATGTTGTCCCATATAAACTTGATCAAAATCTGACTAATAGTTTTTGAATTATTCTTAATAATACGCGCTCCATTTGCGCAACTTGAAGTCGGTTTTTTAATTTGTTACAATATGTTCTTTATAGTAAAAAGGCATTACATATCATATTTCTTCAGATATTTTACTCATTTTCAAATCAATATAACTTTTTACACGACCGACGAATTACATACAGAACTGTCATCACAATGTAGCCTGAAATTTCACCTTTAGACACAATCGGATTAGGGTTGCATAATACTATTTAAAATATTAACAGTGAACTGAGTTGTTTTAGTCAACATTTTGTTAGTTACATATAATCATTCTGGGTGCTTGGTCACTCCGGTATCCAAGGAAATGAGATGGTGGATGAGTGTGCTAGGAAAGGCTCGGCACTGTCTATGTCTCAAGAAGTTGCCGATATTTACATATCTTTAAAAGATATACTCTCATGGCTGGAAGTGAAGACCAGAGGCCTAGCAGGCAGGACACTCTGACCTTGCTATCAATCAAAGAGAACCTTCGAGCTTCTACACTTCAATAAGAAAAGGGTTCGCCCGTTGACAGGAGTTATGGCTCAGGCTGATGGCCCATAGGATGCAGGTTTCACATCTAGAATTTTTGTCGTAGCTGTGAAGAAGAGGAGGAACGGGAAACCATCTAACACCACCTCCTCTGTGATTGCCCTGCCCTTCTTAGTAGACAAACCCGATTTCTCGGGAAACCGTTCTTCGAAGAGTTGGGTAGTTTGGTAAAATGTCCTTTGGGGGCCCTGCCTTTGTTCGTGGACTCCTTAGGTTGGTTTTAGAGAGAGAATGTAATCTCTGAGACCAACCTTGGACTAACCCCTCATAATGCCCATACCTTTTCACGTTAAATCAAGCATCACAATGGGCTTTAAGGCTTCTGGGTGAACTCGCGATCGACCTGTGCATACCCATAACCTAAGCTAAACTAGCTACAATCATCAAATATTATTATCACCATCATCATTTCTATGTGTTAATTATACTTATAATTTTTTTCTATCTCTCTCTCTCTTTCTATATATCTCTTTCTCTCTCTTCATGTGTGAATAAAAATATTGTAATTTTTTTTTTTTATCTCCTATAGGAACAAGCAGCATTTGATTTCGGGAATAACAAGGGTCTCAATAAAATGGGACAACGTGGCGGCGGTGGTGGCGGCGGTGGCGGCGGCGGTGGAGGTGGTGGTGGAAATAATGGAGCTGGAAATAATACTGGAAAAATCAACAATCCATGGGATCGGCAACGACGTTTTTAAGAGATCATTTTTACTATTAATTAACAAGTAACTTATTTTTTATGATATTCTCTCCCATTCACAAAACTTAACAAAATCAAATAAAAACTAATGCGACAGCTTTTTTTTTTTTATATAAAAAAAAAACCAAAATCCTAAAAGTACAATTATTTTAACATTCACACAACACATATTTTTCGATATGATGAAATGAGCTGAGCTAAGCATTCAAGTTCGTTCTCTGTATAAGGAATATTGTCCATAGATAAACTTGATTTGATTTGATTTGTTTGTCGATTGATTAAAACATGGTTCCAAGTTAAAGTAAAAAAGTAAATTTTCAAAAATTTTGGAGAAATTATAAGAAATTATATAGAAAATTTGAAAACATTGTTTGGAGAAATAACATAATAAATAATATGTAGAGAATATTATATAAACTGAGGCGCAGAGATGTTCGATCATATATCTCTTTATCGATTTAAATCGATCTCATAAGAATGAAGTGTGTTAATAATTAAAAGAAATTCAAAAGTACTTCATAAAAATATACCAATACAAAACAAAAAGATAAAGAAAACAATTTTGCACCAAACCTACACCTATTCAAGTTCTTATTTTATTAAGTTAACTAAAAAAGAAGATTATCTTGGGCTGATTCATCCGGAGGAGAACCCAATATTCCATCGCGGGTTTTTTTTTTTGTTTTGTTTTGTTTTTTTTTAGTAATATGAATTAAACATTGATTGTCATTTTGTCATTCACACAGTCGTCGAGCGCGCGCTCTAATGGTAGAACTACAACACTACAACAAAATAATAATCAACTGTTTTTTTCAACTCTCATTGATCGAACACATAAGTGAAGTAGAGTAGACTCGAATCAATAAGATTATTTCTAATTAGTTTAGCAACGTCAAACATTGTACAGAAGTGTTTCAGATGTGAATGACTGACAGTCTGTCTGTCTGCCTGCCTGCCTTTCTGACTGACTGTGTGATGATGATGATGACATACTATGTAATTATCCAAATTCTTCCACCACGAGATGTTTTCCAAACTCAAATTCTCCTACAGAAAAACTTACAAATACAAAATCACTCACATTAATTGAAAACGAAGCAGGCAGCAGACTGGGCGATTTCTTTTTAAACAATTCATTAACAGACCTATCTATCTATCTACAAGGCTTGTTCAAATATATCGCGAATTTTGAATTTAATTATTAATTATGTTGGTATTCATGTATGTCCCCAAAACACGTCCAAGCAAAACAGCTGTCAAAAATTAACTAAACATTGAAAATGACTGACCTTGTCAGCATAAGTGGGGGTACCATAAGTACCTACCAATATAATGCCGATTCGGCTGATTCTTAAACTGAGGTACTAGTTTGCGGCCATGGCTAAATCAAGTCGTCTCTTCGAGCTGATCACAAATATATGTATATACTTTATGTGGTCTGCCATGTCTCCTTGTATGTGTTGCAAACTTCATGACACACATATAATACCTACTATTCACTCTCGTGAAGAGTATAATTAACTAAACATTCAAAATGACCGACCGACCTTGTCAGCATTAGTGGGGGTACCATGAGTACCAACATAATGCCACATAAAAATCAAAAATCGGATATACGTAGCCCGCTTATATTCAAAATTCGCTATACTTTTTGAACCAGCCTGGTATTTATCTATCTATCTTAACTTTTGTATTGATTAAAAACCATATATGTACTACTTAGATTCACTTGATCCCCAACAACTGTACTATGACTACTAAACTACTACTACTTTTTTTTTTTTGTAGTTACCATACATAGCATATAATGTGGGCGTGGGCGTGGGTTGATTAAATCATCATCCATCAATTTTTTACTTAATATATTTTCTTGAATATTTTTTTTTTTTATTATTTATTTACGTTTCTTTAAATTGAATATATACATACAAACAACATACATACATACATTTTTGATATACATAATAAATGATATGATATAATATAATAAAATTAATTCAAATTATAATCATCATCATCACCATCATAATAATGATAAAGATTTAATTAAAAAAAAGTTAAGAGCAATGAAAAAATGTGTAAAAAAATATAAGAATTTATCATAAAATTAAAAAAAATATATACAAAAATAACAAACAATACAACCCCATCGTCAGAGAAAGAAACCAACCAACCAACCAACCAACCAGCAAACCAAACAATTCAATTGATCATACACATACTAGAGAGAAGTGCAGTTCTTTACAAAAAACATAAAGGGTGTTTTTTGTTTTAGAGGTGTACAACTTTAAATTGAAATAAAACACTGTTTAATGGTGTTAATTGCCATGCATTTGGCTTTATTCGAAATATAATCCTTTGACATTTTTATTTGAATATGATTTCCGGAATATGGCCACGTCAGCTGGCTCGGAGGAACTCCAATTATCGATCGCTTGATGGAGGCATCAATCTTCTGTCTCTTATCGGCATAGACCAGACAGAGACTTCACATTAGTCCCAGCGTTGGAGGCCGTATGTTAGTGATAACGTGACGTATGTTGTCTTCCAAGGCGTTAATCGTCTGTGGGTTATCAGCATAGATGAGAGACTTCTCATTAGCCCTTATGATAAATCTACAAACAATTTTTTTATTTGGCTCAAGTGCACATGAAGTTCATCTTCATGACCTTTTAGAAGAAATGTTTCTTGAAATAAGTAATAAGGTTCGTAAAAGAAAAGTTTTGATATATAATATTGACACTCAGTGGAAAAATATTGAACCATTTGAACCGAACTGAACCCGGTACAAGTTTCCTCTAAGTGGTTCAAACCACACTGATTTTCGAAGCGGTTTGCAACCCTGGTTTTGAAAATGGCATGTCGATTCCCTTCACTTCAAATGCGGTAATTTGGCTTATTACCGTATCCATTCAAACAAAAATGAGCTTCATCGCTGTATACAATTTTCTAGTGAAATTCGGGAATAAGAGCAACTTCGTTTTGAGCCCATTCATCAAATGTACGGCGTGCCATATGCGGGAAATCATATTCAAATAAAAATGTCTTTCGAATAAAGCCAAGTTGTTGACAATTAGCACCATTAATCTGTATTTTATTTTAATTTTCACAAACAAACATAAATTGAAAACAAATCAAAAAGAAATAGAATAAAATAGAAGATTCAAATGTGTTGTGATGTGATCTTAGGTTTTAAATTAAAAGATTTAAGTTCCATTTACATACAAAAATGAATATTATGTTTGTTATAATCATCATATACAGAGAGGTAAGGCAGGCAGACAGGCTATGGTTGGATGGATGGATAAATGGATTGGATGTGGTTTTTGTAACTTAAGTATCCTTTAACCTAGGATTAGTGTTTTTCTTTTCTTTTCTATACAAACAAATGTATACACACACACACCAGAGATGTGCGTGAACATCATAATGATGTTAATGAAGGCTTGGGAAAAAAACAAGCCTAAGCAAGCCAACAATGAACGCAGAGAAGACCAAGCATGCATGAGCTTGTGTATTATATTGTTTGCTTGGCTTGGCTTGGCTTGGTGTATGTTTGTAGTACATCACATTTTTGTTTCTATTCACATACCAATGCAACTATAGCATCAATGAAAGATAAATGTTTTTATGTAAAAATGTGAAGTACTATAAACATACACACCAAGCCTATCAAGCCTACCAAGCCAAGCCAAGCAAAACAATACACAAGCTCAAGCAGGCTTGTTTGCTTGTAAGCACAAGCCTTCGCTGCACAACTCTGATACACACACACACAATAACATATACATATATATATATATTCAATGTATCTGTTGTATTCACAACAAAATTAACAAAAACAACAACTTAAAGAGAGTGCGTGAGTGATGGATGTGTAACAAGAAGTTGTTCTATTGTATTTAAAATGCCTTTATCCTTCACCAAAAAAAAAAAAAAAAAAAAACAAATTAAAACAAAAAGCAAACAAAAAAAGAAATAGAAATATGTTGTATAATATATTAATTACTTACTAAGTAGTAGTATTTACCAGAAATATAATAATATAATCCATATAAAAACAAAGAGAAACTTAAGAACTATAAAACATAAAGCAATGGAAAAAAAAAATCACTTGAAGAAAGAGAAAAAACAAGAGAGACTACACAACAATAATGTTTTCTACAATACAATAGTTCAAAAAAAAAAAAAAAATAATAATAATAATTTAAACAAACAACAAATCATCATCAAAGATTGTAAAATTATAGATAAATAGACTAGACAAATAGCTCATGAATAGAAAGAGAAAGACTTAGCTTTCTCTTGGTCGATTGAGTATCTCGAAATTAAACACAATTTTTTGTGTGGCGGTATGTTCTGTGAGATATTTGTCCAGTCTATATACATTTCATGGTCTTTGTGTCATCATCATCATCATAATCATCCTATCAATTCTACTCTATATCTATCAACTTATCTCTTCTCTTGATAAAATATTTATGTATTAAGATTCTAAGTATGTAATATGGTATTTTAGGAATTTCATTATTATATGGTATACTATATATTTTTTATGTTCTGTGTTGTTTCTCAATTTTGTTCATTAATTCTCATTTGGTGGTCATAACAATTTCTTATCTTAATCTTAATTATCTCATAATCATCAATTTTTGTTCAATTTTTTTTTTTTAATATTTTTTTTTATTTAATCTACTACAATATATATATAATAATGAATTTTAACTATGATGATATAGTTGATGTATTGATTTTATTGATACCGACAGCTTTGCTAGATATGCTGGAACTTGGATCGTCGGAGCAGCAGGAGGAGGAGAAGGACTGTTTGTTATTTGTTGTCATCACATGTATAAGCGGAGTTTTGGAATCACTTTCACAATTATTATCATCATTTATATCAAAGTTATGAACTTCAGATGATAACCTAATAGGAATTGCTGTCTCTGTATCATCACCATCATCATCATCATCATCCTCATCGAAGTAATCAATTGCACAGAAACTTCTTGTTGAAGGCAATTTATTATCTTTGTTCGGTTGCTTAAATTCAAAAAATCTTCTTCCATCATCATCATCATCATCGTTGTCATCTTTATAATCTGTTATAATGTCTTCATCATCATAACCATCATCAGCATCATAAGCATCAGCATCATTATCTTCAATTGCTCTAAAGTCATTTTTTGATGAATTTCTTCGACTTTTGTTGAGGCGTTTCTCAAATTTTTTAAGAACCTTATTGTTTCGGTGCTGAAAACATAAGAAATATTATGAAAATTAATAAAAGCAAAAGTTTATAGAGAGTTTACAATAGAATATTCAATATGATGATGACAACTATCTTTCTCTCTCACTCACTCTCTTTTACATTTACACACATTGTGTATATTAGATATTGTTTGTCTCTTTCACTTTCAACATTTGTAAGAACATATCTGAATAGATATCTAACACATATGTAAATCATAAAGCAATACCAACGACTTCATAATACCATAGAGAAGTCCCAAACTCCGGAAGTGATTGACCCGATTATATTAAATCATTGATTGTGGAATCAGAGAGAAAGAGTGAGAGAGAAGTCCTTACTTAATTATATACTTGGAATGAAAACTAAGGACGACTTCTAAGGGAATCTGAAAATACTAGAGATTTCCCAAATTAACTTAATTTTGATAGTTTGTAACACACACAATCCTTTCTAATCAAACTTTGTGCTCGACAATTGGAACATGAAAGAAATCCAAGAAGACTCTAATATGTGAAATTGGAAATCTATTTTACGATTATGATTGATACCCTTAACAATGTAATAATTGCCTTTGTGTGTTTCAATGAAGAAGCCTTGCCTTGCCTTTGCTTGAGCAATCAAATTCTATTTTATCATCTATTGTAATTTTCAATTTATAAATTTATTCACTGGCTCTTCAATGGTTGTCAGTGTCCACTGCCTAGTGTGCTATAGTCCCTCCTTTTGTCTAGGTCTTTTATAAAAGCTCTTATTGTGTTGGCTGCTTGAAAATACCCAATACCTTCCTTTTCAGGTCTAACAACAAGCAAGCCTGCTTGCATGCAATACATACTATTTTTAATTGGGGGCTATTATTTTAACAATAATGTTTATCACCACTGGATGATTTTTATTATCTAAGCTGGCTGATACATACATTTAAAGGCTAATAACTTTATCACATTGTGAACACACTTAAACATTTGGTTGACTAATTTATGGAGTTTTTTTTTTTGTAATCCAGTTTACTTTCAATATTTTATCGGTTATCTCGATTAAGTATTCATTTATATATAGCTACAAGTATCATCATCATAATCTGATTGTATTGTTGTATTATACACGTATATTATATACAAATATTTATATATCTTAAACACGTAATGTGTGTTTTTTGCCATCATTTATAAATGTTGTTTTCTTCTCATTTTTGCATCTTGTTTTTTTTTTTCTACTTAATTTAAATTCCTTTTTCCTCGTAATATTCAGGTTTAGTTTTTTGCTTTCGCTTAAATGAAACTTTTTTTAAATTTTTAATTCCTAATTAAATTTAAAAAAACCTGTATTACTTCTTTTGATACCCTACAGCATGAAAAATGATATGAAATGAAATGATATGAAATTATGCACATGATCCTAATTTTTGTAAACAATAGACTTTGACAAGAGCCTTATACCATAATAGACCAAAATAGACGTAATCACGAAGACGGCTGGAAATGATATGAGATGAGATTTCGTATGGAGAACTTATTATGTATTGACTTATGTATAATGTGTTATCCATTTGATTTTGAATCGATCGGACATACGAGAATATAATAGAATATAATAATGCAATAAATACCATACAATTAGTATATATATATATATATAATCAAAAAATGCGGCTAATCAGTGGCTGTTGTTTTGTAGTTAAAAGTTCTTCACTTTTATAGATTAGTGTATAAGCATCAAATTTTATAAAATTTATTTAAATAAACTAAATTTGCTAATATTGATAATTCGAAACCCTGATCAGCATTACATTAATAAAAGTGACTTAATTGGAATTATTATAATTTATCTATTTATCAGTTTGGGGGAATAAAATTCACACTTATATAAGAAATCTATCTATAACTTCTAACAAGTTTATGAACACAACAGATTACTGGACAAGTAGCATGAATGATATGAACATACATTAGCAAACAGCATTTGAAGCAAGAAGTTCATATCTCACGCATTGAGGTGGTATTAAACTCCGGACTTTCCTATTAATCCAATGGAGCAACACAGGGTCTTTGGTCTTTTTCTATGTGGGCTACAGATGGAAGACATTGGAAATCTGAGTATCTTGTGAAATTACATTGCCGGTATAATTGCAGCCAAACGACTTTCTTGTAATTAAAGATGAATTGCTAAATCCATCTGAATGAAAGATGGGAAATTGGATCCAAAATCTAACAATCTAGAGCCCTAGTGTTTCTACCAACAAATACATGTATTGAATCACCAATCAAAACAAAGAAAATTTTACCATAAATTCTTGAATACGAGATGAATGATTGATGGGATCGATCGATCGATCATACGATTGAATTTAATTTGAGAGAACTTTTCTGAAATCCAAACTACTACTTACTTACCTGGAGAATTACAATTATTATAGTGAGTATGGTTATTGCAAGTATGCATACAGCCACTGCTATCATAAGATAATTTGCAAATTGAGGTGGTTGTTGATTCAATTGCGAATAAGTATGACCACCACCATCACCAAAAATGAATTGTTGTTGAGTTCCTTCTTCGGTCAAATTGGATGACACAATATATTGCAATTCAGTGTCAGGTGCAATCCGGCGTTTTTCAGCAATTGAAGTTTTCATGCATTCACCTATTATATGATAAAAAAGAAATGATCATGATTTTCTTCAAGCTACAATAGAATTTGGTATATTTATAGTATATAAATAGTGTGTTCCGGAACCATAATTAAGTGTTATATTACATTATCATTTTGTGTCTATTATCTAGTAGGTACTTACTTAAAATACAGTTACTGTCGTAAGTGATAAAAACTCATAAAACTTGATTTTTCATTAGGGTTATTCACCAACATCACATACTATTAAATGAAGTTGAATAGGGGAATTATAGAATATGAAACATTTCATGAAATAGATTTATGGTTGTATGGATCATTCCGAACACTTGTTTTTGAATAAATAACTTATGAAACTTCAATAGACTCTGATAAATATTTTTAGTATATCTCACTAGTAGAAGTGGTTTGGATTGACAGATATTGAGAAAAGAAGAATATTGGTTTTTAGAGAGCAGAATATGGGATTTCGGGAAATTGCCAGAAAACTTGCTCGAAGTCATCAGGTAATTATGGAATTTTTATAAAATCCAGAAGGCTACGGGGTAATAAATTCTGGGGGAAGAAAAAAAAACTAGACCATCGCGAAGAAAATAAAATTTTGAGGTCTGCGAGTAACTCAATCAAAAGTTTGACGGACTAAGTAAAGATTGTTGACGTTCAAATTCATCGTTCAACTACTCCGCGATGATTAGAACGCCATAATCAGGCTAGGTTGGGATACGCATAGGAAAACATGGCCCGAAACTGGGAATCCATAAGCGAAAAATGCAACACCGATGTGTGATGGTTTTTAATAACTTTTTCTGTATAAGGTCATATTTTCTGATGACAAAAAGTGGAACCTGGATGGTCTAGACGGTTTCCGAGGGTATTGGCATGATCTCAGAAAGGAGTCGTTGGTGTTTTCAAAGCGAATTTTGGAGGAGGAAGCCTTATGACTTGGGCGGCTTTTTTTGCATTAGGGTGTCAGGAAATTCAATTTGTATCCTCGAAAATGAAGAGCAGCGACTACATTAATGTCCTCGGAATGAGCCTAGTGGCATTTATTTGACAACAAAAACAATATGATTCCTTTAAAGAGTTTAAAAGGGCAATAATAAGAGAAGGGGCCAATTGGAACCAAATTTGCTTAAAAATTTTATTGACAGTATTAACAATCGTAATTTTAAGACAATATCAGAAATCACAATAAAAATTAAACGGAAAAACTTTACCAAATACCGTTTGTTATTTTGCCTTCCACACATTTTCGCAGAACATTGTCATACCCTACAGTCATTCGTTTTTAAGAAATCAAAAATTTTTAGATGGTTCCATAGTTTTGCAAAGCACCTTATAATGATAGTTCAATTCATTAGTCTTTATAGATAATGCATGTCGATTTCATGTACCCTAATAAGGTATTTGTTAAACTGCAATATATGATATATAGAAAGGGTGTCCCAAAAGTTACACAAGTTTTGAATTAGATAGAAAACACAGTTTTTAGTATTTTGATTGTTATTTTTTTATGGAATTATAAAGTAGGTACATAGTCCATATTTATGGACTTCAACTAAACCCATAACATGAAATCTAAAGGTGTTAAATCACACGAGGGGTCCAATTCTGATCACCGAAACGAGGGAGTTACATGACCTGAATATGCCTCATGCAGTAATTGAATTGCTTCTCGGGCTGTATGGCATGTGGCACCATCTTGTTGAAACCACATATTGGCCACATCAATATCATCCAATTTCGGCACATAGAACTGTTTTATCATGTCGCGATATCGAGCACCAGTAACAATCACAGCCTCATTTACAAAAAAAGTATGATCCAATGATGCCTCCAGCCCAAATAAAGACACGTTGTTCTATCGTGTATACTTCATTTTTACTAACCCTATACTGTCAGCTGTCAAATTTGTTTCTTTTTTAGGTTTGCCAGCACTATACTGTACAAATGATAGCAAATTCAAATCTTGCATTAATTCTGGGACACACTTTACAAACTATAAGCATGACAGTTATTCGTTTTAGGATAATCATGTCATATCATTATGACAATAGTAATTGATTTGTAAGTAGCCATAGTAGTAGTTCTTCAATTATATACAAGTTTTGGCTTGTGCCTTATAATCTATTCTACATTTTAAATCATAAACGTCATTCTGTCTGTGCAGGCTAATCTTAAAAACGGCTTAACCAATTTGAATGCGGTTTTCACTGGTATATTGTAGCAAGTTTCCTGTAACATATAGCGTTTATTTTATCAAAATCAAAAGATTTTCATATATTTAGTTAAATTTTAAGTTATGTTTTCCTCTTTTGATGCGCGCTAACATTAAACATCTGATAACACTGTGCGTCTGATAACACTGTGCGACAAAAAAAAAAAAAGTTATTACATTAATGGAAAAGGGTGTCCCCAATTTTCGTATATTTTTGTTTTTGGAACGCATACCCTCTAAATTTTTTTAATTAAGTGTTCTTATACTCCCAGTAAATATTTCAGATCATTCTACGTCCGTGAACCCGTGCCGACTTCCATCTTATACAAGTTGCACGTGACAAGTGGCGGGTGCCTTGCAATCATTTATTGTATCGACTATTTTCACGCAAATAAGGGACTATCCATCACACGAATCTCATAAGGTGTTCATATTTCTGAAACCACCACCGCACCACACCCACCCTCCTTCGTTTAACATCTGTTTAACCGAAACAAGAAGCAGTTCTTCAAACTGTGCGAAAACTGCATTGTGAATTCCAAAATGGTTCCCAAATTTTGAGCGCGCAGTAAAAATACTAAAAATTATTTTTCTAATATTATGGCAGTCGAACTACAAAGTGCTAAAAAAGATACGTGTATTTACTTAGTTGGTAACATAAAACATCGAATAACAGAAGCAAAACTACCTTCAAAACAACAAGTCCTAGCAGTTTTATTGTACAATATACGAGAATTGAAATTAACAGTGAGTGAAAGTGCAAATCTTGCGATCCGTGAATGTATAATATTCTGGGAAAAAGCTCGAATACCAACCCGAATAGATCTGAACTGTGTAAAAAAGCTAGTTAATTTGTATCAAGTTAAGCATGAAAAAAACCTTGAAGTTTACACTAAATTAGTTTTATTGCGACATTCTATGTTAAACTCTGGGCTTCAGTGTAGTTTGGCAGCAAAAGCACCAAATCAAGAATTATCCTTTTTGAAAGCTTTAGAAAAGTACGAAGCTATTGATAAATCTATATCAAAAGCAGCTCTAACAAAATTCACCCAACATCTGTGGTATTTGAATAGCGAAATTACTATCCTGGACCTTTTTGATGACGAAGTTGATGACCAAACGAAAATGAAAATAGTTTCCAACTTGGAATATGAACAAACGTTAGATCTTGATCTAAAGAATCTAGATCTTCCATCTAAAGAAGAGATATCAAACACTTTGTATGGTAAGATGTTGCTGCAGTTAAGTGCTTGTTATGTAGTTTTATTAAAAAATACCTAGTTTATTTATGATTTCAGAAAGATCCTTATAGTCTTATTCGTATCAAACAAGAGCAAGAACTTATTTACACTCTGTTTCCTTCAGGAAAGCGTTTCTTTGTGGAAAGAAAATGAAATATTTATTAAAGCTAAAAATCAAGCTTTATTCTTAAGCAGTTAAGCTAATGCTAATCCATGGTTTGATAACCGACGATGAGAAGCAGAAACAATATCTTAGCACAGAAATATTTATCGAATCGAACCACCTGGAGGTGTACCTCCCATGTAAACATAAATTCAAATTAATGTTCTTATTAGAAAAACTTGATTGTTTTTTAACTTATCGAACTGATATGAGTGTTCACCAAGATCTGCATCGTATAGCTGTGCCGATAATTGCAATATGAATACATACTAGAGTCAGTACTAAACTAATAAGTCAAATAAACGATGAGTACTCAATCACAGGAGGGTCCTGTAAGCTTGGTAATGCGCACAAATGACGAGTTGCCACATATTTGGCGCCACCTATACATGACTATTGATGTATTGAAATGCCCTATGAATACTGACTCTACCCCAAAACGGAACACAAATCAATTATATAATTTTTAATGTATGCTGTATTCACAGGACCATGAAGAGTATTACAACTTTGGGTTAGCTAAAGATAATCTTTTTTCTGGTTTTGATATGTACTACTACCATATAGTCGAACAAATAGTATACTAAACAATTATCAGGATCGCATCTGTACAATTTTCATTATGTATGATATATAATACATACAATATCATATCTACCTACTATATAGTACATACTATTGCCTTCAGAAAGTAAATAAAATTATGTATTACTACAATAGATGATAGATAGATAGATAGATAGATAGATAGATAGATAGATAGATAGATAGATAGATAGATATAGTCATTAAACACTTAGTGACTAATATTTTATTTATGTTGGCTAAAATGTTAATATTGTTCTAAGTATTTTATCGTATATTTTTTTATTTAAAATTATAAAATGTTTGTATTTAGTATTAAAATAAGTTTGCTTTGCAATTATTATGTATTGAAAATTGTATTGTATTATATTGAAATCATAGTGTGTGTGTGTTTGAATCGTGGGTTTTATAAACCAACATTTTAGGCTTAGTTAGGTGATGGTGATGGTGATTGCAATGTAATCTGTAATCTTGTAATCTGTGTGTGTGTGTGTTTGAGTTTAGTCCGTAATCTTAGTCATTACTGCTACCCGCAGCAACTCCACTGTCATGAGTCTGTAAAAACAAAAAGAATGATGACATAATGAATGGGATTTTAACAATTGAACAACATAAATGATGCTAACCATAATTCCACATAATTTATAATATTTCAATGTGAATTTTCTAAATTTATAACTACGTATTCCTCTAAATCAGACGAATGATGTGTGATTGAATGAATTGAAGATGGACTGATGAGTTTCATCGGTTGACGACAATCAGAAATGAAACCAAAAGACTATAGAGCCTCTCAACTGATGGCAAGTGATAAAGATACCTACATATTTGAATCGTAAACCAAGTAAACAAATGACTGTCAAACTGGACTGAAGAGTTCCATACATAATATCATTATTAAAGCCATTAGATTGTACCTACAATATAATGAAGAAGAGGAGAAGACAGCAAATCATTTTATACGATATGACACTGTGAGGTCTTCATTTCTATCTATATAACTAATACATACTGAAATTGCAGTATTATTCCATAGATTTGAAGAAAATCTTGGAATTCTTGATGAATTGTTAGAATCTCAGAAGAGGCTCATTCGAGATCGCTCTTTCTCAAATTTATCTATCTAAAATCGAAGAGCCAACATATACATAACATAAATCTCTTTCAAATCATAATATAATGAAGCTTGAGTATGTAATATGAAAGGACAAAATTAGCTGCCATTCAGAATACTATTGTATTTCAATTTAATCGATCCACTACATATGTATGTATGTATGTATTATTGTACTATATAATCGGACAAATGATATGAAACAAACTAGTATTGTATTTGATGATGTATTCTGAAATATATTATAAGCAAATTGTGACAGACATATGTATTTTCTTTCTTTCTTTCAACATACCAGTATCATTTTCGCATCGGCAACATGCATCATTTTCTAGTGTCGATGTGGTTGCCCTCGCCATTGCCATTACCACACTATCATCAGAAGAACAACAAGGTACACACTGATTCTTAAGGAGATCCAAGTGATATGGAAGTGTACATGTTTTACATGAATATTGATTGGGACCAAAACACGAGTGACACGAATTATGACATGTTTTACATGTTTCCGTTTGAGAATCATAATACTGAGAGTCTAAACATTCTGTGCAAAGGTCTCCATCTAGCATAAAATGATTTGGACACGAAGTGCATGCAAGTGGTCCTGTTCCTGTGAATTAAAAACAATATTGCAGGTAATCATTAATTGTTCTTACTTTAACAAAATAATAATAATAAATAATGATGTATGTAATACTATAATCAATAGCACGCACGCAGGCACTAACCATTGCAAGTCTTACAATAATGATGACATTTATGACAACCAAATTCTGATTTGTAAAATCCTTCCGGACACGTTGGATGGCATTCACCAGCAGCCAGTTGCCAGCCATTAGGACAATTAACACATTGATTTTGTCGTGGTCCACTACAAGTATGACAGACAGGATGACACTTTGAACAAATACCTCGATCACTGTAATATCTGTAATAAGAAGGGAGAACAAAATCAATAATAAACAATCCAAATATGTGATGAGAGTAGTCAATAGTAGTAGTAAGTAGTAGACAATAATTACCCATCAGCACAATTTGTATGGCATTCGCCGTTCTGTAAATGCAAACCCATGGCACAAGCACTACAGTTTCCACGTGACGTACAATTTGTACAAGTATGATGACAGGATATACAAGTGGTGGTGCCCGTATCCAAGTAAAAACCATCATCACAAGAGCTAACACAATGCTGTCTTTGAATGAATAAATTTTGTTGACATGTCAAACAATTGGAATGCTCTGGTCCATTGCATGTTCTACATGATTGATGACACGGCAAACACTGATTATTGTTGTAATATTCCGCTGTTGTAATGAAAATAAAATAAAATAACATATATAAATATAAAATTCAGTTTAAAATGCATAAATAGTAGGTATGTTAAAAGAAACAAATTGTCGTTTTTATACTCTTCACGGGAGTGAGTATTATAAGTTTTTCATGAAGTTTGTAAGACACAGAAGGAGACAACGTAGACCAGTTCAAATGGTCACCAAGGAGTCAGCTGCTTTCTAAGCTTTTACACACCCTACCATACTCTCACTTAAATAGCACCATCCCAAAATTGTTTTCCCAATATCCATAACCAATAATTTTAGAGCCCTACTTTTTTTTAAAGTTCATTTAATTCTCCAAACTACAACAAAAAACCGCTTTAAAATTATGAGCGTAAATAATTTTAAATTTAACTTTAACATTTCAATGTCAAAGATAACTTTAAATATCCTGTTTGGATTCGAATCATTCAATTTCTTAATGTAGTCCAGTCCAAGGAAATGCATAACCAGGCATGTTTAATAGCTTCAATGCGTTCGCATTTACTAGTATATTGATTTCCGGACACATATACCTGGCGGTCAATACACGATTTAATGACTCTAGTCAGCAGTGTGGATTGGAGTGTTATCATGTTGGAATCTCCAATCCAAATTTCCAAATATTCCTTTTTTTACCAAAAAAAAAAAACAGTCTCCAAAAACTTCTAAGAAATCGCTCTCCATACTAACACGAGGAGCCGGTTATGTCCCGGCTATGCAAATGATTTAGTAGGTGTTCATCCTTCTTTACATCGTGAAAATAGTAATAATTGCCATCGGTACCCTCTAAATTAAATTTTTTTCATCGTAAAATATTACTCGGTACCACTTTTTGTTCAACGTAATATTTGCTTGGCAAAAATGGAGGCGTTGTTCCTCACGAAGTACATTAAGTGGTGGTGTTTTTTTTTAATTTCATACGTTTTAGAAGTGTAGCCTTGGAAATAACCCCTTTTTAAAGTAGATACACTTGCACATACGCCCGTTCAATCTTTAATTTTGGCAGCAGAGTCGTGTGAATTTGATGATTGTCGCAGAATATCTCTCTTATTAGCAGCTGTAAGTACAGTAAACGTTCTACCTTTCATATTAGTTGCATAGTTTATTGATTTTTGTTCTCTCCTCAAGATCTAATGATTTTCCTCAACCTCGTGGATGGTTATGAAGATACATTTGAACCCTGTAGGTGGCGTAGTTTTGGAGATATAGACAGTTTTTACTATGCATATAAAACTTAGACACATATTTTAAAATCAATCAAGTCGTCTTTTGTCAAATAGAGCAGGAAATTATATATTTGATTAGTCTGATTTTTCAAACGTAAAAAGAGAACAGTATCATGCACTAATATCACGTTGGAAGCTTAGTAGTAAATAAAAATAACAGGACCTTTCCAAACCTTCACATTTTTTGTTTTGTTTTTATGAAGCTTAGAGCGAGAAGAACTGTTATATGCCCAGAATCTTTCAGTATTACCATATTTCTTGAGTGAAGTGAGCGGCAGTGTATATACCAGTATGCAATTGTCGTGACACCAGACCTCTTAACTCTCTTTTCACTATAAGTCGGGTGTTCATGAAGACTTGCATCATAGGGTAGTTGAAAATACATTAATTACCCACCAGACAGAATATGTAGTGTTGTATTAAGTGCCGTCCCGTTCTGTCCCACCCGTCCTTCATCTGTTTATGATAGTGAAATGCACACGGATCATATTAGCTTAGCTAAGGTTGATGCTGGGTTTCCAGCAGTGCTTCGGAGAATAACAACTATTAATGTCCACTATCCTAGTAAACCGATCCACCAACTGGCATATGATTGCGTCCAATAGAACCTGGCTTTCCTTCTTGGGTTTTCTACATAGGCTGTGGCTATTTGATATATTTTTTTTTTTCTTAATCTTCTCCGTTTCTCCATTCTTCTTTACTTGTGTATATCTATTTGCAGCCCCTCACCGAAAAACAACAGCAACAACAATGTTGTAATCTTGTGCTAATCGGAAGTTAATAATCTTTAATCTTTTAGTCTCTATTCGAACATTTATCATTCCCTCCTACAGAAGTGGATGATAATGACGATAATGATGATTTCATTACAATTAATGAATCAATTAATATCTGTGGTATAATAAATCATTATAATCTAGAAAATACTTACATTCTTTACACTTCTCACTTCCGGTGATTATGCATTTTTGTTTCTTGTTTAGTGACCAATTGTCATTGCATGTTAAACAGATGCCATTAGCACTACAAGTTGCACATCCAATAGGACATGGTAAGCAATCTTGTTGCTTTTTATCTGCATAGAATCCATTTGGACAGATATTAACACATTTTCCTTGGTAGGTAAATCGTCCTGGACGACAAGTAACACATTGAGTTTCCGCAGAACCATTGCATGTTGCACAAGTTGCATGACATGCTGCACATCTGTGAATACATACAATACAATATTGATTTAATTCCGATTGTTGATTCTACCTATTGTACCATATTTATAGGTACATATATTGTAATTACCTATTATTATCAGTTTCATAGGTACCATGTGGACATGAGGTAAAACAATTATTTTCAAACATTACAAGATGACGATTACAAGTCGAACAGTGTGCAGGATGTTCTTGGCATGAAGCACAGTTGGCCATGCATGGTACACAAGTCTTCTTTTCATTATCTGTTATACAAAAAAAAAGGAGAAGCAGATAAATTCAAGTACTTTCATAATTGATTGATTCAATGGAATCAATTGATATTGTACTAACCTTGGTAATAACCATCTAAACATTCTTTCAGACAAACGGCGAGATCGACAACATACAAATGAGCTGAGGCACATGTAAGGCAACTATCAGGTCCAACGCCAGCACAAGTTTCACAAGACTCATGACAAGGGAAACAAATACCATTTCGATTGGGGAATGTTCGTGGAGGACAACGTCTTACACATATACTAGGCAATTATGATATAATGACATCAATTTAAATGCTAAAAACATACATATATGGTAGATTTAAAATCCTTACTTGTCTAAGCGATAATGCTTGCATTGGACACATTGCTCGATTCCTTGGCCATAGCATCCTTGAGAGTCACACTCACGATCACAGTCATGTAGAATAATTGCATTTGTCAAATTGGCCACCACATCATTTTTGACCTGTGATGTCACAATATATTCATCGGAGGCAGCTACTACAGTCTGTTCCGGACTAGATCCGGCACCAGTGAAAAGGTTTTGATAACTGACATAACCAGAGAATTGTTCATTATTAAATATGTTTCCATCACTTGCTGCTGGTTGACCAAGATCTGATTCGATTGGAAAGCCATAATTGTTGAATTGAGTTCCTGACACTAATTGGCTTGTAAGTCCGTTCTTTAATCTCATAGGTTGTGTAGAAGTTCCATAGAATATGAGTTGCCATTTTGACAAAATTCCTGGTTGATTGACACGTCGACGGCCTCCATTGATTACTTGAAGGGTCCAGCGCCCCTCTGCCTTCTCACCCCAAAAATGCACACTAAGGAAAGGCCAATCATCAAAGTTGGATTTAACAATATCTCGTGGTCTTTCGAAAAGTAGTGTGCTAGTGGTGCCCATCGGAGATACAAGTAATATACGCAGGTTGCCTCGAGGGAAAAATCTCAAGGTGATGCGACATTGAACATGCTCAAGGTAACGCACTTCATTTATGGTTCCAGCACAACCGTTTACATCCATATGAACAGCGAGTGTATAACCATAGGTACCATCAATTTTACGGTCTTCGTTGTTTTCCCTTGACTTGCATATATGCTGTGGTGGCACTGAGACCCATGCCTCAGCTAAATTTACCATGGCCCCTGCATCCATTAATCCATAACCAAATTTGTGACTGAATTTTCTCTTGATGCCATTTAAAATCCAACCACCTTCCTTTTCAAGCGGTTCTGGCCGGGATGTGTACACCACTAGGTATTGCATGTCACGCCATGTCAGATTGGGATTCGCTTCTAAGGCCAAAGCGCATATACCTGCTGCCAAAGGAGCCGATGCCGATGTACCAGTATGCTCAACCGTACATATATGATCCGTTCGAAGTCTACCATCCATGTCAACTGTAGCAACACTTTTATCATGACCCGGAGTGCCAGAACTATATGTTGTCGCTAATGTTGAAGAGCATTCCTCCAAATACCATGGTTTGAACCTTCAAATACATAAGATTTCAATATATTATTTCTATTCATCACTATAAACTATGGTACTATATTACCCACCCGGCTTGGGTTGCACTAGAGATTGATAGAGTAAATATTGAGTTGGTGTAACCATCACAATTGCAAGAATCTGTATAACGTCCACCATTACCAGAAGCCCAAACAAAGATGGAACCTTTTCCTTGTCGGCCACTTGTCACTCCATAAATGAAAGCACGTCGTGCCAAAGGTCCCGGTCCATCAACGGTGGATCCATCATCTTCAGGACCCCAAGATGCACTATAGATGTCTATGTGAGAAGGATTTAAACTAAGCGCCTGCGCTTCAACAACATCATTTACTTTGCCATCCAGCATACGCACTCCTGAAAATACATACATTATTAGATATGTACGATTATGTATAATATTGAGAAGTGGAGATTTAGACTTACCTCCTATGCTGGCATTATAAGCGATACCGACGCCACAAAAGTTATTAAATGCAACAGCAGCAACCTCGCCTGCACATCTCGTGCCATGCTTATTATCTCCATTATCCTGTGGAGTTGGGTCCGAGTCATTGCCATTAATATCGAATGATGCATCTGGATCCTTAAATATATATAATCATATATGTTCATAACGCACAAAGGAAGATTGGGAGTGAGACTATCTATTGAAGTATTTGGTTTACTTACATAATTTTGTGCCAGATCAGGATGATTTGTTTGAATGCCATCATCTAAAATGGAAACGACTACGCCTTTCCCTGTATAACCTTTTTGCCAAGCAGGTGCAACGTTCATATCAAGACCATCCTTGGCACCACCATTCTTTAAATATACACATATCAAAAATATGTTAATTTAAAACCACAAAAAAGGTTATCATTGGCTATCCCAAAGATTTATACTCTTCACGCTTCCGTGAAGAAGTTCTTTAGTTGGTGAATATGGATCAGGCACACTATGCCAAATTTTAGTTTGAGATAAAGATAAAAACCAAAAAAGTTTTTCTAATAAGAACATGAATTTGAATTTGGGTTTGTATGGCAGGTACCCCTCCTGGTAATTCTAGGATGTTGAAATTTACATGGGTTGTAAAAATGGATCAGAAACTTATAGTGTCCAAATTTCAGTCCGATAAGTCAAAAAACAAAAAAGTTTTTCTAATAAGATCATTAATTTTAATTTGGGTTTGTATGGCAGGTACCCCTCCTTGTAATTCTAGGATGTTGAAATTTACATGGTTTGTAAAAATGGATCAGAAACTTATAGTGTCCAAATTTCAGTCCGATAAGTCAAAAAACAAAAAAGTTTTTCTAATAAGAACATTAATTTTAATTTGGGTTTGTATGGAAGGCACCCCTCATAGTGGTCCGATTCTGCTGAGTCGGACAAATGTGCTCTCTAACGCAAAAATGTCTCATCGAGCTTATCAAGAATTTATATAAATACTTTATGGGGTCTGCAATGTCTCCTTTTGTGTGTTACAAACTTCATGACAAACTTTAACTCCCTTGAAGAGTATAAAAAAAAGAAAAATCCTATAAAACTCAATTTTGTCCAAAAGGCATTGATTAAGTCTAAATAAGTGTAGTGGAACTATCAAAATTTCATAACTATGGGGAGTGTAGATCGTATTCAATTCATGAGAATCTAAAGGAAGGTGATTTTCTGACAAAATACCATACCAATAAATATTGAACTCACCAAATACCATTGCTCCTTAAATAGAGGATCTGGAAAAATATTATTGAGACCCAAGTCTCCCAATTGTGTGCGTGGTGCTCTTGGTACAATTGTCCGATGTCCGGTTTGAGATGGGAAAGCAATTCGCATACCAGGACCAGAACTACTACTACCACTACTATCACCTGAATGTAGAATGTCATAAGGATTAAAACCTGGCAATTGAGATATGGGTCCTTCTCGTTTGCGACGAACTTTTTCATGTTGTTGTTGCATCCAATGTACCTATATAAAATATATGATTGAATAGAATAATATTAGTAAACTCAACAACACTACAACTATGTGTACTTAATACTCTATTACTTGCCTCTGATTCGGAATTGAGATAACTATGATGTTCATCACTAAACTGTAGGGATCGTTTAACAACATGCCGATGATGAAAATGATAGAAATCTTTTAAAGAACCAATCTGAAATTATGATACAAAAATAACTATATACAACATTTTATTTTTATACATATAGAGTATTTTATCCAAAGTAATATATTGTTATAGTGGTTAATTATAAGTATTATATGTATATATACTAGCCATACCATGTTAGGTTATATCATATCATATACCCAAGGTCAAAGAAATAATTAATAATTATGTATGTTATTAGTTTGAGCCGGATCCAATAGTCGATAGATCGATCAATTATGTTAGACTCTCAATCTCATAGTCAGGTTACCAATATAAGTATTTATTTGGCATACTCTTAAAAATATTTACATATGTTAATCACAGGTTATTATTATCTAATACTATAAAGGTTCTAAGAATTATACACATGTGTATGTATATTGGGTTGGGTAAAATTGAAATTCATTATTTTGTACTTCGTCAAATTTATGTCACACTAATTCACGCTTCGGCAGCTTATTAGAAATGTAAGATTCTCCAGCGTTTGATTCATAAGTGATATAGTAGATCGTGTTGAACATGGAGGTTGGCCAATAAGGAAAAGATTCGGAACATTTTACAAAGATTTATCTTTTTTTTTTGATAAAGGTAAAAATGAAAACAAGGCCCCGGAAATTCTAAACGTCATTTATGGGCCCAATACTGTCAATCTCAGTCAATTATGAGCAATTTTAGTTCCGAACCACGTGCAGGTAGATCGGCATGTCAGCAGCCATAGCATCGCCCAAGAGTATCGAACTGGATGGTGACTGGTGATGAGAAGTAGTCATCCTAGTCAAAGTGCATTGAGGCAGCTCAAACGATGTCCAAGTCAGGTCTAACGGACAGGAAGATTTTGCTGGAAAGGAATCATTTACCATGATCTACTTCCATTTGGCCAAACACTGAAAAATTCTGTCCGTAGACAGACAGCCCAAACCATATTAAGTAATGTTTTAAATTATGGTACAAATAATGGATTTATTTTCCCCCCAACCCAATAGTAGTATTGTACTAGGTATGGAATGTAATCACTAACTACATGGCAGACACATAGTATAAAGAAAAATTAACACAAATTCTTACCAGATTACCATAGATCGATAAATCTTAAAACTTGTATGATGATTTATTCGGTTTTTCGGGTTATTAAATCGATCGATTTTATATACACAATACATCTGATTTGTACTTATATACTTTAATACATAAAAGCAGCATTCCAAAGCTAATAGTAGGAATTTAAAGTCTAACGCAGGACAGTTTCAAATTCATATATTGTACATACATATGTACCTATGTAGTATACACCATATAGTAATAAAATAACAAAGTCGGGGGACCATCACAAAAAAATAGAACAGAACTTTAAAAGTAAAGTATAGAAGAGAAAAATTGTTTTGGTGGATCAAAAACTTACCTGTCCATAATTAGTAAATCCATATTTGTTTGCTATAGTATCGGCAACATCTTTCCCTGCTGGAACATGTACAGCAAATTCATTTGTATATATTGGTTGCTCTGGTAAGCAATGAGAACAATCAAAGTGTCCCAATAGCTCATCGAATTGATTTAGTTCCGCCGTTCTATTTTGTAAATTATCACTACTGCTGCTGCTGCTGCTGATGTTTGATGATTTAACTAGTTTATCGTTCTTGTCCAATGATGATGTAGGAATTGAGTATTCATTTTTCTTACTGCTACTACTACTACTTTTATCATATATCACTGTTTTTACTGTAATTTTATTATTCTTTAAACTATTTTTATTATTTACAATACGGCGACGACGGCTTCCATCATCCTGTGTTATGTGGTTGTTACTGTTCGACAAAGGATTGATAGCTACTGCTGCTGCTGCTGCTGCTTGATTGATTGAAACAATACTTTCAGATTGAGATTGAGATTGTGATTGTGTTTGCGTTTGTTCCCCCTTTAAGTCGGATGATGATGCATTAACATTTCCACTAATGAAAGCAAGTATTACGAGTAAATACATACAAATAATTGTTGTGCTTTTAAGTCGCCCCCGGCGTGTTCTTGTTATTATATCATCTCTTCTACTATGTTGGCATTTTGTTGACCAATTGAAAACCTCAGACCAATTTTGCCTATAGTATGTACACATTTGTAACGTTCTTATAACTATATTTATTACATTATCATCATAACATTTAGCATTTGAAGAAGAAGATGCGATTGTAGTAGTAGTAGTAGAAGGTATTTGATATTTATTTGCATTTGCATTATTGGAATTTATTTTATCATAATACATGATTGTGATTGTGATTGGATCTGTTGTGATCTGTGATCTGTGATTTGCTTTTTTATATCCTTAACGATTTGAGAATTTTTGGAGTATTTTATGTTGTAAGATTTCCGGAATGAGTTCTATTTTACAAAGACAACATACGTCTGTCTCGTATTTCTTCTCTAGTATAATTGATGAATCCCTCAAGTTGAAGTTTTCTTATGGAATCTGAAACAATAGATAATGGATACATTTAAATAGGTTTAAAGATATATATATATGTATGTATGAATGTATGTATTATTGGTACCAAATAAGGAACAAATTCTAAACAGGATCTTGTTAAAGAATTTAAAATTTCCATTGCCATATGAACCACTCGTCATGCCCTGCTGTTTTCATCAACGGGGATGTCATTTTAAATAGCGCCACTGTCAAGTACTTAAGTGACTGGCACTGGACGACAGTGTCCTCACCTGGAAACCTCACATTATGACAAAATAAAAACAGTTGGACCTGAAATTTTCGAAGAATGAGTTGGTTGCTCTGTACAAATTCGAAGCTCAACCTGCGAAATAAGCTGTTATTGTACGAGGTCATACTGAAACCGTATATGTACATCTGTGGGGCACTGCAGCCGACTCAAACCTAGAAATCCTACAGAGGTTTCAGTCCAAGCTAATGCGAAGGATTGTTAGTGCGAAGTTTTTTGTCCGGAACTCAGTTATACACCGAGATTTGCAGATTCCATCGATACATCAAACATCAAACATTTCATTAGATTGGATATTAACTCATCGTAACTTGCTTGTTGTCGTCTGACGACTGTAGCAAATAAAGGATATAATAATAATGAAAAAAAAAAAAAACAAATACCATTGGCATATGAATTGGAGAAAAGTTTGAGGGAGTTTCTAACCCAAACTAAAGCGCTCTCATAAGTATTATCTTTTTGGGAAACTACAATAATAATGCAATGTGATGAAATGGATGGGTAACGGTTCGTAACGTAATTTATGGATTTTTTCTATGGCGACCTACACACGTGCATTGCCATGGTGGAAAAGCACTTTTTATACTCTTCACGGGAGTGAATAGTATTATAAGTTTCATCATGAAGTTTGTACCACATAAATAGTACAATAAAAGTGCCACTCAAACTGTGCTCATATTTGATATTCAAACTGTGTTCTTTGTTGTTCACCCCGGATAAGTGCAATGCTTTGACTGTTCCATGGTCTCTGGTGTATTATGATGGATTCATGTTTCACTCACGGTGCAAAAAATCTTTCGAATTGCTGTTGAACATTGTCAAACACGCCTTTAAAGTGACCAACAGTGTTTTGGTTGAGTGAAAGCAATGGATAGCTTTTTTATGTCTAAATATTCATGTAAAATGTGAAGTACCCAGTCTGTTCAGATGTCTATAGCCTTAGCCACCTCATGCACTTTCAATTTGCAATCATCCAATATCATTTCATTGATTTTATCAACAATTTCTGGTGTGACCATCTTGGCGTCATTGGTGCTGGTACGACCATATGGAATTCAGTAAACTTTTTCATAACCATTGAAACTTATGGTACAGATTTTCCATTAGATTAGATTAGATTAGGGAAAGGGTGGTAACCAGTGCACCTCGTCACTGTGGCCGTAAGTGGGCCTATTGTGACAAACCCCGTAATCAAAGTTCCTCCGAGATTCTGGTATTCATTACGAATTCCAAGATCCTCTTCGGAGACAGATCTGCAATTTCAACTGGTTTCAAGTAATTGTTTCCAAGGTGAAGGAGTGGTCCAGATTAGGCCTCGTGACATAATAAGTGCTCTGCTGACTCCTCCTCCTCATTACAAAGTCTACATACATCGCTGCGACTGATCCGCATGTTATGTGTTTCATTAATCTGCAATATCCTATCAAGAAACCTGAGGCTATTCGAATACCTGTCCGTGTCAGTCCCAGTAATTCCTGTGTTCTTTTGCGAGATCTAGTTGGCAAGAAGATTTTTGCCACTCTTGTATTCCTTGTATTCACCCAATGGTGGTGCGATTTGTCATCCAGTCATTGTTGGAGTTTGGATTTCGTCGAACTCCAAGGGAATGGCTCTGGTCCAATGAGGACTTTAGCAGATTCTTCTCTGGCGAGTTCATTTGCCTCTTCATTCCTAAGATATCCACTATGTCCAGGCACCCAGACTAGGTTAACCTGGTTGCTTGATGCCAGTCTTTTGAGTATGATCAAGCAATCCCAAACCAATTTCTAATTGATCTTGAAAGCATTGTGTGCTTGTAATGCAGCCTTGCTATCAGAGTGAATGTACATATGTACATATATGTGCTTGTTTGCATTAGAGCACTTTAATTCTTCCCTGAGGCATATTTCGATTGAATGGATCACTGAGTTCTCCCAGCCCATACTGCAGACTATGCGTTTTATAGGGTTCTCCCCGTAGACACCTGCTCCAAAGGCAGTAGCCGTTTTAGAACCATAGTATTTAGTATGAAGCCTTTCCTTGGTTTCGGTGATGATATTTTAACACAAAAAAAGTACCGAAATTCATATTTTTCCATTATTTTATATACACAAGAGTTTCTTGCTCTTATTGGAAATAAGATTAAAACCATGTGGTCGATATTATTCAGATTTCAATATTTATTTACTAATAGACGGACGACATTTGCTATTGTTTTTGATGCTACAAGCACTGTCTTTTGGATTTTCAAGGACTTATATAGGTAGTATTAAACGAGTCTCTTCTGAAACATTTTACACAATATTATACACATATAAATACTCTATAAAATGAAGAGGTCTCTTCAAGAATCGAGTATCATTATTATTCAAATCAATTAAGTTTTATCAAAAAAAAAAATTTATTTTATTATACTTAGTATTGTATGTGAAGGCCCTTTGAGCTGCTAAACTGACTTTAGAATGTAAACTTCAAAATGTCTAAAAAAGAAGCAACTTTAATAAATCAACTTCAACAAAACAATACATCATCATCATCATCATTATCATTATCATCAACTTTGACCTTACCAAGTTTGTAGCATTCAATGGAAGAAGGTATTGCAAAGAAAAGAAAAAAAAAGCAACATGAAAATATAATAAGTGTTTCTATTGTTGTATTTCTTGAAACTTGGCATCATACACTTGGTTATATGGTATATGGTATATGGAAAACCCGAATTACTAATTACCTACTAATATAAAGAGGAATAGGGAGGTCTGACTATTTGATAACCTTTATTGGTTATTTATTGGTTATATGGTATATGGTATATGGAAAACCCGAATTACTAATTACTAATATAAAGAGGAATAGGGAGGTCTGACTATTTGATAACCTTTATTAAAAAATAACGGAATCTCTCTTTCTCTCTCTCTCTCGATGGAGATAAAAATGAATTAATATTCATAGTAGTCGTTGTCGTTGTCGTGGTCGTCGTCGATGTTAAGTCAAACAAATCTTATAATTTGCAGTCTATGTCGTCATCAAAAATTGCTGACGACTACAACAAAAATATACATACCTACATATGTATGTATGTATGTATTTTTATTTATGTCTGCCATATACACATACCACCATATACGTAAATATAATTTTTTTCTTTTTTTTTGTTAAGTTTATAAACGAAAGAAATCGAAAACTTCATTTATCATGATCATCATGATGATGATGATGATGATAGTATTATGAAATATTTAACATTCGATAATTTAATAGATTTGATTAAGAGAAAATACATACATACATACTGTATAAATATCCTTTAATCAGATTATCAGATTATGAGATTATGTAGGTACAATACAATTTTAGATCTCTCAAAGTAGCTCACGTGAGCTGCCAACTGTTTCTCCAATAATGGTAATGGTACGAGCGAGTAGTGTCTTCGAATTGGGTAAAGAGACCATGGCAACCAACAACTATGCCAAATTTGATCTACTAACTAAGCAGCAGCAGCAGTAGCAGCAGCAATAGCAATAGCAACAGCTACTTACTAATTTGCTAAAAAAAACAAGTAGACAAGCAGACAAATAGACAAACAGACCAACCGACCGACACACAGACATACTAACGGATATATGTAGTATGTGGTATGTACACTTAAACATCTTGTTATGCTCTTATATGACTTTATTATACTACATATTATGGAGTAGGATGGGGGCTTCGCCCCGTTGACTTACTTAATCCATGCATTACATTACAGACCGAAGACCGAAGACAGAAGACAGGCATTAAATTGAAGTGATAAAACAAACAATTGCCTGCCATCATCAAACTAATGAAAGGGAAACTCGCTTACATATGTAGGTATATACATTTGTACTTACTATATTTAATACTATTATATGTACCTATGTAGTACATACTCGTACTAGTAAAAGTGTTCAAAATATTTAGAGACCAGAGACCCCGAGACTATGCAATATGCGATATGCGATACACAAGAGTGCGCTTGAGAGACTTAAGAGAATCGAATCGAATTGAATTGAACTGAATTGAAATGAGTAAGCCAACAAAACAGCAAACAGCCAATGTCCACATTGATGAGAGTTGAGTTCAAAATTAACATAGAAAGGTTTGTGTTTTTTGTTATACTACATACATATGTATGTATGTATGTATGTATGTAAGTACACAAATACTATATACCATTAGTGCTTAAATAGAGGATACTTTTATTTCTCCAGACACAAATGTATTCGCCTATCTATTTATAGTCTTATTAACCAAGACAAGTTGTGATATAACAATAATTTATTTTTGCTTATATACAAAACTCTGATTATTTCTTTATATAAAAATATATACGAGTACATACATAGATGTCTACATATTTATGTATGTAGTATTGAAGTATAAGTTCTCATCATACAACAATTGTTTTCTTTTCTTTTTTTTTCATTTCTGTAATGTGACGCCCTTGGCATGGCCAGTAAGCTTTGATCAGAGACCAGACCAGACCAAGCCCAAGCCCAAGACTTTGCTTATATACAATTGTATAAACATACTAGTACTATCTTATAACCAAGACTAATTATTCTGCTGTTTGCTGCCTGTCTGTCTTCTCTTTCAAAACAACTATGGTAATAAACAATATGCAAAAATAAACAATATCAAATCAAAATCAGATTTGTTTCAGTTATTCAGTTATTACATATTATTTTTCCGTATTTCACTTTAATTATTTAGTTAATTTTATTAAACATTTCTTCATGGTTTGAAAATTTAATTAAAAAATTTCACACAATTTTTTCAAATTAAATGTAGTACTAATAGTGTATGTATATAATTAAGTACTTACGTTTTTGTTGCTGTTGTCTTGTCTTTTCTTGTCTTGTCTTGTGTACCCGATGGCATTTAGTAATTAAGATTATGATGTTGGTACGAAATCCAATCTAATCCAATTCAATCGAATCGAATCGAATCCACATGTAATTAATTATTATACACTACAGTGTGTTAACACATTTTTCAACGTAGCTTAGCTTGTTGAATTATTTAGATTTGTACTTTTTTAAAAAAAATTATACATATATATAAGTATGTACACCACACCGACAACAATATACTAGAAACACGAACGAACGAACGATTGATAGATATATGTAGGTATATATTTATGTACTACTTATTTTGTAGATGATTTCTTTTTTAGGCACTTTAAACTTTAAAATAACAAATAGATAAAAAAAAAAAAAACAATTAGCCGCTGCTTAGCACCCCACCGGTAGATAATGCTAATGGTAATGGTAATGGTAATAATTGATAAAACATTAAACAACAATTGTAAATGTATGCAATTCGATTTTAAGTTGGTTTGTACATTTTGTTGATTGTGTTGTTGATGTTGAATTGTTTGATGAAAATAAATAATCAACGGCACCAAACAGAAACCGAAACCGAAACAGAAATATGTACATACGCAACACCTGAGCAATGGAGCTGAGGAGGAGCTTCAGCTTCAGCTTTGCTTTCAGTTTTGATTTGCAGCACCTCCAAATGATATCGAGAGATTACTTCTGTCACGCATAAAGTGCAGTACACATTATGGAACACAATTTGGCAAACACAACTGTTATATTCGATTTGTTGTGTTGTGTTCTGTTGTATTGTGTTGTGATTTGATGAGTATACCAAATTTCGAACAGTAATAAAGCAGGTAATAAACGATTTACTATATATGGTTAAACAATTATAAATACATACACAAGTTTGAATTTACATAAATATAAATCAGTGAAAACTGAATAGAAAATAATTTTATATATGTTAAATTTTCTTGTAATTTGCTTAGAAACAATGAATTTATATTCTTTTAAGTGTAAATAACATAATATAATATATAATATAATTTTGATTAAAAAATATTTTCAGCATATTAAATGAGTTTTATATTTAAGTAATTTTTTGTTATTCACTGTCACAATCAGCTGATTGTTAATGTTCAAATGTGTTCGTTCACTAAGAATATGTAATAAATAATTGTATTTGATGTATGTTTCGTTTATTATTATAAATGAAATATTATATTTTACAAAACAATTAATATTATATTAATTAAGTATAAAATTATTATAAATTTTTCTCTTGCATACACACAAAATCATTTCTCAACATGGGTATTTATAGTGTCGTATCGTGTATACACTACTCTGTTCCATTCCATTTGTTCCATTTGGATAATAATTTAATGCGTTGCTATTTTATTTAAAACAATACGCAAATAATATAGCGTAGCGTAGCGCACTGCACAATGTTTGCTAATAATCGCAAAGGTTCTCAAACGTTTGCTAATAATCATAGAAATAATCAAACGTTGCCGAATAATCATAAAAATAGTCAACATGATCGTGTAACCGACTTAAGATATAAATTAAAGTACCAGAAATTAAAGAGCCGCATTAAAGGTTTTGTATTTGTAAGTTAAATCAAACTAGAGGAGCCCTCCGGCCGACACAATCGACTGCATTCTAGAAAAAGCATTTATTTTTTAAAGTGCTAATACAATAACTTCTCTATAAACAATGTTCTTTGTGAAAACTCTATAACACGGCTACACACAAACAATGAGCGTACAGCAATAGATCGGAAGAGAGAGGCAAACACAATCCTCTATTCTCCCATTCTACTGCACGCGCACATTCTTATTGTTTTTATAAAGCGTTTATTTTTAACACATTTTTACGCCTAAACATCTGGACCAATTTTGAGAAAAATGTCTATAACACATCTAGCGAAAAATATCTTTCAATTGGTATTCAATTTGTCAAAATGGGTTCAAGAACGGACTCACAAATTCAATGTTTGCCGTTTAATTATATTGGTAGAAGATAGATAGATACATGTTAATATATGTTTTTGTATTCTAGGAAAATGCTGCTCTTACTGATGAAATAGCAAATGTCCAAGGAAAATTGATATATGCACGCAACGAACGAAAATATTTAGTTAAGCGTCTGACATCTTATGAAAGCTCAACGGCAACAACAAACACTCAAACTACTCAGTCTAATGCTGCCGCTAGGCAACAAAGGAAATCAAGTGATGTCAAAAATAATCAAAAGACAGCCACTACTGGTGCCAGTGCCAGTGCTCCCAATGGTAGTGGCAGTAACAACAGCAATGTTAAGAGTAAAAAAACAATTAATCAAAATCCAAAAGCCACCATACCAGATCCAAAAGAAAATCTGAAATATCCAATACGTACACAAAACTTACTAATACATTCAATTGGAGAAATTCTACCAGTGAATCCTAATTTTCATTCTAAAGAATGGATATACCCCGTGGGTTATGCAGTAACCCGTTCGTATGCTCATCCAAAGCATCCACAACGAAAATGTGTATTTACATGTAAAATTTTAAATAATTCCGGTCTGCCACAATTTCAAATAATCCCAGACAACGATTTGGATAGTGTTTTTTTCGGAGATTCTGCACGTGCCTGCCACCAGAGACTATTGGACGCCCTACAACAGACATTGGGTGGATCGGTGAAGCTACCATTGACAGTACATGGTGAAATGTTTTTTGGCTTAGCCGATCCCAATGTACAAATGTTATTACAAAAAGATACTGGCCTAAAGTTTTGTGCAAATTTCCGTGGCTTTTCTTCTGTAAAATATCTAAAGGCGCACAATGAAACCGAAGATCCGACAATCAATTTCGAGGCTCTACAATCACTTATTGCCATATCAACTTATCATTCCATGCCAGCGGTGAAGGAGGAGCCACCAGATGAACTTTTTAATTTGTCTTAGGTTTGATATGAATGGATGGACGGACGTGATAATTAGGCTTAATTTAAATTATTGATTTACAGCATACTACAAAGATGACTTTATTGCAACCGAAATTTTTTTTTTTTTTTTTTTTTTTTTTAACAATAATCACCAACACGAGAGGTTTTAATTCTCCGATCCTTAAGCTCATGTGGATGGAGCCTCTTCAGTTTTCTCCTTCTTGCGGTTGTGTTTACAGCAAGAGCGTTTGCTAGGGGATTTGGATGAATCGATAATCGGTCATTGTATCTGCTGCTGTGGAAGTTTATGGAATCTCCCACAAAGGGGACGTTAAGGTCTCGGTCTAACTGGGAGTTTCTGATAAACCAGGGAGCACCTGTTATGAATCGCAGGGTTTTGTTTTGCATTATTTGGATGAGTTTGATCTGGCTTGCTGACGCTGTACCCCATAACTGGTTGCCATATCGCCATGTAGGAGCAATTACCGATTTGTACACCAGCACTTTGTTTCTCAAGCTGAGTTTGCTTTTGCTTTTCATTAGCCAACTCAGTTTTTTAAGTTTTGCAACGCATTTTACGTGGGCTTTCTTAATGTGTTCTGACCAGGTTAGTTTCCTATCAAGATGCATGCCTAGGTAGTTGTGAAGACTTTTGGTCGGAATGGGACCACCATTGAGGTAAAGGCTTGTACATGAGTCTCGCTTTAGGGTGAATGTCACATTAGCAGATTTATGATGATTTACTGCGACGTTCCATCGTTTGAACCAGTCCTCTAAAGTGTTTATATAGTCCTGCAGAATAGCAGTGGCTTCAGAGGAATATTTGGATGAGGCCATAATTGCAGTGTCATAGGCATATGTGGCAATCAGTAAGTCCCGGTTATTCGGTGGTGGCATGTCACTTGTGAAAATTGTGTACAGCACTGGAGCGAGTATACTGCCTTGGGGCACCCCTGCCATGATTTGTCGAATGGTAGACGTCACGTCTTTAATTGTCACCATGAAGGTCCTGTTTTCGAGAAATGACCTCAGGATTATGTAGAACGGAGCTGGACATAATTGTGTGCATTTGTGAAGAATGCCATCGTGCCATACCCTGTCAAATGCCTGCTGGATGTCGAGAAATACTGTTTTGCAGAACTCTTTGTTCTCGAAGGCTTCGAGGATTTCTTGTACTACTCTGTGAACCTGTTCTGGGGTACCATGCTTTTTTCTGAATCCAAATTGACGATGTGGTATAGCATTCTGTACGCCACTTACTGCCAACAATCTACGCAAGAATATTCTTTCGAATATTTTGGAGAGAATTGATAGTGAGCTAATTGGTCTGTACGATTCAACCAGACTTTCTGGCTTGCCAGGTTTTGGAATCATTGTAATCAAAGTGCACTTCCATTGTATGGGGAAGTGGCCGATACGGAGCATTGTTTTGTAGATTTTGACCAGGAACAGGACCCCCTACAATGGCAATGATTTTATAACACGAGCATCTATCATGTCATAGCCTGGAGCTTTTTTGATTTGCAGTTCTTTGATTTGTTGAAGGACTTCGGTTGGGGAGATATGACTAATAGGAAGGTCCATTTGAAGCGGCGATTCAAGAAAGCCTTTTGTTATGTGTGCATCTGTCGATTCAGCAAGATTATATGGAGTGAATCTTGTTTGAAGATGTTCCGCAAATGCTTCAGCCTTGTCAGGATCGGTTCTGCACCACTCACCTCTGTCGTTTCTGATTGGGAAGTTATGTAAGGATTGACGTTTGATTTGTCGTGTCAGTTTCCCGAGACTAACATTGGAGTCTTTGTCATTATCGGCATTTTTCAGCATGTCTTCAAATAGCTTGGATCGCTCAGATTTCAGTAGATTTGTCAATTTGTGGGCAGCTCTGATATATACTGCCTTGTCCGCAGGTTGATGTGTACGTTGAAACTGTCTCCGGAGGCGTCGTTTTTCTGCTACAAGTTGGGTGACTCGTGGAGAAGGTTTTGGTAGCGAACGCGGATTGGCTGGTAGGTGAGTGGACGTAAACAGGAGTGCCGCTTCATGAATTTTTTTGGTCAAAAGTTCCACCGCATCATCAATATCTTCAGCTGAGTTGAGATCCATGCTGAGGTTAAGTTTTTGCTCCAGTGACCTTTGAAAAACAGATAAATTAGCACCAGGGGGAGTAGCCTAGTCTTTGCTGAGTAGTTAAGAACCCGACCTTCTAGTTTAATTATCAGCGGCAGATGATCCGAACTGAGATCAAAACTACTACGTATTGATAATTGGGCCTGTGCAAAGCCTCCGGATACTGCAAAGTCAATTGCACTTGGTGTTCTTGTCTTGTCGTAAGGGTAGCAGGTCGGAGATCCTGTGGCCAGAATATCCCAGTTACTATTGAGAACACATTGTAAAAGTTCTGTTCCTCTAGGGCATGCCCGAAGGTTGCCCCAGTGACGATGCTTGGCATTCTGGTCACCAGCAGCAACAAAATTTGGACCAAGTTGGTTAAAAAGAGCTGTGAATAAATCACTGTTCCAGGAAAATCTGGGAGGGCAGTACACAGCCGATAACGTTATGTTACCTTCTTGTCTCTGTAGTTCGATAGAGGCCATTTGTAGTCGATCCAGGCAGACCGGGTCAAGAGGATGATGTTTGATGGTTGACTTGACTAGTATCGCGGCACCACCAAGGGCGCCATCAGAAGGATGATTAGCAGTGTACAGATCGTATCCAAACTGTTTTAGGGTAAATCGACTACAAAAGTGAGTTTCTGAGAGTAGCATTACATCTATTTTATGGGATTTTATAAAAACTTCGAGCTCGAGTGCTTTGTTGACTACGCCGTTAGCGTTCCATAGTTATGTTTATGGACATTTTGTGGCCGTAAGGGCGGTTAAAATTTGCAAGATTTATTTTTGCATGCTCATGAACTCTTTTTGCATGCTCGTGTACTCTTTTTGCATGGCGATAAGTTCATCAAATTTGCTAGTTAATTTGTCTATTTTATCACCGAGATTGTTGTCCGAGGTGTGAATTGATGGTATGTAGTTTTCATGATGATACCGAGTTAGCTGAGGCTGTTCTTGTTGTGCTCTATTTTCTGGGGATCTGTGAGACCTAGTGGCATCTGCATAGGATATTCCTTGAAAAGTGTTGTTTGAAGTTGATGTAGTGGAGTTATTAAGGGAGTTTGATGCAGAGTTTCTGTTAGAATTCGTATCTCTGTTTTGATAAGTATTTGGCCTTGAGGTTTTATCTTTTTTATTTAGTTGTTGATAGACTCGGCACCCCTTATAGTTAGCAGGATGAGATCCTTGACAGTGTACACAAGTGGCTGTCAAGTCTGCAGATTTTTCACAGCTGGTAGTAGAATGATTATCTTCACACACTTCACACATCTGAAATTCTTCCGGCATTACTTCTTTGTGTGCCCAAATTCTTGACATCTATGGCATTGCACAAGTTCGTCGAACTTGCGTAGTGCTTCCACAGTAACTCGTTGTCTGCATAGTAATTTAATATCAAATACCTTCTTATTCTTATCATTGGGTTCCAGGTCCACGAAGAAAATTTCTAGCTTTTTGTTGTCTCTGCGGCTTGTGGGACTATGTGCATTCTTGACTTTGTGACCATGTTTGGCAAGGTGATCGGTGATGAGAAATTTGGAGGTAGTGTGATGAAGACCTTTTATTACAACTTTAAAAGGTTTTTCGTCAGTGAGCTGAAAGGTATGAAATTCGACCCGTAAGGCCTCAAGTTTTCTCCTGATGATTCGGTAGGTTTCAGTATCCTTGGCGATAATTCTTAGATGATTGTGGTTGGACTTTGTCATGTAGTCATCGGGTTCTACGACTGTATCAAGGTCTTACCATAAACCATTGATATTTTCTACATAAGGTATTATAAATGGTGGTGGTTTAGGAACATTAACTTTTTGAACAGGTACCGGGTTATCAGAGACGGGTTTAGTAATAGCCGTGTCGTTATTTTCCTCCAATTCATTTCCATCGTCCACATCTAGTATTTGGAAGCGATTGTTTTCTACACGCCTAATACTAATTTTTTTGATAGGAGCATTTTATGAGGTAGATGCTAAGTTTTTAGTTTTTAATTGTACATCAGTATCAGATTTTTGATGCTTGCGTTTGCTTTCAGGTGAATGGATTGACTTCCTTTTGTTAGTAGGAGTTTGCCACGAGCAAGATGCAGCAGTGCTATAACTATTAAGGTAAACTAGAGAGAAATCCATTTAAATTTCTGCGTCATGACTGATAGTCCCCTCAACAGGTGAGGATGGATTTTCGGAACACCCCTTGGTTTGTCGTTTTGTTTTGGTGTTTATAGTTAAGCTTTAGTAAAGCTTAGAGAAAGAGGTACTGAGTGAAATTTAAAGCTTCACGTCACTATACGTGTTTGACTTGTAAAAAGTTTGGTTACAATCCACTTAAAAGCTCAAAGCTTTGATATAGTAAGGATTGGATGAACACCAATTTTATTAATTTTTCACAAATGTTGTTGTTTAAATTTCAACATCTCAATTGGGTGAAAAGAAAACATATAGAATTAAAATGATGCAAGTTGCTTGGAGACTACTTCATAAACTATGTACATATATGTTCTTTCATTTAATTTAATGGTAAAGAGTATACATTATGGTGAGATGTTTGTCCAGTAATAATCCTTAATTCTATTGGGTGGGATCCATAGTAGGATCATCATAGCTCAGGTTAAACAAGTTTGATACCTTAGATTGCCTTTTCTGTGCGAAAAGCAAACTCCGAATCAACAAACAAACTGCATAGATACAGATACAAGTTGTGACTCCCGTCTGGCTATATGGCATACAAATAAAATACAAGCAGTGCATATAGTGTCAGATGTTATAGCTATAAGCTATATAAACTGATTCTAACAGGATACGTTACGTGATCTAAAAAACTAAATCAGCTTTTAAAGCTATCCTAACCCAACGTGAAATAAACGGTGATCATAAAAACTCGCTGCGACAACCATTTCCAACCAGGAAACACTGACATCCTTGCAAGATGCACAGTTTTAAATGAATTTAGGGTGTGTCATTTAAACAAAAACTACAATTGAAGAATATGAAGTGATAAACATACTAAATGACGATCATGAAATCCATTGGAAAACCCTAACAAGCTATATTAGCACAACGTTACATTACAGAAAATTACAAGATTACTGAATTCAGCTAACGCCATGCTGTAGCATTGCCACTTTTTCTATTTCCACAAATGTATAAATTATGTCAAGTGTATCTTATCTGTCTATTCATTTATATATGTATATGAATCAATAAAAAGGAACACTACTGCTACTACAAGCAATGCAAAAGAAAGTCCTACGACGTATAACGCAACCACCATAGTTCGTCAATAATTCCAATTGAATCGGGACCAGAGAATGTCGATACAAATATAGACTGCTACAAAGCCCCAACCCAATAGCAGGGGTCGTAATTCACAACAGAATTCCGCGATGCCTACAATGACTACACCTCAATGACCTCTCCAAAACATTTCTTGTTTTTCTATTATAAAAACAACTTTAATTAAACTATTTACTATAGATTACAATACACCAGTACAATATTAGTAAGTGCGAAAAAACAATATAGAAGTACGATTAAAAAATGATCTAATAGAGAGGTCGACAGGATGCTTAGCTATTTCTTCACCCTAACTCCTCCCATTCTGCGTCGCTTTAAAAGATGCCTGGATAATTTATTTAGATGATTCTTGGCCTGACGATTAATAACATCGCCAATCTTAGGAACCCCTAAGTCTTTCTCAAGGGCCGACGTTCGGATGAGCCACGGGGGACCAGTACTCTGACTTTCGAGATATTTGATTTCGCTGCTATGCCGTGCAAGCAAGCTGTAAGGCTTACGTCACATTGGCACATTTCTTTATATTAATGCCAATGTTCCATCATCTTGTTTAGACTTAAAAAGTTTGGCATGTATTGTTGCAGGGTGTCCGTGGCTTTATAAATGCACCTGTTTCTGGCGATGATAGCCGTATCGTGTGCAAACGTGGCAATATGGGCTAGTGAACAGAGTATAAAGTGTCGGTCTCAAAACGCTACCCTGGGGGACACCTGCGCAAATAGACTAGATGCTAGACTTCACACCATCTAGTAACACTGAAAAAGTCCTATTATTGAGGTAGCTACGGACTATTAACCATAGTTGAGGCGGCAACAGACTTGAGTATACTGAGCAGAACGTCGTCCCCAACCTGGGTAAAAACCTGTTTAATGTCGAGATACGCTTGGCCTCAAATACTTCGACAATAAAGTTGACCACTCTATTCAGCTGCTCTAAAGTTCCGTGGCACTTACTGAACTCGAATTGAAAGGGAGGTACTATTTTCTGTAGCTTTTTCAAATCCAGGAGTCGCACAGTGGTTCAGAATGAGCATTTAACGCGAATAAATTCCTTAGCATAAAAAAACTTCATTAACCAATATAATTTCATAACTTTTAGTAATTTTTATTTAACTAAAGCTTTGTTTAACGTTTTAAAAATAATATTTATAACAAATGTGGACAATTTGTTGATATTATTCTTCGCTTACATTTAAATCGACATGTGGCGCTTTAAGCAGATTAATTGTCTCTGGTTCTAGTTTTTGCTTTTTATTAGAAATTCTCTGTAGACTTAATGAAGATATTATCGGATCTGATGATAGTAAAAAGTAATAAAAAAGATCCATGTTAGTATGTTCTACTTTATGTTTTCTACCTCTGTGTTCTCTTATAAACTGAAAATCTGTGTTTTTTGCTTCTTGTGCTTCTTCTCCTAACTGGCCAATAGGAAGAATTGCTTGCTTAATAACTTCGGATCCGTGCATTAGTACTTTGTGTACACTGGTTGGCATATTATACCACGGATATAATGTCACATATTTATTCGCTGTTTCCATGGAATACTCATGAAATTTTTGGGCATCTATTTCGAATTCAGATGAGATAGTTGGCAAAATAATGTAGAACCGATAAATTAGATTCTCGTTTAATCCTGTTACTTGCGATGAAATTTTATAATTTTTAAAAAAAATTCTTGCGGTATTTCCTGTATTTGTTGATCCATATCCAGGTTTTGGCTGATCAACAATAATTCCAAGTTCTTGTCTCAATTTATCAATGATTTCAGATTTCCTTGATGCTACTAACTTTTTATTTTCACCTCTAACCTGCCAGGTTTTTATCTGTAATCTGTATGATATGTGCAAGCAACATTCAAGAAACCTGATCCACGAATGTAAGGAAGACAATCCAAAATTTTGATTTTCAAGCTTAGGTAATTTTTTTGTTACGTATTGCAAATTGTTCATTTCTGTAGGCTTAGCAGAGCAAATGTAACAGCTTTGTGTAGATTTTGTTTCCGTCAATGTGTGACAAACTTTTCCATCAATCATTGTTAGCACAAGATGAAAGTCGATACTTTTATTCTGATATTGAAAACTTTTTAACTCAGCTATTTGTTGATTTACATTATTGACCTCTGATATAGTGAGCTCCGGAGTTTCTTTCGCAAAAATAAATTTAATAGCTCTGCAAAACCATGTGGAAGATGGTACTCGATTTTGCCATATGATGTGAGTGTCATCTTGTCTGCTACGCAGTTGTAAAGGCACTAGTGATATAATTAATACAGAAGAGTCTTGTCCTTCTGAAATACTATGTTGTCTATAGTTACTTTGGCCAGAGCTACCGTCTATGCCCCATTTACAAATCAAAGTAAATGCATTGCTAGTTGAGGCCATCAATACTTTTTCTTGAAGTTCGCAGAGCCGACTTATTGTTAAATTTAGCAAAGCTTGCAATTTTATCTCTACACTTATATTTGATACTTTAATGCTGCCTTCATCAGGGTAACAATTTTTTTTAGCTGACAATATCTTATGCCAAGACGGATATATATTAGCATTACAATTTTTTGCTGCTAGTACATACGATAAATAAGTGGATTTACTCGACTTAGTATTGATTATAAGCGCTTATGCTTCAGATGCAGACATTGGTAAGACAACGCCTTTCTCTGATTCTTTGCTAATATTTTTATTTTTAACACATTCTGAACTTTGTTTTATAGAATCTCTTACTAAATGAGAGGCATTTCTCTTACCACTTTTCCATAAAGCAGACTGCGTGGCGCGTGAGAGTTGTTCCAATGAATAATTGCCAACTAAGTCTTGGATTTGTTTTTGCTGACTTCTAGTACCAGATTCGTTGTAACTTATTAACGGCCTGCCAACTTTTGAGGATCCAGGTTGTGTATTTTCAGTGTCACTATCAGAAAGAATCATAGTTGTGTTGAGCCATGTCTTATTTGCTTGCACAAATCTCGTCCTGTAATTGTTTGGTTTTTTCCAGCGACATTCAATATTTTTCACAAATTTTTCTAATTGAATGTATGTATCTTAGATTATTATGTGTTCAGTGTTATAAATATGCAATCCCAGCGATTTAACACATTCATCTCTTGTTAAATGTTTTAATTTGAACCATTCTTCGAATAACTCCATGTACGTCACATTTGGCATCTTATATGAAAAAATTAATTTAAAACACTAGGGGTACCGCGGGGATCTATTTTTTTTTTAATTTTTAATTATGAATATACCAGCTATTTATTACAGTAGTAAGTAAGGCATGCAGTTACCTGCGATTTTTTATACGTCTTGATATATTTATGATTTATGTGAAAAAAAGGTATACACTTAAAACGAAATTCTATATAATATAAATAACGCGTACTTACCGTTTTCTCTCGTAAACGTGATATATATTGTGCATAGAAATCAGTTATAAATAATACATATAAATGAACACTAAGTAAATTAATAAAATCCTCCAAAGATTGTAGCTCTTTCTTTTGACTTATAAGCACGAGTTGGTAGTTCGATAACTTTAAAGTTGCAATACTACCACAATATCAGTCGAAACTGAAAATTATAAGCGCTATAATAGAGATTGGATATCCCTGATTGCAAATAATATGTTTTTCTTTTTTCTAAGGATGTGAAATATCATAATTTATTCGCGTTAAATGCTTATTCTGAACCACTGTGAGTCGCGTCAACAGACAGCTTTAAAAAGACTTTGCTATGGTGATTGATAAATACCTTAAAAATAATTTCCTTCTAAGCACACATGACTATTCTTAAAATTGATGATAGAAATGATTAAAAACTTCATTGGTGGCTTTAAAACTTCAATGACAAATAACAATTCAAGAAAGTTTTCTGGTGAATCCTCCATCAGATTAGATTAGAAGAAAGAAAGAAAAAAACAATAAGAAACAACTTCGAATGCTTTATTGGAAACATATCATATTGTTGCTGTTGCTGTTGTTGTTGTTGGTGGTGGTGGTCTATAGATTAACTATATCTATTATACAAAACATTTACATACATACAGACAAACATTACATAATGAGTATACAGATAATTTGCATGTGAAATTCTTTTGTTTATTTGTTTTGTTAAGTTGAACATTTTGATTTCATACGAGTATTTATAAGTTTTGTTTATTTATTGTTTTTAGAATTTAGAATTTATGCTGCGCCAACTCCTCGATGGTGCGTGCATTCGTTAATGTCACCCAGAGTGGTGATTGTATGCTCGCCAGTGAGTAACTTTCTGCATCAAGTGAGTGGGATTTACGTAAAGACGACGAACTAGAGGAGGATTGTTTGATTGATGCATCCGTTGACTTTTGTCTGTTTGAAGCAAGTTTAAATGGCGGCGTTGTTTTAATGTTTGATCCACTAGCGGATGATGAACGTAGTTCAAGTAAACGATTGCGTCGCTGTGCCACAGTTGTTAAAGGTGTTGTCGTTGAACGGTTATCTTTGGATGTGGATGATACCGAACCTGGTGCTGCTTTCGTAGATTTTTGTAAATTTGTTTTCAATTGCACTGATGGCAGCCTGAGTAAAGCTGCCGCCTTAGGTTCTTGATTTTGGGATCGCTGGTCTTTTTGTTGTAGCTGCTGTTGCTGTTGTTGTGGTTGTTGTGGTTGTTGTTGTGGTGTTGACGAAGTTGTCATCGCTAAATGTTAGCTCGTAGATGAAAAAGATATTTTATAGGATGTCGTGTCCATTGGTGATTCAGGATTAAGGACCTCGGTCTGCGTTTGTTCAATATCGCTGCAGCGTTCCTCTAACACAGTATCCAGTTCCAGCGATGTAAAGCCTTGACTCAAGCTTCGTTCGGGACGCAAACTGATAGCTCGCGACGATCGGTAATCTATTAAAAATACAAAAAATTGAACATAATAAATGTCATTATAGTATATCATATAAGTAATAATGTCACAACTTGGCCCTGGTCCCTAGAATGTATTTCACATGTTTAAAGGACAAATTCTCGGAATATGGCAATCGACTTCTACTGAAAGTGTTATATTTAGAAATATTGAACTTATTTGGAACCACACACATTCATAATAGTGGGTGAAAGCTCTAATTATCTCATTAAAAGAAGGATATGTCGAAATTTCAGAATCTTATGGTGGTACATCATAGTAAACTTCGATATTACCGAATTATTGTATATTTTCAACATTATTCCTTTAAACATTACAATACTCAAACTCACTAAGCCTATGAATTGGACTAAATCTGACCAGGCTGACAGCGTGGTCCTGCATATCGTAATTTCGACGACGATCTCGCTCCCGGGCCAATTTGGCACGACGTCGAAGGCAACAAATAACAATGAGCGCCAATATTGGGAAACCGAATATACACGAAACTATTGGAATCACAATTGATTCTGGAGAAACTGTAAATACAATAAAGATTAACAGAAGAATTCATTTATTTGATTATTAGGACCTATATACATATATACATAGGTATGTATAGACATACTGCTCACTAACTCACTCACCCGTTGGATAGACAATAATTGTTGCACGATTCTTGTTGCCGGCTATAAATGTGGCTACAGTTTGCGTTGGGAAACTATCAGCAGCATTGCTGCCAACAAAAGCACCATCCTCGCTAACAACATTGCCAAAATGCCTTGCCGAACTATTTACTGTCGTCGAGGATAATGTTGATGTCGACAACTGTGAGCTGCCATTAACCACAGCATCAATGTAACCAAGACCATGAGATGTTACGGCATTGCCAAGTTGACGTGCTGATGTTGCTGTTGCTGTTGATGATGATGATGATGATGTTGTATTGTATTTATCATTTGTATTATTATTTGTTAGACCCTGTTGTTCCATATCATAGTGGGTGGTGGTGGTGGTGGTGGTGATGGATGTGGTGTTGGGGATGGTGTTGGTATAATCATTAAAATTTGTTCGTGAAACTGTTTCAAATGTTCCATTGAGAAATGTCTTTACTTTATTTGTTGTCACATTTAATAACTTATTTGCTATTTCCTTTGTTGGTTGTGTAAAATATTTCGGAACAATTGTTGTTGTTGTTGTTGTTGCTGTTGACTTTGTTGCTGTGACTGCTGCGTAATTACTTAATGTCTCTGAAGTTGTTCCTATTGATGATAATCTTCCTGTTTGTGGCGTGGCTGTTGTCGTCATATTGCTTAATTGAAATTTAAAGACATAATCATAGATTGCAATAAACATTGCTCAAACGAAACAATTTTTACTTGTAATTGTGAAACTATATAGTATATATATACATAATAAATAATGTGATAGATATTGGTATCTACTATATAGAATCCATCCAGTTCTGGTGACTAAATAAACTTTAACAAATTATAAAATTACATAGTGTCAATGATATTATCACTTTATAGGGGGTATGTAAGTATTTCTTATGCACAAACCAAAAGATGATTGACATCCCAGAAGGTATGGCTCCCGATGAAATAACTAGCGACTGTTTCTAAGTTCCAGAATGACAATGGGACAAGGGACGGTAGGTTAGAGTCCACACTCGTTAAAAAAAAAACAACCCAGAAAGTATGTATGTAAGTATTTCCGTCATCTGGCAAACAGGCAGTGGAAAGATCTTAAATCTTGCAGAGTGGCACGTGCTACCTGGCCTAGTTACAACGAAAATAGGTCACCTAGACTCATCAATCGAAGACGCTCAGATACCGCAAGCCTCACAGCGGTTTACACTGGTCACGCGAAGAGACTGGCTATTCCGTTCAGAAGACATTGTAGAAGCTGTGGAAACGTTGAGGAAAAGGAGTCACTCACCCACTTTCTATGTCAATGCCTAGCACTGACAAAGACTAGAAATAAGTTTCTGGGCAAATACATCATCGACAACTTCTCGGACTGTTCAGTCACATGTCGAGGTGATCTTCTGAAATATCTAAATTCGACGTTTTGGTTTTAGTAATACTGATTGCGTTTGCCGAGGAAGTGGTAACCAACCAACCGTGTATGTAAGTATGTAATTACTAGGTACTAGGGATGCCAATTTTCAGGGTTCTTGTCAATACCGTGACTTAATTTTTCCTAATTTACACACACAAAATATTTTCAAAAACATATTTTCATTTTCATTTTAGAAATTCAATAGCATCAGCACATGAATGGTGGGCCATCTATTGGTCCGATTTTGGTTTGGTCATTTAATGGACAAAAGTTAATATTTTTTAAATTATTTGATTATTTCGATTAAGTATGAAATTAAAACTGAATAGCCTTTCAAAGCGTTTATACTATACTAGCAGACCCTGGTAACTTTGTACCGCCTTCTCTTCCGATGGCTTGTTCATCTGCAGCGGATTGATTCGCAATATTCCGAAATCTAATTTAATTACGACTTCCTTGTCTTCTAACTTGTATATATTTAATAATCTCATAAAGTGAACATCTTCGAAGGAAAATTACCGTTTGAAAATCACGATTTTCTTGAATTGAATTGAAAATAAAATTTTAATCACCAATTTCTTGACAACAGCGGGTCCGATCCGATGTTTTTTTCAACTTGAATAAATGTCTATTTAGCACGTTTAAAGGGAATTTTTTTGTGTCAGATGGAATTGCAAAAAATTTGAATGGAAAATTATTTTGAAATGTATCTCTGGATTCACATAGTCTAATCCCGGGATTTTCGGTACTTAATAATGGCTGGATCCCGATAACCCGGTATTGGCATCACTAGTAACAACATACATTCGTCGATTTCTACTTACATGAGACCCTCTATTATGAGACATTATTTTCTATTCATTTCAAATATACAATATATTTAAAATCAATTCGTAGGAACGAATGTTAGTCAAGGTTAAAAATTGATAATATGGTAAGACCATAAAGAAGGTTATCTTTGGCTATGCCAAAGTTGTAATACTCTTCAGACTTCTGTGAATGAGTATACAAAAATATTGATTTGACATATGTTTAGAACAGACTAGCATTCATACTGCACAAATTGGCAGCTATACGATCCAGTAATTCTTGGATCTTAAAATTAACATGGTTGATGACACTTATAATGTCAAAATTTTAGTTAGACAAATAACAAAAAAGTTTTTCTATAAAGAACTTTAATGTTCTCTTCCTAGTCGCCTGATTCGGCTGATTCCGACAAATGTGCAGAGTCTGGTAAAAAGAAAACTTCGTGCAGCTCTTTAGCTGACTAGTTTGCATACAGACAGGCGGACATGGCTAAATCAATTCGTCTCGACGTGCTGATCAAGAATATATATACATAATGTCTCCGATGTCTCCTTCTGTGTGTTATAAACTTCTTGACATACTTGTAATATTATGTTAAATTCATATTGATCAGGGAACCTGAAAGATAGGCCACCGGGTTTACTCACTAAATTCTAATATTGTGTCCTAATATTGTACAATGGCAATAGCTTTGGTCTGATATAGTGGCCTGTTAATATTTTTATACATAAATCTTGAAAAGTTTTACACAAATATTGATTCTATGACGAGCTCTTATCTCTGGAAATATTAATACCCACAACCACCCAAAAAATGCACAAAATGTGTTAAAATATTGGTTTGTTCTCTAAAAAGCTGAAAAGTTTAATCACTCTATTGATTTTGGGCTAAATTGAATAGTATGTATCTTGCAAATAAATGTTGGAGCAATCAGGATCCTTCAAATTAAACTTTATCACATCACAGAAGATAACTTGATGCCAGTGTATTTGTGGTAAAATTAATACGACAAAAAAATATTTGGTTGTGTTTTGGGATTGTTATGGAAGCTATGCTATATTTTAAAGGTCTTTATCAATCTAGATTTCAGAATAAGGCGTCTTTAAGATTTCTCAGCTGTAAAATTAAGTCTCTGTATCGAATAATGTGGGGGTGTGCTATTTACATTCATATACATATATTATATGAAGGCCTTTATACAAAAATGGTCCCCAGAGCCCAACTGCCACAGTTTTATATGGATATCGGTTTCCATACTATTCCATGATACTCACTACACCCAAAACACATCAAATAAAACATCTATTATCCTCCAAGATAACTTAACAAACCACCTACAAAACCATTTGTGTCTTAATTGTTGACAATATTTACATTACATTATTAATTCTCCGGGTGGCATAGTACATTATTCAATCAGTTCTCGCTTACCGAGTGGTCGGATCTACTTCTCGGAATCATCCGACTTCAGTTGTCCAAGGATCAATCACATCTGCTCCCTAGAAGCTCCCTTGTAGTTAAAATAACAACAACAACTATTAGTGTACTAACAATGGGGCGGTATGCCTCAAGCAGCCAATTCAAGGAGGCCTTCACATATTAAAAAGTTTGAAATAAATCAAAATATCTACTATTGCCTTAACAAGACCCAGGAAATGAAATATCTGAAAGCCCCAAAAACAAATTTTCCTTTTGCGTTATTTTATATGAAGTTTGCATATATACGGGTCTCTTTTTTTTTTGTGGCTTCCCTGGGTTCCCGACGAGCTTAGTTTCCCACAAAGTTAAACGATTAGTAGTCACATGTCCATGTGACATGTGTCGGTTTGCAATAATAGAGACAAAATTGCAATAAAAAATTCCCAATATCTATCAACAAAATAAACATCCAATATGATTAACATATTACATAATATGACAAATATTGTACTTTTCAGATACATACAGATAGATACATGTATGTATTGTATATTCACTAACCCATCTTTGGAAATTCACGCCAATCGGACTAATATAATCAGCGACTTTTAGGCAGAATGTAAAATATTTTCAGTTTTAACTAACTATGGACTTATGTATAGTATAAAATCTAATCTACACATATTGTATAAATATCTAAGGGTCAACAATTCCATAATATTTTGACAGTAAGTTTACAGGTTACAGTGGTTTTAGTGACTCCAACAATGGAAGAAACTTATTTTCGATTAGAAATTGTTTTTTGATGATCAAAATATTAGTAAAGCAAAGCCATGCCAATGACGAGTGGTATAGGGGATTCTGCTTTATCAAAATTAACCATCAAACTTTAGTTTACTGGGATTTAAAATAATTACATGAGTACCGATGATGCTGAATCTTCTTTACGCCCAAAATCGCCAGTTTATACGGAAATAAAAAAAAATCACAAAATAGTTTTGGGTAGGTACACAGTTTTAAAGTATGAACCTTTGTCAGTTATTTTCGAAGTGGGTGCCACATTTGCTCATGGTATGTGACAATGGATGAAACATGGATCCATTATTAAGCACAAGAATCAAAAAGATATGTATGAACAATAGCCAATGAAAAAACAAAACTAAAATATCAGCTGGCAAGGGTATTCATCCGAGTTATGGGACATGCATGGTATTTTGTTCATCAACTATCTTGAGAAAAGTAAAACTATCTATAGCGAATATACCTAGAATAACATGGCATTATTGGATCGATTAAGTGCAGAAATAAAAAAATAAGCCGACCTCACATGGAAAAGAAAAAAGTTCTGTTCCATTCGATGAAAATAATGGTTAAATTTAATGAATTACGCTTCGAATTGAGTTCTCACACAGCGTACTCTCCAGATCTGGCGCTCAGTGACTACTGGCTTTTTGCAGCCAAAAAAAAAGCTCCCAAGAAAGAAATTTGGCTCAAGAAGTGATTTTCAATACTGAAAAGGAGAGTATGTTGATAAATAAAGTCGACTTTCTTAAAAAAAAAAATTCTTAGTTTGACCGGGGACTTATTGAGTGACTTGATATATGGCATTTGTCTTAAACATATTGAAAATCAATATTATCAAGATTTTCTCTCCAGATCATTTATCAACAAGATGTTCAGATTCAACTAGAAAAACATATAACTGTCTTCTTCTTTTTATTTATTAAAAAATGTGTTAAGTTTTTATTGTCATCCTCATAATGGATACAATTTTATAATTGCTGTTTTTACCTATTTATATACATATATACATATGTACATCTGCATAAATAAAAAAAAATTCACACTTTTCAAAACTCTTGGAACTTATGTAGCACGGTGTCTCTCACATTTCTTTAATAAACTGCACAAATTTAAAAAAAAATACACTTCTTAAATTCCATAAAACTTTGCGCTCGAATGGGTTTCCATTGATTGGGGGTGTAACAAAAAAAAAAAAAAAAAAAATTATAATAAAATTTTTATAACGGATGCCGTCGTCACTTTAGATGTAATTTATGTTATGTGGTAAATTGACAACAGGACAACAGCAGTTTTGTTAACGTTATGTTACGTATTTTAGTAATTCTTCAGAACCGTCCGAGTTCGAGCGTACCGTAAGAAGACACTTAGTGTTTAATGTTCGCCGTTCAACTGTTGGTACTTCTTGTTAGTCCTGTGCTTTATATAGTACCAATATTTGTATTAAATTAAAAAAAAAAAGAGAAAATTTCCCCACAAGACACATTTATGGATGTGTGACTCATTCTTATAAGGACGAACTTTCTTTTCTCTCTTGATTGAGACTGAGAAAATTACTCTTAAATTTGGTCATGGCAGTTTTGGGACAAATCATGGAAATGTTAAATTTTCATAAAGGAAATTTCCGAGCTTACACAAGAAAATGTCCAAAGGACTTTTGGTGCCATGACCATGTTTCATACAAGACCATTAAGAGCATAGACTGGACATACCAAATGATATCACTAGGTGGCGCATGGTGAAGTTGTATTTAAAAGACATGACCATAATTGAAAAGGAAATGATTAAATGCAATAGTAATAGCAAAGAGCATAAAACATAGGTATATTTTAATGGTCTTTGGTAATAGCAACTTGTTAAGTGTAAGAGTGTAAGTACTTTATGAAATATTGAAAATTGTCCAGAAATATTAAAAAAATTGTGCTTTTTGAGAAGCTCAAATCAGTACAAAATCGGCGATTCCGATACCGATACCGCTATATACAAATAGCTTATTAAAGGCACTTTTATTTAGACAGTCAGTCAGTTCAGTCTCAGTGCATTACAGCCTTTCTATAGTGAGTAAAAAGTTGTGAGTTCTGGCTTTGTGTCCACAGTGAGCTCTAGTGTGTTCTGAACAGGTGTTTTTTGTTTTGTTTATAGGTACATATAAGTGGAACTTTGCGCGCATGTTGGCAAAATTAAAACTGAAAATTTGTGAAAAATACATGATTAAGAATATTTTGCAGAATATGCACACAGCAGCTTTTGGATCATCAGTATCGTACACAACTCTTTTTTTGAAACTGTGTTCTAACATTATTTTATTATATAGGTATTGTTATGCAACTCATTTTCATGATAAAGCTTTAAATGTGTCCACAAGTTTGATGTCGTGTAGCCTTTGTGTCATCATCCTGTTTTATTTAAAAATTTATCCAGATGGAACTTGTTCACTTTAAAGGTTTCGCCATTCCAACAATTGTTTGCGCCGACTTATCTATGTTGTCACTCCAGCGGCTTTTTTTAATTTTGTGGTTTCCCGCGCTTATTCACTGTTTCCAGGCTTGCCAACTTTGGAGAAAAGGGCAGATTTAGAAGAAAAAATATAAACTACGACTAAATGGCCTTTTAGACGAACAGTTCCGTCTCAGTCCATTATTGACTCGAAATACGCATCGATAACTTAAACAATGACTGACTGACAATGGATGGCCAAGCTTATTTGTCAGTCCATTTCGATTTTTAAAGCGATAGTATTGACTGAGACTGAACTGACCGTCTAAAGGGCCTTATGTTGGCAAGCCTGACTGTTTTATATCGGCCAATAGACTATCGGCCGATACAATATATCGGTTTAATTAAACAAAGAAGGCAATAAAGGAAGTTAATTCAATTATTTTCTTTTTTTCGCTTATTTTTGGCATTTTTAATTGTTTGTTTTGTTTGTTTTATTCACTTGTGTGTACGAGAATACCTAAATTACTATAAGCAAACAGAAAGGGTCATTCACGTAATCTGTTAAAAAAAATTTACTAAAATACGAAAATACTGCGTTTAACACAATGCGTGAGGACCCCATTTGTTTGATTTGTTTTCCATGCTTGTACTAATTAATAAATTGAAATTATGCAATAATTACTGCAATATTTCATATCATTGTCATCTAAATCGACACTTCTCCATTGCTTCATGTAATCACAACTGGTAGACGTCTTGTTCGGCCCTTCAAAATCTGCTGCTTTTTCAACGTCGTATAGCCCATTTCTCTTAACCTTCACTACTTTATATGGACCCATGAACTCACTCGCCAATTTCTTCCCCGCAACAAATTGCGTCCGCTTTATTGCAAACAGGTCGTTCAAGTTGTACTCAATCTCACTCTTGCGCTTCTTGTCGAAATTGCTCTTGTATAAATTCTGAGCTTTTACAATCTGCATTTTGGCATTGCTTCTCAACTCACGTCTTTCGCTGTCGAATTCATGTAGTTGCTCATCCTGAAGAACCCTTAGCAAACCAATGTAATGTATATTGCAATTTGTTTATACTTATGCACTAATTTAATTATCAAAGAATCGAAATATTTTCTCATATTTAATTTGTGTTGTGTTCAATATTTTTCTTTAATATTTTTATAATTATATTTTCCTTTTTTCCATATGCGCTTCATTTAGTTCATCTCTAATTATATAGGTACTTGAGTGAATCACATCAATTTTGAGTAAATATGCTGGTTCGATCGAAATTCCCACTCAAACCAAAAATGTCCCACATCACATTAGAATGATTTGTCTAATCTTTGTTTCATTTTCTACAAGGATACACCACCTAACGTCAAAATTAAGCAGAAACGCTTTCGACCAGAAAAGCTTTTTCACAATTCTCATCAATACCATTCACACTTATACAATACTTGCTTCCTGTGTATACTTATACTTATAATCGACGAGTTCCTTATATCAACTTTTATATAGGTACATATAAGACCATTTGGGGTGATGGTTCTAGTCAAGCATAAACTAAAGATTTTGCTAAAAAATAGGTATATTAAGTTCAGACATCAAACTCATTTGTGTGTTTGTACTTTGTTGTAGACATTTTTTGTGTCATGTGAATGCGTTTTATAGGTAAAATATCTTATGTTTAAAATTGAATTCTCTTATGTTGTGATGTGATAAACAGAATTATAATAATTAATATTAATATTATTCCGGGAGAAAAATAGAAATTCTCCATGCACCGTTCCCCTGAAAGTTCGATGGCGCGAGCACTTTTTTGCGGCGAACGTTCGTTGACGATCTTGTAGCAAGTCTTCTTATTCTTCTCGTTGCCAACAGAATGTTATTAACAGACTGACAACTCACTGTTACTCAAAATTTCTTGACATTTTTTCCGTTTTAACTTGGAGCCATAGGAAAATACTCGCATGTTCTGGTAGAATCCAATAGAGATTTCATTTAGAAATAAGCCAAGTCCAATAATATGGAGGATTCCTTAAATTAAAAAAAACTTAAAGTTAAATGACCTCACATAACAATAACCACCAATTGTCCATTCTGACCTTAAAATTTGACCAGTGGCTTGTCATATAAGATTGGAAACCGTAAATCAGTGGTGATTTTACCAGAAGGCTGAGTTGGCTTGGGCCGAGGGAGGCAGATTTTAGGGGCTGCAAATTTTGACCAAAATTTTTGAAAGTGAAAACTTCTTTAGGCACGTTTAGAGGATCTTTACGAATCTCTTTGCAAGTTTTTCATAGCTGAACAAGAAAATTTTACGTATTTCGAAGAAAATGCGATGGAATTAAGCGTTTCGGAGCAGTATACAAAAGACATGGAAGAAAGGCATCCGAAAAGGAAAAAAAAATGTATGATGACACAGCCAATGAAGAAATGAGAATGACTGCTAGTGACACTTTCGCGGTTAACACATTTCTCGTATCGATAGACTAGAATCCGAATTAGAAAAATAGTAGGTGGCCTACAACAGGTTCAATGTAAAGTTTTCATAAAACCAGATTCTGGATATTGATTCAGATAAGTCTATCTTCATTCCTGCGAGAACAGATTTTCCGAAACGTTTATCGAATGCCTGTATGTACACCAGCGACAAATGGTTCGGGTTCTTTTCTGTTTAAGACAAAATTCCCGGGTAGAGATTATTGGACGTGGGGTAACGTCATTGGACGGGACGAGATCTCGATCTATACTGACGGCTCCAAAACGGAAGAGCTAACAGCTCAGCTATCGTATTGTCTACGTGACTAGTGCAGCGTGTTCTAAGCAGAAATCTGCGCAGCAAAGTTAATTAACGCTTTGGGGGGAGACCCCAAGGCACATATCGATTTATGTTGACGGCCAGGCCGCTATCAAGGCTCTGTCGGCTCACAGCTCCAAGAGCAAAATCATACGAAGTACGGTAGAAGCTCTTAATCAAGCTCGGCAATACTCTGTCAACATTATCAGGGTGCCAGGTCACTCCGGTATCCAAGGTAATGAGATGGTGGATGAGTGTACCAGGAAAGGCCTGTGTCTCAATCAGTTGCCGATATTTACAGACAATTACAGGATATTCTCTCATGCCTGGAAGTGAAAACCACAGATCTAGCAGGCAGGAAGTGAGCAAATGAGTCTGGCTGTACTATCGCTAGGACACTCTGACCTTGCTTTCAGCCAAAGAGAACCTCCGAGCTGCTACACTACAACAAGAAAAGTATTCGGACGTTGACGGGAGTTATGACTGGTCACTCCACCATCGGGCTGATGGCCCACAGGATGCAGGTTCCACATCATGACTTCTATCGTAGCTGTAAAGATGAGGAGGAGCCGGTTTCTCTTTTGCAATCAACTGAGTATAAAAGATATACATAAATGATTTTACTTTGGTATCTGTTTGCTTCTTTGTTTTCTGGAACGTCCTAGACACACACTTCTTATTCTTTTTCCGTGAAGAACTGAATGGCCGAATCCTTGTGAGCAGTTTCAACTGAAACTCCAAAGGTTTAAATATGAACATACGTGAGGAGCTCATAAAATTTATGTAGCTTCAGTTCCAACTGCTATTTTTTGATCTTCATGTGTGTGTTGCCAGGTCAGATGTTTGTCAAGCGTTAGTCCAAAGTACTTTCTTCACAATATTACTTCTTGGAATGGCATCATCGTTTATGAGAACTGGATAATCTGCAGTCATGTCTCCACCTCAATGAGGACGATGGTGGATGGTTCTGGAGCATAAATCGCTAATCAAATTTTTTTCACCCTCAATGATTGGGAAACCAGTTGCACTATAGAACGTGTACATACATATATATAAAATTGAATGTATGTATGTATGTAAGTCCAAAACTGCTGAACCGATTTTGATGAATAGCATAGTCTTGAGAGTGTTTCAGTGAAGTTTGGTGCGAATCGGGCTTGCTGTTGCCGAGTAATTGGTGGATAATAGTTTGCATTTGATTCGTCAGATTTTTCAAAACTATTTCAATTGCTGCGCAATGTAAAACAATTAAGAAAAAATACCATGACGCACTTACATCACGTTGGGAGCGTTGCAAAGCACGCCGGGTATGCTAGATGAGAATGGTTCAGACTGTCAAAAATAACAGTAAGTAACAGTAACAGTGTCACTTTTGCGACAAATGCGACAGACAGAGGTACAAGCTTTACGTCCAACGAATTTGCATACAAAGTGTTAAAACCTTGTGCGGTGCTAAGACACGCAACTCCCACTTGACCGTTTGTTTTTTAAATTTGTTTTGCTTAACTTTTTTAATTACTTAAAATAAAATTAATAGGTATTTCTGATTCAATTCCTCAATACTTTTTGATTTTCTGGTGATTTCAATTCTTTCATTTGAATTTCGTCAAGTCTTCTTTTGTGTATTTTGTCAAAAGGAAAGAAAATCCGACCTCTGTAACCTTTTTTGCCATTGGTCATTATCATATTTTCATTAAAATAAAAGCATCTGTGGAAATGCATAGTATCACATTTCTTTTCCTTTACTTGTACGCAATTTCTATCATGGTGGATGTGTTTGTGTATGTAGTTGTTACGTATCTGTGTTTACACAATTTTCTTATTTGTGTGGCATAAACCATTTTACCCGCTCGCTTGACACTAAAAAGTATAAAAAAAAATGAAAAAAGAAAGTGAAAATGAAAATGAAAAATAAAAAACAAAAATTTCCTTCATCAAATGAATGCGTGTAAAAAACAATACAAAACAAAACCAAACAAAAACAAGAAACAGAAACAACAAAATAAAGAAAGAATACAGAAAATATAAAGAATGAAAAAATACACGAAAATTAACTTTATTCTGAGCAAAGTTTGTTAATTATTTTAACAGCCTGCGGAAGTTTAAACAACCAAAACAACACACAAAAATATGAAAAACTATGCATGTTCCTCCATGGGGATGAGAATGAGAATGAGTAGTAGTAAGAAGGCGATGAAATTGACAACTAACAACAAAAAAAATATGTTGTTAAAGTTAGACATAGATGCCCGATTTGCATGACAAATTTGAATAAACATATGAATTTGTTTACATTTTTGAAAAACGGTCATTGAAGAATTGAGAATGAGCAAGGACATTAAAGAAGAACTATTAAAAAGAGAGCTTCCGTATGGACAGAGCCACCTTCAAATATGTTGGTGGGGCATATGCAAGGTAGAGGAAAGGCACCAACCAATTTTAGAAGGATTATTCCAGTGGATGAAAGAGTTGGCATTGCATTCTGGCATGCAGTCTGGCCTCGTTAGCGGAATACCGAGCTGTGTGTGGACTGTTCGGTTTGCATGATTCTCCACGAATTCAGCTTTGAGGTAATTAGAAAACTTGCACCAGAATACCCATTACCGGAATTTATTACACAAGCAAATATCGAAGAGTGTGTGGAAAGATTTGAAGTATTTAGTTTCACATAGTTCCACTGAAACCTTGCAGGGCCTTTTGTACCTTCTTCTATCATTATATGAAATTATCATATTAAATTTCTGTTTTCTACCAAAATTAACAATATACGATATTCACCTGTTTTATTTTTGGCACGCAACAAAAAAAGGAAATAGAAGACACCTGACATACATAGTATAACCAAAAATCGAAAAAATTATTAAAATGCTGACAACTCCTATGGAAAAATTTCCCAACACTGATAAGAGTGACCTTTCGAAACAACCGAATCAAAGCGTATCAATTTAAGAATCGAATCATCGATTCGAATCAAAACTACAACAAAATTCTCTTAATTTTGTAATTATCCCTGTTGTTGTTGTCGCATCATCATGTTCCTCTGCAAAAATCGTGTAACGTACCTAAAGAAGTTTTCACTTCAATAAAAAAGTTTTAGTTTTCTTCATTTTTTTTTTATTTGATTTTTGTCACTCTGATCAAATGACTATATAATCTAACAAATCCTATGGATCCTTCCAATGTGATCCATCTCATATATTTATTATATTCTATTTATCTCTTAAGTTATTTTTTCCAAAGTGTTTGAAAAAGTACCTACTTCTGAGTAGAATGTTACCGATTCTTGACAATACCAAAGCACCAGTTTTGGTCGTACACCTGAGCAAAGCCATAGAATTGTGAATATAATAATTGATGGTTTTGAAAACAAACAAACAAAAAATATTGCACGGTTGTTTTTCTTGACATTCAGCAAGCATGCGACAGAGTTTGGCATCACGGCATGCTGTTTAAAATCAAAAAATTGCTTCTGTTATTAAGGTCTTATCTAAGTAACCGCTACTTTTATGTGCAGCAACAATGTGAATAGTCAACTGTTCACGAAATCAATGAAGGTGTACCGCAAGGAGGTGTACTAGCCCCTGTGCTATATACTTTAGTTAACGCCCAAAAACCTATTCAAATGACATTCACGCTACGAAGGGAGATGAGTCCAAAGGTCTTTGCTGAATGGAACTGATATACCTTTAGGTAATACTCACAGCTAAATACCTAGGATTACATCTGGCCCGAAGGTTAACGTGGAAAGCACATCTCACAAGGAAAAAACTCAGCATGAACTAAAAACGCGTGAGATATATTGGCTTCTTGGTACCAACTCCGAGTTGAGTATGGAAAATAAAATATTATTTTGAAACCTGTTTGGTTATATGCCATGCAACTATGGGCCACTTCAAGTAACTGAAACATTGAAATTTTACAATGCTATCAGAATAAACTATTGCACACCATTGTCAATACACCATGGTATGTCACAAAATTTGACATATGCACATAAAGATCTCAACATTCCTTTGGTTAAGGAAGAAATTATCAGAGTGACTAAGAAATACAATTTGGAAAGACTGAGTGGCCATGACAAAAATTAGCTAGTAATCTTCTAAATAGGAAGGTTTTAGATTTTAACATACAATAGGTACATATTTGTAAAACCTTTGTAAAGAAATGCATTACAAATTTACATGATTTGATGCTCACACCACACATGACAAATAAATCTGTTAGATATTTTGTTAATCCACTACTGATGCTTAGTGCAGACGATATGCTTCTTCTTCATATACACAGGGTTGATTTTTCTTTATAATTACTTCATATAATTTATATGTTGATATTTCATATGAAGGGTGTCCACACGATATGAACAATTTGTCCCAAAAGTGATGTTATTCATATGTCTTCATATGCATTTTATTGATACGTTTCCTTCGCGTATGAAGAGTAATTCGATAATTTGTACACGATATAAACGTTTAGTTCATTTTTGTCAGTTATGAAAACTCAATTGAAGATTTGGATTTTCTTAGTGCCAATTAAGTGCAATATATGTGGGTTTCTGCTTGCGTATTTATTCCTTCATTTATGTACTTTAGTACAATTGAAATTTTAAATATCTTCATATATCATATCTCTCATCATATGGAAAACTTTGTCTCAAAAGAGTGTCCACATGGTATAACGATTTTATTCTCATATGTATGGCAACGTCGTCTTTATATCGGAACAAATGTCATGTTGCCATACGTATGAAGATTGAAATATGCTGTCCACACGATATGATTACGTTTAGGACAAAATTTAACGGGCAAATGAAGAAGAATCATATCGTCTGCACTAAGCATGACTAGAACAAATGAACTCGGAGTTGTCATCTAATCTATTTACAATCCAATGGTCAAAAACATATGGTCAAGAATATATTCGTATTTGACGACAATACCACCCGTCTAATGCCAAATTCAATTCAAGCAAATAGTAGGTATTGTATGTCATGCGTATGTGCCGTCAATGCTTACTTAAGTTACATTTATCGTTGCCTGTTCATACACTTTTCTTTCCAATTCACCCTTACTCTCTCGCCATTGCTCAGGATTTTCTTTTACTTTAACCCTGTTAAGTTTTTCTTTGTTTGTTTTTGTTTTATGAATATGCATAGGCCTACTTACTTTTGCTTTTACTTTAGTCTACCTACTTCTTTTCTTCTTTCACCTAGTACTTGTCTTTCATTATCCTTAAAAAGGACGCTTCTTAAGCATGCATAACAATATTTGTACATTATTATTGTTGTTCATATTGTTGTTTTTGTTTTCTGTTGTTGTTGTTGCTGTTGATTTAGCTAGTACCTATATTTACTCACATTGAGCATGGTAGTTTCTTGCAGCAGTCAGTAGAGTAGGTACATACAAATTAAAACAAATAAAAGAATCCTAAGAATAGTAAAATCGGCTATACATAAACCTGAAGCACCGCCTTCGGAAAACCTTTATACATAATCTTTGCCAAACGGCAAGGATAGTACCTACAGTATAGTGTAAACAAGTTTGTTCATTACAAGAGCGAGTTCAATCAGAGGCTGATGCTTGCACTTGGCTCTAGGCTTCAGAGTTCGCCTTTGACCTTGCCGTCATGAGATAGCTCTTATGGTCCTTACATCGTCTCAGATCAATCTAGCGAAGATCTATCTTCGCTTATAGATACCTACATATAGCTTTTGCTTAATAATTTTAATTCTTTTATTTTTCTTAAGTCTCATCTATTATTCTATTTTCTGAGTGTTACATAGTTCGAATATAGCGAAATATACCTAATAATTTTATTATTTTATGATAACAGGAGTACCCAAAAAAAAGTTTTCTAAAATATGAGGAAAGTTATTACAGTTATTTCTTAAACCTTTCTTCTTTCTTGTTGTTCTTATTCATATTTCTTCTAGTATTTCTCTCTTGTGCATTCGCCTTTTTCAATTAGAAAATTTGTTTTGGTATTTTCTTTTGGAACTTCATTAAATCAATAAGGAAAATATGTTCTCGTACATTAAGTTCTAGTCTTTTTTATTTACCTATTCATTTTGCTTGACATACTCGTATTTGACTGCGATGTTTGTTACCTATAGAATTAAGGGAAAATCGGACGCCTTATTAGGTATACTACGTACCTATATATATAGTATGTACATACTATGTGTATAAAAAAGATTCAGAGGAGATGAGAAGTTTCTTCTAGAAATATTCATCCACTTCTTTGCTTATAAATCTTCCAAAAGGCTTCTTCCAAATATAAACTCAAAATATATTTTTTAATCAAAGAAAATAAGTTTAACGGCTTTTAACTCCAGCAACGTGTGACCTTGGCATGTACCTATAGGTATTTATTCAAGAAGAATGTTTATATGCTATCCACTTTGTTGCAACTCGAGACGAGACAAAATTAGAGCGAGAAAGGAGCAATTACTACAAAAATCGCACACTAACATCACGACGGGGCCGGGCTATGCTAGTAGGTACTATTCTATAATAGTGGCTTGCAAAAATGAGCAAATGTTCGTGACCTTTACACATTTTGGTTGGTGGCAGACAAACGGCTCAATAAAATATTATGAAATAAATACCACGTATTCCTTAGATCATAATGTAAAAGATTTCTAAAGTTATTTTAGCAAAAAACCGGGATGGACGAGATAATAAAAAATAAAAACCAGGGCTACCTGCATTGATTCAATTATGCACGTTTTGTTCAACGTGAACTGAATACAGTTTTTATTTAATTTTCGTTCCAAAATCCTTTGTTTTTTATATCAGTACTCATTATTAGACATATTTTCTACCAATTTGTGAACATGGGCACTAGGAAGTTAATCTTTCCTAATGGGCGCTCTATTGGATTTTGGAAGCCTCCCCTTCTTCAATGACCTTAGATTTTCATCCGGATTGAGATGTGGGCTTTGAGCCGACCGCTCGTACACCTGATGTCGTGACTCTGAAGATAAATGTGTGAAATGTGTATGGCTGAATAATCTCTTTAAGCTCGGGATTAGGAATGGCTCCATAACGTCATTTAAAAAATGCGTTTCTTGCCTTATCATGTTATGGGACCCTAACTAGAGTTACAACATTTTGGCGCATAAAGTATCCTCACGATAATGAATCCACCATTATACCTGAAACTTGAGAATCTGGGAAGAAAAAAGGGGAAATCCAAGTATAATGGATTCATTCCTGTGAGAATTGTTGTTTGGGGATTAAAAAACAAAATTTTGTAGACCTGTGTTATTAACAGAGGAACTCCAAATCGTTCACGAAATTGTGTTCCGGTTATATGTTTAATGGAATAATAAAATATATGTTGTTCATTCATGTGAATTATTGATAAAAAACAATGAACACAAAAATCACATACTAACTTCAAGTCGGGAGCGTAGCAACGCGGGCTGGTTCACTATTATTGTATCAAGTGGGTATTCTGCAAGACCACCAAATATTAAAAGTCACTCAAGTGGTAGTCGGACTCGGGTTCCGTACCACCGCACAACGTAAAACTTGTACCTTTATCTGAAGTTATGTTAAATTAATTTGAGTGAAATATTTAAGTAATGCCTAAAATTATACTACAAAAAAATTAATCAAAATGAGAAACAAAAGATAAGAACTGAGCGCAGTGCATATTGGAGCACACGTTTCTTGTAAAAGGACCCCTACAATTTTTGAACTTTATTTTATTTTTATTATTTGTCGTTATACCGCAAAATTGATCTAAACAACGTGTGAAAATTTTAACTGTATACCTATTATGGTTCATGAGATGGAGCTCACTGATGGACGGATGGACGAACGGACAGCGTAGGCTTAGTTATAGGGTCTCCTTGGGACCCTTTGCGTACGGAAATCTAAAAATCATAGGGAAAATTGCGCTAGTTACCAAAAACTTTGTTGTGTTCAAATCTAATGTCCATTTTTGGCAACATTTATAGTCAATATGTTTAAGATGATCATAAAATGAAAAGCGAACAAAATATGAGGAGTTTGATTTCTATGACTGATGATTTAAATGTATGAGACAATGTGCCGAAAGTGCTAAGGAATTAGGTGTAGGCAATGACTTTTATTTTCAAGAGGACAATGACCCAATGCATACAGTATGCGTAGAAAAGTTTTGGTTGCTCTTCAATGTTCCTAATCAACTCCGGACAATTCCGCAATTACTTGATTTTAATCCCATAGAGCACTTATAAGCCAGAGGACAATTTAATCAAAGACTATACTGCACCAGGAGTGAAGCAAATTCTCTTCTATGTAAACTGCTAAATTAGTCGTTTTAATGTTAAATTATTTAGCAGAAGTTTTGAAGTATAGAGGCTACTTTAACTAATTATAAATGGCATGGCATAGATATGCTTATCTGCTAGGCTGCTAAACCAGAAGCCTTATCATTAGCTATTGTTGAAGACTGTTTTGGACTGCTCAAGTTTTAGTATTTACCTTTGACCTTACTGCCATGGATAGCTCAGAGTACCACCGGCATTGCTCACAGGGTCTTTACAACCACCTTGACAAGTTGGTATTCCAGAAAGAGGGGAAATTGGAAATGGCATGTTGACATATTATAATATTATACAATACAATGTAATAAATAACATTCACCTGAAGTGTGAAAGATAGTAGTATATAAAATAATATACTTACTTATACCTACATGTATACAAGTAGAACGTGGATGAAATACTATATAATAGAAACTTCTTCCTCTCTATTGTCCTTTCTAATACACATTTTGAATTATATTTTTTTGCTATTCTTCCCATTGATGTACACGAATGTATGTTAAAGACAGACTATTGTAGGTATATTGTATTCAGCCACGTCGTACATTGATCTAAAATATTGTTTTCTACCCAATTGTTGATGCTGATGTTGCTGCTACTACTGAGATATTGATATACTATTGTAGTATTTACATATACTTTTTCTATTGTCCTTATACTCCATTCCTCATAGCAAAGTAAAGCTATGATGCTGTACATATGTAGGTATGTAAATAGTATTCTCCCGGCGCGACCCTTCCTATTTCATCACATTTTTACTTCCCTTTTGCCATGTTATGAGCTCCTGATTGTTTATGATGAATGTTGATGTTGTTGAAGTTGTCTGTAATAAGTGAGAGCGTGTATTATTATTGTTTACTGGTTTTCTATACCTTTCACATATTGTCTGAATAGGCAGGCATCATTATTATTCTATTATGATGCATGTAACGCCTAGAATAATGCTTTGGTGATATCACAAAGGAAATTATAAGTGTGACAAGGCTGCGAATCAATCAGGCATACACTGTTAATATAAAATTATTCCTGCAGTATGCTTGGTGGGAATTGTCCTGTTTCGATAGTTATTCACTAGCTCCTTTGCTTATTATCTGGTGGCTAGTGAATTCACAGTTGTAGTGAGTCATAGTAAGTCAGGAGCCCCTTTTCGTATAACTGGTGCCTAGTGAATTCACTAGTCATAGGAAATGCAGGTGGTGGCAATAATTGATGACACGACTGGAGAACGGTAATGCAGGCGTTGGCGTTTGACTCCTTTCAATGACATCGCCATGTTAAATTCACCAGATGAATACATGTTAAAGGAGATAGTACTGGTTCCAAAGGGACTAGCCACGAAACAGTTTCATACTGTAGGGATTATTATATACTCTTATGTTGCAGTTCTTCAATTACTGTAGCAATCTAAAACTACTACAACTTACAACTAAATTTGAACAGACATACCATGAATCTCATACAAGGATACAAATGAAATATTGTATCTAATGAAATATTCTTATAAACTGCATAATGTTTAGAACCTTTAAACGATTTGTATCAGTTATGATGATACGAAGTTTACAAACTACAATGGTTCTATTGATGCTACTTTTGTTATATTGGGGCATAACCACTGGAGGAAAATGTATTTTATGCAAAACAATGGCTTATGTTAAAGGGACTCTGCTTCATGAGAAACAACCACACATCTATGTATAAGTATATCCCTATATACATATATATATATATATATATATATATAAATCAATTGATTTGTGTTAGCCCGGTAAAAGCTGGAGAATGGCTCGACCGATATGAATATTAAAAAACCCCAAAGGAACAGGAGAAAAATTAAAAAAAAAACAAGATTAGCAAGGTGTGCGAGTGGGATGGCAAAACATGTCAACCATGAGCATGAAGAGACTTTGGCCATGTATTAATCGGTAATCATGTACAGTGCATAAAAATAAAAATCAGGACAGCCTGCATTTAATCAAGAAGAAGGCGAAAGGCGAGATATAGTAAAAAGAGGGCACGTAGCCTATAACCAGCGAACGATGAAGACACATCCAACGATACCTCATTTGTCAAATTATGATAAGTAGTTTAGAAGTTATGAGGGAACAGATGAACATCTATACCCACCCACATACATACTGTTCAAACACATAACCCTCCTTTTTGCTTTTCCATAGTCAGGAAATAAAGAAGCTTTTATCTTTCAGTTGAGTTTTGAAATATTTTAAATAAGTAATACTACATAGGAAATCTGTACTGAGAAATGAACTTATGATATGGTAAAGTTTCGACATACTATCCCAAGTATATTGCATCCTAAGTTTTACAATCTTTAGTATTGATAAATGTAAGTATGTTAAAAAATATATAGGTATGTTTTTTTTTTATATATCTTTATATGTATATGTAAAATCGTAAGTTTTTTTGTGTGTGTGCACGCTAATCTCAGAAATGGCTTACCCTATTTTTCACTGGTGTATTGTAGCAAGCTTTGTGTAACATTTAGCGTTTATTTTAACGAAACCGACCGACTAAATCAAAACATTCATATTTTTAATTCTGTTGCCTACTTTTTGGCTGATTTTCTAATGTTTTCCTCTTTTGCAGCGCATCAACATGATTAGCAAAAAAGTTAACAAAATACACGCAATTACAAATATATTTCGTATACCCCACGCGTACGAAGTCTTGGGCTCAGCTAGTTAATACATACCTATATTTTTTGTACCTCAACTATGATGAAGTGGACAAGTACGAGTATCATATTTTTTTGGATGAAACCGAAGAAATTATTATTCTAACATGTTTTTTTTTTGTTTTGTTGGTGTTTATTTTCTCCTTTCTATCCTTACCCTTTTTTGTGCTTTATCTATTCAACATACACATATTCGTATACACATTTACACTCTCTCTATGCCAGCCATGAGTTTTGTGTACAAAAGTGTAAACTCAATTTACGTGATCGAATTTTGTATGCCACTTTGGGTGTAATAAGATTCAAGTTTTATTTGATTTTGTTATTGTTAATATACTCGTATATTTGTTGTGTTGTTTTGTTATTGCTGTTCTTCTTGTCTTATACTTATGGTATGCTATACCTAAGTATTTCTGTTTTTCTTTTATTCTATGCATTATGCTTTTTTTTTATTTTTTTTCTATTTCTTTTCTTTGTTATTTTGTTGTTTATTTTTCTTTATTGTCATATGTGTTACTAATACAATATTATTATGGCTAATCATCATCATCATCGATATTACAATAAACATCAATCCGTCATCATCGGAAGTATAAATAGATCATTATTTTTCATAGACATTCATTATTAAAACAAATGTTCAATGATTTCAACATAATATTTACCTTAATGAGGGCCAATAAAGACTCAAGTTATCCTTTACTGCGATTTTTCGTATATATCATCATTTACAAACAGTCTTGATAACATTGGACTATACGGGTATGTGCCAGTAAACGCCGACGTTTTTGAATTGGGTCGATTTCAAAGCCTAAAAATATGGAATTAAAATGTTCATAATTTTTGTTTACAAGTATTACAGAAATCGAAAAAAATAATATTGAAATGAAAGCGATTTCTAGCAAATACCCGATAACTTAGGGTAGGTTCCGTCCGAACCAACCATCGATCGTTGTATCTGCGGGTGCTGAAGATTTGATTTGAATTTAAACAATTAATTAGATTTTTATAAGACTTTTACGTTTTCTTTCACTGGGATTTGACAGCATTTCTCCGGAGCAGCATACGAATGTAATGATATGCAATAAATTCAAAAAAAAAAAAGAGAGAAAGCTAACTTCTCTTGTTGAGCATCTAATATAACTTGATAATCTTGGCCAGATGATATTTGTTTATAAATTTCAGATTTTTATATGACTTTCTTAGACCAAGGAAGAGTCTCATCGAAGAGTTTCACAGCAACTGCAAGCACACATTTGTATGTATGACATGTGTATTTCGAGCTGTGTATTTCAATACCATGTCTCTAGCAGAGTGTGATATAATAAAAATACGTGATTAAACATTTTCTATCACATCTCAATTTCCAGATAAACAGCCATGTCTTAAATCACGAATTTATCACAAAGTTAAGTTTTGATTTTTATTTTTTTTTTTTAATTGAAACGGCACGGTTTTTTGGAGTGAGTGGATTTTCTCTTGTACTGGGATTCAGGGGTATCTCTAATAAGGCTCCAACAGTAATCTGCGAGCATAGTACCTTGAAAGCGCAATATCTTGGTGAAAGCGTTCTCCATGTACTTCACTGACGGAACTCATATTTTCATGAAAAAAATTCAAATGTATGTGATGATAATGTAATTTAGTGACATATTGCATTACATTTTATGGTAGCAGTTCAACAAAACTTTTATTTTATTGCGATAATCATCTGATTTCTTGTTAGCAAGGAAATTCTTTGTGACATCCATAAAAGCGTTCCATGCTTGTTTGTCAATACCGTTTAGAGTAGATGTTAACGATAAATCTTGAATTAGCTTTTTTATGTCTGGACCTATGAAAACACTTCATTTGTCCAGTCTATACTTTTTATAGTCTTTGGTTTTCTCACCTAAAAAGTTGGCAACAATGCCAAAATTTGATATCAATGGCCAACACTTTCTAAACCTGCTGTAAGACTGACCATTTTAAAAGTTGTGTCTATGTTCTGTCTATAATAAAAACAACTCAGACTCGTGTCTAATTCTACAACAACCACAATGAAAATGACGAAATGGTGGGGTTGTTGTTGTAGAATTAGACACAAGTCCATGGTTGCGTCAATTAGACACAGATTTTGAAACACTGTAGATAGGCAATTAGCAGAACAAAATGCTATTAACATCCGTTAACAGCCATGTTAGGCATTAACAGCAAGTTAGTACAACGAATCTAATAACAAGAATAGGTCTGTAGGTCTGTTAATTTATCAAATTTGTTTTAAACCCCCATCATTTCATGCCCATTCTCAATTATTGTGTATGTAAATAATGATTTTTTAATTTTTTTAATTAGACGTACATAAGTTCTATTGCATATATTTGCAATAAATAGTATACGAGGGAATGAATTTTCATAGCAACAACTACTCTTATGTCTCAAGTATCTTAAACAACCTATAAACATTAAGTTTTGTTTCAAGCTGAAAAAAAGTGCCAAAGAAGCTAATGAAATGTTAAAATTTATGTATGGTGATAGTGTGGTAGCTTTGGACACTGCACTATGGGCAATTTGTCGATTTTTTGGCATAAATGCGAAAAATCGGTGGTAGCATATTCAAAAAGTGACCTTATTTATTAAAAGTAAGTACTTCAGTTAGATGATTTATTATAACATTTGATTGTGAGAATTGCCGCAAACTATTCATTATGTTTCAACAAAGAGAAAATAAACAAAAATTGCATTGAATATAAAAAAAAAATTAAAATGGAAAACGAAGATCACGATATGTAGAATATATATTTCATATGTCATAAGTGAAAATATATGTGTGTTGTACACTGTTTTATTTATGATATTTTTTACCAAGAATCTAACCAATGTTTCGTGGAGAATTACTTTAGTAGTGCATATTAATGGAAGCAACTAAAAATGGCAAGTTATTTTTGAAAGTCCCTAGCGTATAGTGTTATTGATTTTTTTGCCCGTTTTTGCCACAATTTTAATTAAATTCCACTCACAGTGACTGCAATTTAACATAGAGACCGAAAGATTTGTATGGGAACTATACCATCCAGTAAGAATAGGATCTTGAAATTTAGATGGTTGGTGAATATAAGGCAGACACTTATATTGTCCAAATTTCAGTTTGATTAGTCAAAAAAACAAAAGACTTTTTCTAATACGAAGAACATTAATATAAATGGGTGTTTGTATGGGAGGTACTCCTCCAAGTGATCCGATTCGTCTGATTCAGCATATGGTAAAAAGAAACCTGTGTGCTCAGCTTTCAGCTCTCTAGCTTTAAATTTAGAATTCATAATATAAAAATCGGCAAATCGCACATAGTGCTCTGTTAAATAGTGGTATAAGCGATTTAAAAGCGGAAATGAGTCGGTTAAGGAGGAGAAATGGTCGAGACGTCCTGCAATCTCAAAAACAGATGAAAATCTATAAAAACTTTTACGCTCAAATGACTATTTGAGAGCTTTTTGAAGAAGACATCTCGTACAGGACCATGCTAGGCAAATGAGACAAGTAATTGCCAAATTTCTTCCCAAGACGCTTTGAATTCGCAGGCTTATGGCCGCTAAAAGTCTTCCTGTCTGTCTACATGCCACATGCCTTACTTACCAGATTTATCAACATGCGACTTCTGGCTCTCTATACAAAAATAGAAACTGTGCTAAACGGAGAACATTTTACCACCATTCTGCCATTGGGATGATCAGTTGAAAGCCCTTTATCTAGAGACTTTCGTTACCGAGGAGCCTTAACCATATATAGTATCTCTAAGGATCTTTAGTTCTTTCTGGAATCATTACTAAGCATAGTAATATCAATTACAATTTCTTTCAAATATCATTATTAATTTATGTACGATATATGGGTTTCATTGGGATTTCATACATGCTCAGCCTTTAAAAAGCATAGAAATAAGGGTAATAATAAGGAATAATATGCAACACTTTCAAAATTCATTTTTTAGGCAGAGTCTTACCTAAACATTGACTAAAGAGGATAATATCCATTACACATTATTTTCATAGCAAACAAGCGCCTAGATTCTATCTTACTGACTCTGCTTATAAATACCTACTTTTTAATTCTGTTATCTTGCTTTTCTGACTTTTCACATTTACTCGCTATCAAAGTTGCACGTTATACTCACTCATAAGTAGCAAGTAGCGAGGTCCTCTTCCCAAGGTTACCATATGGTAATATACCAAGTCTTCACAAGATGGTTGTGTTTGTTTTTTGTTTTTGTTTAAATAGGAAATACATTTGAAAATGTGCAGCAAACGTAGACCAATTCTTGAATCAGTTGAACAGAGTATACTCGTTTCCAGGGTGGAAGGAGAAACTAGCTTTAACATGAGTTATGACAGATCTATAGCTTCAGTTTCAGCTCTACATACATAAGTAGGTATGTATATCAATATTCACAATATTCTGAAGTTGACAGCAGTCTTCAGCGAATCAACATAAAATCCATCATTTATACAAATAAATAAGGTGTAAAATAAAATAAACTTCTTTATCAAATTAATTTCCTCAAAATTCTATTCAAAAATTGTTGTTAACCAAATTTTGTTTACTAGACTAGCGATTCCAGTAAACCACACTTCAACTACATCACTGACAAAATTCAAATTTTTACATTTTTGGTTGTTCTTTCATTTAATGTAACATTCTCTAACCACTATTTACCCTCCTATCACCCCATTCATTATCCACATTAAAATGGGAGGGAGAAGTGAAATAGAAAAGCAACAGGCCAACACATCATTCAATGAAGAAGAAATGTGTAAATGAAAGAATGAATGCATGAATGAGAAAGACCCTTAAACTACTTAATAACTTTGAGCTCTCCGACTAATGGCAACGCATAAATTTTGCATAAAACACAAGTGAAACGAAACGAAATGGATCGAAACCAAAGCCATGCCATCAGGCGCATGTGGCAAAAGCGTTGACCAAAACTCAACCAAGTCGGAAAACTTTTACTCTGCTCGTACTGACCAAATATGAAACAAATACCAAATGAAATGGAATGAAAGTCTAAGTAAAGAAGTAGAACTGGAGTTCTTAAATGGTGTTGCATGTGCATGTGTTCGACTGAAACTTTTGAATGTGTTTCGATTTGATGCAACACTTTTTTTTATTTTAGTAAATTGAGCTCCCAATTCTTTGGCTTATAAGTTTATTGGGTCTGCAAATGCATAGAGTTGAAAAATTGTGTGTATACTCAAAATGGGATCGGTGGATATAGGTAAGTTCAGCGGAGTATTTTGATTTGTGGGGGTCTGTTCTGAAATAGAATTTTGAGACTCCTGACCCCCAATAATTATAAAATCATTTGCACATTTGAGTTCTGTTCTTCAATATGAATTGAGTATTGTGAGGATTTTGTGCGCCTTTACCCAACTTTAAGAACCCCTGCTATAACAAAGTTTAACAAATTATACACCGCGAACAAACTACATAGAAAAACTGTAGGTAATACCTTTTTGTTGTATTCGGCTCCAGGTCAACATGATTAAGTGGTGCAATATAATTTTAGTTTTTCCCAGAAATCATGTTTTCAAATTTTCCTTACTGCCATTTAGAATATTTTTTCTCAAAATCACATAAAAATAATGTTGGCCTTGAACTTTTGGTTTTGAAATCTGAATTTATGTGAATTTCAAATTGAAAATAAACAAAATATTTGCAGCAGGGGGAGACGGCAGCTGCACCGACTTAAGGAACCTTTTACCCTTTATAAAAAAGTGAAATACTTAGGCGTCACACTTGATGAGAAACATTTTTTTGGAATAGCAACAGACTCATAGATAAGAATTTGGAACAGAAACTAAGAATGTCACAGACCAATCATGTCTTATGTTGCATAAATTAGATACTCTAAATTGGAAGCACAGCTCAATCAAAGATTATCTGGCTTATGTCTATGTTACTGGAGCTATAAGATTGACTCTAGCAGCTGCCCTTGATACGCTACTGAAGTTACCGTCAATCCACTTATTTATAAAGAAAGAAACCCTGTCGTTTATGGGAAAGCTCATTCTAGTGAATGATAGTAGTTTTTAATGCAGAAATCTATGAAAAAGAAATATGTATGCCTCAGGGAAATACGAAAGTGTGCCACTGCTACTAGCACTCAATGCTTTCAAGTTCTATTTAAAATTGGTTTGGGATAGATTGATGTTACTAAAAAGATACAGTGGGTAACTTGGGAACGAAAAAGGGAAAGGGAAAGGGTCTGCAAACGTACTCAATGGATCATTCTGCGGACTGCTTTAGAATTCGACGAAAACTAGATTCAAATAATAGCTCGATGACAAATCGCACCACTATTGGTTAGACACTAAGAATAATAGAGTGGCTAAACTCCCAACTAGATCTTGCAAAAGACTACAGAAATTAATGAGACTAACACGGAAAAGTATTCATATAGTCTCAGGTTTCTTGACAGGACATTGCAGAGTAATGAAACATTTCCACAACATTCAGCATACCATTTACTATGTTGGAAGCCAGTACTTAAAACCTGTTGAAATTACAGATTTGTCTTCGAAGTAAATCTTGGAATTCTTGAATCTCGGAGGAATTGTGCTTACGGAGACGAATAGGCATCTTCAACTCTGACATAAAATCTTCTATTAGACAAGTATGATCTCAGGAAATGAAATTGAGGTGATGGTAGTTTATTTTTTAATAATTTTATAAAGAAGCCCTTTATGCCATATACGAACAAAGGCCATCCAGGAACTCTGTATTGCCTATCTTCGAATGCTTTGATTATTTCGTTGACAACTCAATACTAATTTCGATGAATTTATTTTTTGTTCGCCTCGTCATCGAAAAGTTTCCTTGCGTATTGGAAGAGTAAGAAAATCATATAAAATTTCAGATCTGATACATGACAGAAACAATAATGAACATTGCGTTAGATGTGTTGGTTCCGGTAATGCCAGTAGATAGCTTTGTGTTCTTTATTAATTCATTATCGATAAATCAGTAGGTAGTTATGTAGTAGCACTTTAGTATAACCATTAGATTAAATTAAAGATGTCATCACGACATATTCACCTTAAAACCATATATCGCCAATTGTCGATTCTCAGGTGTTCAATTGTCTCTGGTTTATTGGCGTAGGCAAGTGACTTAGCATAGACCCTAAGCAAATAATCCAATTGAGTTAAATTACACGATCTTGATGGCCAATTAATAGGATCATTACGTAAAAATTATAAGTTCATCAAAAGTTTCTTTGAGTAAATCAATTGTAGCGTACGCTGTGACATGTGGCTCCTTCCTGTTGGAACCACATGTCAGCAAGATTGAGTTACGAAAAAAACTTCTAATCATGTCTCTGTACTGTTCAGCGTTGCCAGTAACATTCTGGCCATCATCGTTTTTGAAGATATATGGACCAATGACTCCGCCGACCCATAAATTCTTAAACTACTTGGAAAAAAATAAGAGCACTAGCTGCCAAGGCTTACAGCTCTAAGGTTAAAAAGAAATGTAGTAAAATATGAGATTAATAATACTATACATGCTATAGTTTATAAATAAGATTTCATAATTAAATGGATTTAAAAAAATTGTAGATTAGGTTTATGTTACTAAGATTTGGGTTGCCCAGTAGCTCCACTATGTTCAGTTTGGCTTGAATTTGATAGTGCTGTAATGGAATACACACTGAGAGCAGGTGCTGCACAGTTGCAACATCGTTGCAAAGAGGGCAAACATCATTGTTGAGGTCACAAAGTAGGTGTTGATGAGTAAGTGTGGTGTGCCCGAGTCTGAGGCGGACAAATAGTTTAATTGCATTCCGATGGCATTGAGTAGGGTAGATTGGTGTAATACGTAGCACCTGGGTTAATATGCTTGTAGTAATGGCTTGTGTTATCCCAAGAAATTTGGTCTTTCATTTCAATGTGCGATGTGACTAAACGCAAGATGTCGGCCTTTTCGAAGATGTTGACTATGTGCTGTGGTTCTGTTAAGGCGCGTTTGGCAAGGGAGTCAGCAAGTTGTCAAATACATTGCTATGCCCAGGGACTCACATGACATTAATGTTGGTCGCGGATAAAAGAAGCGATTATGCTGTTGTTGAGAAAACGAGATTGCATCTGTAGTTTTTTAACCATTAGTATATACTTAGAAATGCCGTTGTGTTATGACTTGGATCGTGGTATAATTTATTGAAAAGAGCTCTATATATTTCTGAAGAAGTGTTCTTTTTTGGGAATGTTTCAAGTTTTTCAATGAATGAAGACTGCTCAAGTGTCCATCGAGCAAATCGTTCAGTTTAAATCCAAACTTCTTGGCTAAGTAGATACATTGCAACATTGTTGAGGTGCGCTGGAAATTACGCACTTAATTATAAGATGTCTTAAGTGTATCGTACGGTATTTTATTGTGGTTTAAATGAATTTTTGGAATTAGACGAAGCTTCGCAACTTCAATCCGTTGGTGGAGGGATGAACGACCGGTTTCTATGAGCATATATATTTTATTGATGTTGTAGGGTAGGCACGTAGTTGTGGTATGCTGGTTCAATTAATTTGATGTTGGTTTTAAATTTTTCTTAACAATGAAATTAAAATTAAATTCATTAAATTGTTCCCAATTCTGTTAAGCCTCATCATCATCATCATCATCATTAGAGTTGTGTGTAGTATTTCTTGATGATGATGATGAAAAGTCATTAGTCATAAGTCTAATTAAAAACTTGATTTATATTTTTCTCAGTTTCTGTCGTTTTCTTTCTACTTATACCTACCTATAACACTAGTGTGAATTGGTTTTATTGTAATTATTCTTGATTAAGTTCAGCACATTAATTGGGTTTAAGTTACCAATTAATTCAAATGAAATGAAATGAATTGAGTCCCTTCCCTTACCTTTTTTGTAAATAAATTCAATACCTTCATCATTACAGTACCTATATTGTAGTACGTGTAACTTCATATTTGTTTTATTAAACTTAAAATTCCTTTCTCTGTTATACCTACTAATATCCCTTTTGTCCCAATAAATTTTATACAAAAATCATGTTAAAGAGAAAATATTCTTTTTTCGCTATAGACATTTTTCTCTTTGATTTTGCTTTGGTAAATATTTCCATTGTCCCAAAATATATGAAGAGAATAAATCTTTTTCAATTTTGATGTCATTGTCACATGTCATGTTAAAGAGCAAATATCCTTTAGTGCTAAGGATATTTTTCTCTTAAAAATGTCAATTTTGTAAATTCTTTTTTTTTGTTGGAAACTCAATTCAACTTAACTTTAAAATGATGAAATCAAGTTTATCCTTATTCAACTAATTAGGAACATATTTGCATGCTGGTTTGATTGTTTTGATATGTAGAAGTGTAGTGTACACTAGTATGGAATGTTCTCGTATCACTTTAGTTTCATGTTTGCACCAAAAAATAACCTTAGAGGATTGAAGTTCCCAACAACTACCTACATATGGTATGTAGTGTAAGTGAATCACATCATTCACCATTAACGAATGTCTTCATATTTAATCAACTATTTGTATGAGTGTCCCTTAGTTTTCCGACCAATGGACCATCATAGAAAGTACGTAACCCAGTAAATCTCAAGATTCAGATACATTTAGATCACTATGGATTTGGTAAATCTATAGGTACTTATTAGTTTTGTTTTTAGACAAGAACTCAGGGTTTTACGTTCTACTATAAACAGTAGGAGGAGGCTTTGACAAAGTATTGTACAAAATATGGTATACTCGTAATATACCTACTACTGTAGAATAGCATAAGCTGTAAGTTAATTAAATCAAAGTTGGTTGATTTCTCTTTTATTTGTTTAATTGTATTTGCCACTTTTGTTAGTCTTCATTGTTTTTGTTACGTGATGGATTTGAAGGTTTCTAGGTTTAAGCACTTTTCTGTTTCAACTTATTTGTTTTATTCTGTTCTGTTCTGTTCTATTCTACTATTCTGTTTTGCTCAATTCTATTCTGTTCTGTTGTAGTATTTTATTTTGATTGAAATATAGTAGCACGTTCTTACCATACTTATATTTAATTGTATCTTGATACTCGTAGATTTGGACATAGCTTTTTACCAAAGTAATATTGTACAAAAGGAATATGTAAAAGAACATTTGGAAGGTAAGAGAGATTAAAGTTTAGCAAAAAAGTGATAGTGATTTTGATGAGAAGGATTTAAGTTGTAATACCTTTTACATTACTTAGTTTGATTTGAATATGTGTAGATATTATCAGTTTAGTGTTCAGTTTGTGGCGTACTTTTGAGACGTCGTAGTTTCTATATTGGGGAATGATAAGCATTAGGTATAATTAGAATCAATTAAGTCATGTTTGTCATTCAGTTCTTGCCCATTATTTGGATAATACTTTTTGAAAATAACATGATGATCCATCATTCAAGCCAATTTTTATTGTACAATAAGATTTGATTTGATTTTATTTATGTTATTTCATAGTAGGTACCCTTTTTTAATGAATATAAGCATTGCTAATATAATTTTTCGAGTTTTAAATTCCTTTTATATAATTCATTGATAGTCACCATTTCTAGATTACCACCATGTCGTGATAAGGTGGCCCAATGAGTCTAAGAAACAGGTGGTAGCTATGTTTATCCCATGTCGGTAAGGTCGAGGGCAACCACTGAAACTAAAAGCAAATCATACTAGGCATCACACTAGGCCATAAGGCTTTTAGATTAACTCGTCACTGTAGCGAGTAGTTTATCTATTCTATTCTATTCTATTCTATTCTATTCTATTCTATTCTATTCTATTCTATTCTATTCTATTCCATTCAATTCTATCTAATATTAACCTATTTTATCATATTCTATTCCTTTCTATTCTATTCTATTCTATTCTATTCTATTCTATTCTATTCTATTCTATTCTATTCTATTCTATTCTATTCTATTCTATTCTATTCTATTTTATTCTATTCTATTCCACCCTATTCTATCCTCCTGTCCTGTCCTATTATATTTTATTCTATTCCATCCTTTTCTATCCCATTTTATTCTATTTTACCCTACCTTATACAAATTTATCCTATTCTATCCTATATTATCCTACTCCATCCTATTCTAACCTACTTTATCCTTATTTTATCCTATCTAATCCGTTTTTTTATCTTATTTTATCCTATTCTGTCGTATTCTATTCTATCCTTTCCTATGCTATTCCATCCTACTCTATCCTATTCTATCCTCTTCTATCCTATTATTTATTATTCTATGCCATCCTATTCTATCCTCTTTCATCCTATTTTTCCCTACTTTTACCTTTGCTTTATCCTATTCTCTCCTCTTCGATCCTATTACATCTAATTCTATTCCATCCTATCTTATCCTATTCTATCCTTTTCCATCCTATAATATCTTATTCTATTCCATTCTATTACATCTTATATTACCCTGTTTTTATCGTTTTGTACCATATTTTATCCTAATTTTATTCTATTCTGTCCAATTCCATGTTATTCCATCCTATAGTATCCAATTTTATCCTATGCTATCCTCTTCTATCCTATTATATATTATTCTATTCCAATCTATTTTATATATTCATTTTGTCCTATTTTACCCTATTTTATCCTAAGTTTATCCTATTTTATCATAATTTTATCCTATTCCATCCTATTCTATCCTATTTTAACCTATTCTATCCTCTTCTATCCTATAATAACTTATTCTATTCCATTCAATTCTATCTTATTTAACCCTGTTTTAATCCTATCATATCTTATTCAATTCCATACTAATTTATCCTATTCTATCCTCTCCTATCCTATAATATCTTATTCTATTCCATCTTATTTTACCCTACTTTTATCATATTTTACCCTTTTTTATCCTAATTTTATCCTATTCTGTCTTATTCTATCATATCCTATTTTAACTTGTTTTACCCTACTTTTATCCTATTTTATCGAATTTTGCCCTACTTTATACTACCTACTTTTATCCTATTTTATCGTATTTTATCCTTTTTTATCCTATTTCATCATATGTCCTGTTTTATCTTATTGTATCCTTTCTTATGCTATTCCAACCTATACTATTCTATTTTTTCCTAATTTTATTATTTTATCATACTTTATCTAATGTTATCCTATTCTATCTATCATATCTTTTCCTATGCAATTCTTTCCTATTCTAAGCTATTTTATTCTATTTTATCATATTTTATCCTCCGTATTCTGTTATTTTCTATCGTAGCCTTCCTTTCCTATGCTATTCGATCTTATCCTATCCTAACCTATTTTATTCTATTTACTTCCTTCTTTGTACATACTTAATTTTGTTCTTTTCTGAGGCCTTTAAAATTATTACTGCATACACGATGGCATAATTTTTTATTTCTTATTCTTCTATGCAAATTATAATTGCATACTTTATTGTACCATTTTGTTTTTGTGTTGCGTCTACCTACCGCATTCATTTAAAGTCACAATTATTTTTAAAGCAATTTTTATATGATAAATAAATTATTACGGGCAAATTTCAAAGTGACTCTATAAGTACCTACCATTGACCTACTCCAGATATTGTACATGTTTATTGTACTTACTTAGTCGTAGGTATACCAAGTACAATTTTGCTTAGTAATTTCAAAATGTAAACACAACATTTTCACACTTAAATACAATAAAATGCTAAATATAAAAATAAAATAAGAATGAGAGGGACGAGAGACGAGAATCGAAATTGAATGCGTTAAAGCAACGTCAATTGACCTTTTTGGGTTTATTTCATATACATACACTGTAGTACAATACTTACTTATACCTACTTACATGCATGGGGTATTAGCGTAAGTGTAGGGTAAATTAAGTTTAAGCAAATGCTTGTCACAATTAGGAAAGGAAACATTGTCACTTGTTACTTGTTGTTATCACTCAGCATTAGAAAAGGAAAAATTGATAAACAAATTCTAGAAGTTCTTAAGCAATTGATTCGATTGTACTTATAATTTCCATAGTTTTGGAGATATCAGGTAAATAATCGTTTGTCTCACTGAAAATTTGGCTTACCAATGACCAATTCAATTGCTTTCATAACTTCTTTGGTTATACGTATTACTTTAAAATGTGTATACATATATAGGTACAATTAACAAACATAATTTTCATCTTAAATTCATAGTATTTCTTAGGTTCGAACACTTTGAATTAATAGGGTACATAATAGTCTAGCTTAACTTAACTTAGGTATTATGCTTTTTCACTTTGTTATTGTTTACTTATTTTATTTTATTTCATTTCATTTCATTTTTAAGTCAAATTGAGCGCATGTAATTTTTGTTTTCAAAAGTAATTTTGCGTGGTAATTTCAACCACTTGAATAAGGACATTAAGTGGCGACAAAATAATGAGTGAGCAGACGTTAATAAAATGAGGCCTTATGATATAAAATGATACCTTATGAGTGTGCGTGTGAACACCCAACAATCAATAGTCAATACACAATGGAAGTTGGGAGCATGGAGCATTGGACGGCAGCAGACGTTTTATGTTGTAACTGCTGCTGTGAAAGTTTTTTTTGTTCAAGTACTGTTGAAATCTTTAGGTCTCGGTAAAGTGTCTGGGTTTCTCACATACTACTGAGCTCCAGATATGCGACGAAGTGCTTTGTTTTGGCAGGCTTGAATCATGCTGATGTTATAAGCTGCATTGGTACCCCATATTTGTAAGTCGTAGCACCAGACGGGAGCCACCACTTGCCTATATATCAGCAGTTTGCTACTTAAATCTAGCCTGGTGTTTTCATGCAATTGCCAGTCCAGTCTGCACATCTTCTGATAGCAACAAGCAGTTGCGCCAAGTGAGACGTTTATCCGAAGTTTCGAATTTGATTCACCTGCAGGATTACGCCTTAATATTAACATGCAGTGCAATGATTTTTCGGAATTAATGCCTATATGTAGCCCACATAAGAAATTTCTCCAAATATAATTGAGTTATATTCGCTGACACTTTGTGAAACTCATCATTTGCTAAGATGGCCGTGACATTTGCATATATTGCAAGCAGCATATTCTCGTCATTTGGTACCGGCATATCCGATGTAAGCGATAGCGTGGACAGAACTGGTGCCAGGACACCGCCTTGAGGAAACGAAAAACGTTATATCTGTCATATAACTCTTGAGTAGAAGAAATTATTTACTTGGGAGTACATAGATGTTTAAGTTTGTGGAGTAAGCGGTCAATCCATAGCCTACCGAAGGCTTGTTTGACATCCAGGAATACAGCCGAGCAATATTGTTTCCTTTCAAATGCAATGAAGAGATGTTTGACAACACGATGCAATTAAAAATTATAATATTTAATTTTCTTATTTTCTCTTTGCTAAATCATTAGGTATTAAATGTTGTCACGCAACAAAACATGAGGAAGACAGTCGAAAATCTACCAAAAAGTTGGTAACAAACCGCAAAAAGGTGGCAACAGTACACTAAAAATAAAAACCGCATTCAAATTGGTTAAGTCGTTTCTGAGATTAGCGTGCACATACATATGTATAAATGGCAAACAGTTAAGAAACTGAAATTGAAATGTCGACGATGTCTTTATTAACATAACATAATACGCTATGTGTACAGTCCCAATATCCAAATTGTTTCGTTGACCTTAAATACAAAAAAAAAAGAGTAACAAGGATTAAGAAAAATAAAACGTTGATGGTTGAAAGTAGAGGGTACACTGCCGCTCAACTGAATACGATCAAAGCATACTGTTTGTATTATACCTTCGATGTCAACAGAGAAAAATTGCGGGACTTTTAGAATGGTAATTCAGAATTATGTTTTTGACGTTATATTCACTAAAAATGCTGATTTTTTTCAGCTCAACTGTATAGGTTCAATGGCAATGATTTTCGAATTCCCAACGTTCTGCTGCTAAAATCAGGGAAGAATGCGGAGTTAATGTAAGTATAGCAACTGTTAAACGCATTATTCGGATTGCCAAGCATTTGAAAATAATTAGATTAAACAAAAACCCCACCTCTTAATGATGTGCGGAGGGCTGCATGCCTTCAGTTTGCTCGGGATCATATGACATGGGTAAAACAGTGCCACACGTTCGTATTTTCTGATGAAAAGAAGTTCAACCTGGATGGACCGGATGGCTACAACTACTATTACCATGACCTACGAAAGGAGGAGTACTTACGCCGGTGGAATAATGGTGTCGGGGGCCATATCATACTATGCGATATGTGAATTGCTGTTTGTTTCATCAAAAATGAATGCAAATGTATACAAAACTGTCCTAGAAAAGTCATTTCCACAATTTTCAAATATTTTTGGATCGATTCCATGGACATTCCAGCACGACAGCGCCCCCATTCATACCGCCA